>VZRL01005927.1:2410069-2421328 GCA_013397895.1 Origma solitaria
TTTGTTTGTTTGTTTGTTTTTTGTTTTTGTTTTTTGTGGGGTGTGTGTGGCTGGGACTGTGGGGCTTGTTTCAGTTTGCATTTTCAAGTCATGCCAGCAGCAGCAACATGAGCCCATCTTCAGTAGTGAGCACATGGTGAGAAAGTTGTAGTTAAATAAAAGTTCAGTCATAATTTGGATGAAAGCCAGTGAAAGTTAATACTTATGTTATTGTCAGTTTTCAAAAGATCTGCCTTTCCCAAAGCATGATGTAATTTTTGAGAAATATAATTTTTTCAAGAAAAATCTTTGCACCAGAAGCATCACAAGGTGTTAAGCAGTCATACATAATAAGTATTACAGTCAAATAGGTACGAATAAAAGTTGCCCAATGTCACAACATAGAAGTAACTGAATATAGTCATAAGTGCAAGAAGGTAAAAAAACCAAACAAAACAACTGTCTCCAACCCTGGTTATCCCTGCCACTGGATTATATGAATCTGATAGTTTTAGTTGCTCCATCTTTCCACCTCACCAACTCCTACTGACTTTTCTAGCATACAATCTTGTTTATTTGTAGTTTTTACTATCCATCTTCTTCCCAATTGCTCAAGACCTTCTGAATTGTAAAATATATTACACCAGAGTTAAGATCGAAAAGAAGGGGATGGATAGTAAAAACTACAAATAAACACATCTTCAGCACAGGTATGCCTAATTTTCTAGAAAATGCAACAAAAACAGACAACATGACAGAAGAAAAGGAGAACAAGCTAGTCCTTTTATCTCATCTGAAAGGCTGGAAAAGCAATGTGGGAAAAACAAAACCACTTGTAGCATTTCCTGTTATTATTTATAGCATCTCTTGTGAAGCACTAAAATAGAGCGGTGACAGTCTTTATATAGATTTTCACAGAAGGAACTGAATAGGGACTCTAGAAAAGGCAGTAGCCATGTTGTGCCAACATTTCAAGAATAAGGACTTTGTACTCTGCCTGGAATTCATGTAAAACCTGCATAGCTGTTCCTGTTTGCTGGCTGTTGCTGGCAGGGATCCCAGGTGTGTCCATGCTGGAGAAGGGGGGAAGGGAGAGCAAGAAGAACAGGAGCAAATTCCTGCCTGCTTTTCCCCACTCAGCCTTTAGAGGAACGGGACTGCTCAGCACATCCAGGAGCAAGAGAGATTTCGGAACAAGAATAATTGAGAAGAGGGTTTGTTCTCCACATTGTTAAAAGGGGTTGGCCTCTTTTATCAGTCCTAATGATCATTTTATTGTTGCTTACTGGCTTACAGAGGGAATTACTATCTGATTACTATCTGGGATTTCTGTAAGAAATTGCTGATTTTTAGAGGCTGGTGTTAGATTTATAAATAATGTTGTGTTTTCTCATTTAATAGCTAAGGAAACTGGACAAGCCCTAGGGCCTAGTACTGAGTTCATCACATCCTAGTGTTGTCAGTCAGTGAGAGCTCTGCTTTCAGCAGGAATCAGACCCTAACAGAGATATGTGAATACGCGTATTTAAATCGTGGTGTGGTTTTTTTAGTAAATGTGATTCCTCTCATAGTCCTTCAGTAAGAGCAGAGCTCCTAAAATGGCTCACAGTAAATCAGCTTGTGACACAGACAATGGTATTACAATCTTTTTAACACCACGAGTATTCCTCCTTGGTTCAAAGTTCACAGTTTTCCTGAGGGGCTCTACATAAGTCTCTGTTGAAGTACTGATGTGCCTGTTGTGACCAGCTGGCCATGCTGCAAGGACCTGTGGGGAGAAAGTGGAAGACAGCAGAGCTGTTGTACGAGCTTGGAAATCTTATCAATACCCTGGGAAGTCAAGGGATTTCTTAGATGTTGAGATCTGTCTGGTTCTTTTGCTGCACTACAGCTCACAAGGGCTGATCCTCAGCTACTTGGTGTAGACTGAAGATTTTCATTGCAATAGTTGTGGCTTAATCATGTACCCCAAGCTCTTTAAATGTAATGCTGCCTAGAAGTTGCTGCGTTGGCAGAGCTCTGCCCCCATTGCCAAAGGACCATGAAAATATTGCCATTAGAGATGAAGACCAGAGCCAAGTCTCTTTCTTTGCTCTCACAGGTCAATGGCTTCATGCACTTGCCTGATCGTAGCCCCAGCTCTGTCCAATGGGACCAGAGTTTGCTGGGGTCTTGGGGGAACAGCATCCAGGCTGTGACAGTGGAACACCACTACACTGCCATCTCAAAAAGATCTGAGATCCTAGCAGCAAGTCCTTTCCTTCGTACTAATACAGCCTGATTTTTGAAATTGGGCTTCTGGCATCTGCATCCGCAGTAAGGTCTCACTTCAACCAGCCTCTGCACTGAGACAGAGAGACCTTGCTGCCTTCCCTTTAATCTCTGACTCACCTGCTGGGCAGGGAGGATGAGCTTTCAGTAGTGTCTTTCAGGATCTTGCTAACAGCAAAGGGAAACTTCATCAATCCTGTAGAAAATTCCATAACTAACAGTGATCAAGTTTGTTTTTTGTTATGCTGTTTTTGTTGTTCCTGAGGGTTCTGTTGTTTGCTTGAGGGAGTTATTTTTGTTTTGCTGGGGGATTTATTTATTTATTTGTTTTGTGGGTGGTGGGTTTTGGGTTTTTTTCCGTTTTTTTTTAATTTTACATATTGTCTCAGCCCTAGCCAAACAGACATCTAGATGTTGCTTGGAAAAATTATCAAGAGACCACAGGTTCAGACCCTTTTGATACTGTTTTCCTAGTCAGAATAAAAGTATCTGCAATTATTTTATTTATGGCTCACCCTCTGAAAGACATAAGGCAGGATTATACTTTGCTCTTGCCGGTTTAATATTCCTCAAACATTCAAGGTAAATTGTTGTGTACTAAAAAGGCAGAAAAAAAGCTCCCAGAAAATGCTGTATTTTCATTTTTTGGGAGAAAAACCAAAAACCAAGTATTTCATTAGTCAGCTTTTCAGTTCTCTGTGATTAGAAGTGAATTTGTGTCTAGAAAAGTATCTTGAGCTTTTATTGAAAGTAAATGTTCTTATTACTTTCAATCTATTCCTCTGTACAGACAATAACATATTTGTTCTTGTGCTGTTTTGAAATAGAAGTGTGGAAAAGCAGGGATATTGCATGGATTGGATGTTTCCAATCTTTTCCTCTCTTTCCAGTAATGGAATGAATGGCATCTCTAATTTAGCTCAGGGTACACCACGAAGCTGAGCATGTGCCAGTCCCTCCCCACTGGAGCCTTCTGGTACATTCATCATGTACTTCTGCAGGACTGTTTGCACAATTCCAGTGCAACTTTTTCTGTAGATCCCTTAGACTATTCACAAGCAAAAGGAGTGCTTTTCCCAAGCCATTTCTTTTCTAAGGGGGCTAAGTGTGCTCTCTGTTTCAGCAAGCATAGGAAATTACTTCCACTCATAAAATCTGCCTTGTCAGAAAAAATTAAATATTTAAGAAACTAAAAGATTATTTCTAGATTTTTAAAGTCCACGTTGACTTCATAGAGTTGGCAGGTAGAAAAACTGGCTTGTTAAATTTATAAATGGCATTAAACTTTGTAGTCCTTTAAGGAAATAATCACAAAGATATTTATTTCTGGAACTTTTTCGTAACAATTCAGACAGAAACAAATTCTTGAATGTACTAGATGGCATCTAAGCCTAAGAAGAACACAGTCCCCTCCTTAAGATTAACCTGCAAATATTTGTTTCCAGGATGGCTTTTATTTAAGGTATTTTTTGTCATTTATAAGCTCACAGTAAAGGTTAGACTCTTTTCCTTAGAGTTGATCTGAAGTTAAATAAGAAGTGAGATACAGTTTTACCTCATTTTTGAAATTGTGAAAACTTTACTTTCAGTGAATACCAACTGTTCTGTGCATGTATTGAGTAATAGGCACCTCTAGCACTTTTTAAAAGCCCATTAACATTTTGCCTTCTGTCCTAATTCTCACAAGCCCCCCTGGAGTTATTAGCAGCTGGGAACAGGCCAGATCTTGCAAAACTGCATGCAAAATCATCAGAACTGCTGGGCTATGATTTCCATTTTTTTTCCTTTTTCACCAGAATTTGTATCATCAACTATGTGCTTGTTTCATAAAAGGGAAAACTGTGAAGTTTACCAGGGAAAGCAGTGGTAAGAAAGACATTCACTGCGGGTCTTTCCTGGCTTTTAGGTGTTATGCTTAAGAATATGTAAGCAGATCCCTCACCTGCTCCCTGCTACCATCACCCCAGCTCAATGAAAATCTAAGAGTAGCTAATACAGATTTTGATCTATTGGTGTTTCAAGACTTTTTAACCTATTTTTATAAGACATGAAGGTTTAGGAGTGTATATAATATACAGTATAGTACACTTACTGTGCATTTATCACATTGTAATATCAATAAACTAGCAATCAGAAGATGTGTTCAAGCACATATTTTACTTCAAATGAGCACCTGTAAGCTTCCATTGCAAACACCCTGAGAAACTAAAACATGTGGAGATGCTTTTAGAGTCTTCTAGAGAAATAACCAAGTTTAAGCTGCACCTTGATTTTGCAGATGGTCCCATGGTTGAAGGAGCATCTTCCAGACACTGTGTGCCACAGTCAAGCCATTGTCATAATGAGCAGTGTGGCCCCACCCCAAACACCTTCATGTTCCTGTCCCGCTCATTCCAGGAGCCTTAACAGGAACATCCCACACCCCCCTACAAGGGGTGCCTCAGGACCCTTGTAAATATCCAACCACTCCTTCTACTGGGAATATCTGCAGAGATCAGTACAAACATCAATAAAGACATGCAGACACAAAATTCCTGTATGAATAAATAATAATAAGAATAACCCCCACAAAATGATACTAATATTATAAAACTCAATGACTTCTGTAAATATTCAGGAGCTCCATCTGCTGGCACTCTTTAGTTGCTGTTTGCACCTATACTGAGTCCCCATAAAACTTTAAGAATGGTAATTTAAAGTCTATTGTAAAACTTACAATTGTTTATTTGTAATGTTGCCACTTTACTTTTGCTTTTAGGAGCTACCTAAACATTTGGCTAATTTTATGCTTGTTTCCAAGAGCCTGTGTATCAAATCCTTCAAAACCAAGCTTTTTACTGATACTGGCTGATGATCTTGGTATTGGAGATGTGGGTTGCTATGGCAATGATACAATAAGGTATGAAATAAATTATTCCTTCCTGGTGAACTTCAGTAAAAAAAAACCACTGATGATACTTAGCATTAAAAATTCATTTTTCATTTGTTAGTTTATCCAGATACACTTCTTTTCAAACTATGTACAAAATGAATGTTCTACAGTAATTCCTGCTGGAGTCATAATTATACAGGCACGCTTGAGGAGCTTTCTTGGACTTAGAACTGTGCAAAAGCATCTGTGTGCTTGTCAGGCATGTGTATAATATATAAACTTCCACAACTCCAGGGTTGAAATATTAAGGGCTGAGGTTAGAATTTAATATCTGTTAACAGCTCTAATAGACTTGTTATGAAATGACAGGTTGGTCTATGTGATATATTTACCTCTAGTGCAGTTATCAATCTGTATACAGACTGATTGAGAGAATGATGTGTCTTTGTTCTAGCCTATTATTGTCTTGGGTGTTATGTTGTGAACAGACTCTTTTTCCCTATGCTGCATGGGATTTTGTATGGGATATACCTGAGATACCTTGCCTTTTCCCCCCATTTTTGTGTAGTTATTAATAAGAACACATATACCCATGGAAAATTCATTTCTAAGGAGTCAAGGTATCTCATAAATATATATAAAACACACAACTTTTCTACCCGAGTTGTAGGTAAACAGATTTTTGCAAATTTGTTGGTGATATTCTTGACAAAACTAGAAGGAGCAAGATACCATGAATTTCTATGTAATGTGTTTTTATCAGAGACGGGATTTTTCTCTTTAGGACCCCTAACATTGATGGCCTGGCAAAGGATGGAGTGAGACTTACTCAGCACATTGCTGCAGCTGCTGTCTGTACTCCAAGTAGAGCCGCTTTCCTGACTGGCAGATACCCTATCAGATCAGGTTGGGCCCCTCTCTAATGGTTTGCTGCAGTTAGTCTAGTCAGTGCTGATATTAAAAATCCCCTTAAATAAACTGTTTTAAATAATAGTTAATCTTGGGGTTTAGAGTCTCAGTGAGATGGGCAAAAAATAGAGATGACTAATGATTGATTTCTATGGGAAAATCCCCATGTAAAACACATCTAATGTGACTAAATGACAACACAGAAATGGATGAAAATCCAAATAGTACAAAGCAATCAGAGGTAGAAAAATGAAGAAGAAAATTGTGTAAATGTTGTATGTTCAGTGGCACTAGGATTATACAAAATGTAATATTTTTAATATCCTGGCAAACTTTTTCACAGTGAAATGTGTCACACTGTAGAACAGTTCTTAGCAATTGTGTTTTAAAACAGTTTTACTTCAGCCATGTAAATTTATGAGAGAAGACTTCAGCCACAGCATATGACATAACAGCGTAGCCTCTGATGTGATTCTGACTCACTTAAGGGGAGATGTAATCATGAACTGTACATTTCAGAAGTGTGTACGTCTAACCCTGGAAGTCTTTTGTTCTAGGTAAAACTTATTATTGTTTTTTTGGGTTTTGGGGGGTTTTTTTGGTAACATCATATTTTGATAGAACTTTGATTATAAGAAGTTGTCTAATGTCCAAATACAGGTGTCCTCCTGCCATTTTTAGACACCCTAGCATAGCTGAGACAACTGCACTGGACTAGCATATAATGACATTGAACTTGGAAAAGACATCATTCTGGAAGTCAATCAGACTATCCCAGGGCATAGGAAATGGCTTATAAATAGGCACTAGACTTAGGCAACTGAATCCCACTCATTAGAAAGCACAGTCTGAGAAGACTGAAAATCTGAAATCTGTCTTGTTTTGTTTTAAAGACTATTATTCCTTTCTAGGCATGGCATCCAGCACTCAATGGCAGGTTCTCTTCTGGAACGGGTGTTCTGGGGGGCTCCCACCAAATGAAACTACTTTTGCCAAAATACTCTACCAGCAAGGTTATTCTACAGCACTTGTAGGTATGAGACAAAGAAATTGTTGCCTTTTCATTATTTGTTATTCTAATTAGGTTGCTTCCATAAATACATTTGTCAAAATAGCCAGGATCAGTTAAAGTAGATTTTCTTGTATGTAGACTTTTTTTTTATAACTTCCAAAGTCAGCAGGGATTCTAGAACACTATCCACAAGTCCCAGTGTCAGTACAGCGTGTCTGGTAAATCCAAAAGGAAAATATATGGAATACATAAATACACGCTGCAAATGGAAGTAAATTCAAAGGAAAGAATCTTGTTTGCCCAGTACGGATTGCTTTAGGATGAACCAACAGAGATATTCACTGATGTATTAAGCAGAAAAATGTCAGATAGAACTTGTGTGTAAAACAGTTCATATTTCTGCATTTAGGTCTTTCATTTGGCACAAGGGATTCTCCAGTTTCTCCCTATCTGGTTGCGCATTATTGCATGGCTACTTCATCATGTGAAAAACAGTAACCACCAATTACTGCAACTGTACTTGTTCTTACTCAGGGAGATGTCTGAGCTGGACCATTGTCCTGCATGGAATTTAAACAGATAGGTGAGGAAAAGCAGCTGTTCTAGACAGATAAAGTGCAAATGCACTGTTGCTCCCTGAGTCTCTCCCCATTCCACACCAGCTCCTCCCCTGGCTGCACCTTAACTGAGAAATACAGGCAGACATACCAAAGAGTTGTAATACCGGATTTAAGGTCTTTGTTTTATGTTTCCAGGGAAGTGGCATATGGGTGTGAACTGCAAAACCCGCCATGATCACTGCCACCATCCTTTAAATCATGGTTTTGGTTATTTTTATGGCATGCCTTTTACCCTTGTGAATGAGTGTCAAGGCACAGATGACCCTGAATTGGCCAAGTCTTTGCAAGATATGTATTGGTTTCACACTCAGATGATCATCCTTGCAGCATTTACTCTTGTGATTGGAAAACTTGCCAATTTATTCCCAGTAAAATGGAAAATAATCATCTGTCTGGCCATCTGTGGTCTCCTTCATTTCATCTCCTGGTTCTCCAGCTATGGTTTCACCAAGTACTGGAACTGTATCCTGATGAGAAACCACGAAATCACTGAACAACCAGTGAACCTACAAAAAACTACTTCTAATATGCTGAAGGAGGCAATTACATTTATTGAAAGGTAATCAACAGAGGTGAGGAGCAGACCGGGGGTGCACAAGTGACCCAAAGGGGTCTTGGCCAAGGACTGTGCCTTTTGCCAGTAAGAACAGAAAAATGATCTTAGGGTGATCAATGAACTATCATAGAAAGTATCACATGAAGTTAATATTTTACAAACAGGAGAATGATAGTGAGTTTTATTTAGTTTTGTGGTTTTGTTTCTTTTTTTTTCCCCAAAGGTGTCCTTTGTTTACTATCAATAACCTCAACTGGAATTGAACAACCCACTAAATCTTTAAAAGTACTCATGCATTAAGTCTGAGCATATCCATATTTCTGTCAGGGTTTAGGGGTTGCGTGTTTGTTTTTTAAAGGAAATTTGAGGCAATATAAATTCCTTCTCTAAAACTTTGAGCATAGGTAATCTCAGGTTCCTAGGATATCCTGGCTTGATGTTGAAGGGATAAGGTTTCACTGTGGGTGAAACCCACTGATATCAACCACTGTAAGTGATGTCTGCCTCCTCCATGAGGACACTCATGCAAGAGAGTCCTATTCTCCTTGCTTCCAAGAATGTGTCAATCTTTTGGCTATGATCTCTCCTAATTGTTTCTTTACTGTTCTACACATGTCTAATTTGGAACTGGAAAAAGAAAGGACCTTGGGTCTTAATACAGAACAAACTTTTTTGAGGGGTGTGTTTTAATCCCCTCTGTCTCCTAAAACCTCAAAGCTGAAAAGATGTCCAAAAAAATATATTGTTTAGGTCACAACAATAATAATATTTGTTGAGCTAGTAATCACAATACCACTGTTATATTTTGGGTTTAGTGACAGTTTGAAGAGAAATGACTATTGTTTTCTTTTATTTCAGAAACAAGCATAGACCATTTCTTCTCTTTGTTTCCCTTTTACATGTTCACACCCCTCTCATTACCACACAGAAGTTTCAGGGAAGAAGCAGGCATGGCCTGTATGGAGATAACGTAGAGGAGATGGACTGGATGGTGGGTAAGTGGTGATCTTGAAGAAAATTCTTCATTCATTTGAATGTGGAAAAGACATTAAAGGGGTGATCACCAAACTCTAGGTATTTGTAAAAATCAGTGAACTCACCTTGGTTACACTGTGGGTTTCAGAGACTGCCATATCATAAGCATACCTCTTTTTTATTTTCTTAAATGAAAGCTTTAACTTTCCTTATAAGAATTTGTTCTTAGTCTTTTTTAAATTATGCACTTCTGCACTGAAGTGTTAAATGCAGTCAAATAATCAAAAGTGTCCCTGTCATGTTTTTAATCAAAATGGATGACGATTCTCCAGCTCTGCTTGGTCTTAGAAGATGCAAAAATGTTGCTGCTGTATATTACATTATATGATTTTTGCTTTGCATACTTACTCATTTTTATTAAAAAAAAAAAGTCAGAGCCCTCTCCTAGCCCAAAGTCCAAGCTATGGAGTTTCACTTAATACATTGTGTGAAGTCAGTGAAGACTCGCTTAGGTTTTAATCTTGGATCCCGAGTGCCAGCCAGGTTAAATTTCTGATTGGTTTAATTAGGCTTAAAAACCTAAACTTGGTTGTTCCTTTTCTCTTCAATGAGATGGAGAGGGATAGCTACTCTTTGTATTTAGTCAAAAGTGAAGACCCTATTGACAAAGTAATTGCCTTCTGTCAGGACCACAGTTCAATCCCTGAACCTTTTAAACCCCCAACAACCATGTCTACAAAATGGTATTTTAAGAGAAGCCTGATTGTTTCCAATGGGCAGGCTGAAAACTCCTGCAAGATTCAGCTGAACCTGAGGACTCATCCACGCTCCTCTTTCATACTTTTGGCACCAGTCACCTTCAGACAGAGGCTACGTAAGCAGAGCTGGATATCAGAAGTCACATAAGGAGCATGCCTCGTGTAGTTGAAATGGGATGGCAGCTAGTGAGAACTGAACTCTCCAGAACTGGACAGCTAATGGTTTTGGGGCCTAACTCAGAACCAATGTGCCTAGACTTTTTCTGGGAGAAGGTTTTGTTGGTAAGGTGAATAACTAGTTTCACCAAGAAGACACAGGCAGTCTGTAAAGGCAAAGAGACTGAGCAAAAGTGCTGATCACTTGCTTGTGCTTTTTTCTTGTGCAGTTCAGCTTTTGCTGCTGCTTCTGTAGCTGTGGAAGCTGGTTTTGGCAAATATATTTGACACAGAATATGGCAAAGACAGTTAATTGAAGATAAATCACATTCTATATAAACATTTGATGCAGTCAGTTACTGAAAGAATTCTTTCTGAAGTTAGATTTTAATTACTGTCTGTGAGTTTTTACCACTGATATCAGGAGATGGTTTTGGTTGGTAGTATGCAGCCTGGTCTCGGAGTCCCTGTTCAGTTCCTGGTGAGACACAGCAGTTTTCTATGGTTAGTAATCAAAGCAGCACTATTATTTAAGCTTGAGGCTGCTTAGTAAAGGCATTCCTTGACAAAGAATTTACAGAATAAATCTGACGGAGTATTTTGAGTAGCTTGAATAAAAGTATCACTCATTTATTTTCCAACTGGTTTTATTTTTTTACTTTCCTGTTTTTATAGACACCTGTCCTCGTTTGATAGACAGGTGTCTGCTAAGGAAGGTGGGAACCTTCCTTATAACAGAGAATGTGGACCCCCTTCCCTCCAAATCATTATAATTTTAGAATCAAGGGCTCTCAGGCAAAGGTATGGGAAAAGGAATAGGAGTTTTTTACTAGTATCTATAATGAGATAAACAATCAGTAACAAAAAGAACAGTGAACAAAGTAAAAACAGTAAACAAAACCAAAAACTCGGTGGCAAATGTCCCTGGGCTGCCAGGCACTTTCCCGCTTGGTGCAGTCACGGTCACGGCCAGCAGGGGCGCTGTTGGGCTCCCAGCCCAGCAGGGCAGGTGCGATGACTCCCGGGGAGCTGCAGATGGCGCTGTGGCGTGAGGTTGGATCTGTGCCGCGCGTGATGGCAGGCGGGCTGGAGCAAGGTGGAGCGCAGATGGACGGGGCACAGCAGAGAGCCCAGAGCAGGGAGATGGAGTG
>VZRL01005927.1:2432154-2488635 GCA_013397895.1 Origma solitaria
GTGTACCATGTAACCTAATATATACCAAGCGATACCCGGGCTGAAGTGTGCGCGGCTGAGGACTACCTCCCGCTCACCCAGCGCTGCAATAAACATACCTACTTCACAACTTAAAATTACATAAGTTGCGGAGTCTTGCTCAGATCATTTTTTTGGATCACCAAGAGGCATGAGAAGTTCTAAAGCGGAACAGGAAAGTGGTAGACTCCATCTGTACCCAAAATATTGGCCTAAGCATCCATATACTGCACATGGTACCCAGAGCCAAGGTGCACCCATGAGTCACAAAAAAACATCTGAATCCCTGCCTGCTTCCACACCTTTTCCTTGTATGTGACAACCATAACACAAGCTTCCCCTTGGAACAACAAAGCAAATCACTTAAACCTGAACCAACATTTCAGGGACCACCCCCCAGTTCCTAATGCCATTAAGCTGTTCCAATGTGCTTCTGTGACAGGTGGCACCGTATGGAAAGCTCATTATGCTACTCCAGTATTTCAGCCAGAAGCCTCTGGGGCCTGTTTCAGAAGAGGAATTTGTCCATGTTTTGGGGATGGTGTGACCCATCATGACCCTCCACTGCTGTTCAACCTCTCACAAGATCCGTCTGAGGCCAATCCTCTATCAGCTGACACTGAGCCGTTGTTTGACTCTGTAATAAAGAGAATAAGAGCAGCTGTGGAAGAGCATCGCAAGACACTGACTCCAGTCCCACAACAGCTGTCTCCTTACAATAATATATGGAAGCCATGGCTGCAGCCATGCTGTGGGACGTTCCCATTCTGTTGGTGTCATGAAGAAAATAATGAAGAAGATAGCACAGTTTAATACCAAAATCAAAGTACAGTTAGCTTTAAAGAAGTAGATAATTTTTCACATTTACATAACTACAATCATAGAGAGATCAGAGATAAATGATAAATTACACTGGAATTACTAAAAGGGATATTAGTGATCATTTTTTTCAACTTTTTCTCTTACTCATGGAAATTTAGTAAGCCTGCGGTTTAAAAAAAAAATAGAGGTCATCTGTATAATCTACCCGTCAAGTGAATAATTTGTGATTAAATACCTAATAAATGAAAGAAAATTTCTTTTCTTACTGATTTTCAATTCAAGTAAATGATGACTGATAAAAAAAGCAAACTATTAATAGCAGATGTTTGTATGGGAAATATGCTTGTTAAGACAGCAGGACTGAGCCCAAGAGGGTATCCCTATTCAGGCCTTAACTTTTTAATGAAAAATAACCTCTTGCACAAAAAGGAAAGGATGATGACAATGAAAGAAATAATGAAAAATAAAATTGCACTTTTAATTTGGAAACATACTAAAATGCATTGGCCTCTCAGAAATAAACACCTAGTAATTTACAGAGATTTTTTGCCTCATCATCTGTACATTCACTTGTCTGTCATGTAAGAATTCCCAGCGAAAACTGAACTGACAAGTATGTTTTAATAATTAGATAGCTAAAATTAGCATCTCAGATCAGCAGCAAAGTACCTCACTATTCTGAAATGTTAAATCACAGTAATTCTTACTGACATGTTTTCCACATAATTAAGCCATTTCCCAACTCCCTTGAGAAGGAAAAAAAGGAAAAAAATCATCACACAGCTTCCTTGTGAAGCTTGTGAAATTTGGGACCTATCTGTGAGAGTAATTCATAAGCTTGCATGTCCCACTTGAGTGGCAATGCCTCTGATTTCATAGAAGTGCCATTATGTCCCCTGAAAAATAGTTTTGTTTTGTGAAAAAACACTGCTTTCAGTAGGAGGTGTTAAAATAATTCACCTCACAGATTAATCACTTCTGTGCACAGGTCATCTTCTGCAAGCCAAACAAGTGTCAGCACTTCGTGCAGTCATTAGGGAGAGGGAGGGAATTAAAATATCTAATCCTCTCTTGTTGCCCTTGATTAAATAAAATAATTTCTCAGGGTATAATCCTAAGCATGCTCTTGCAGGGGGTTTGTGTCAAATCAGATTTTCAAATGGAGGTTCCTGTATTTTTTCCTCCCAAAAAAGTAGATTGTGGGCAAGACACTCATTCAAATTTCTAAGCCATCCTGAACACTGCAGTACCTAAAACACAGAATTATCTGAGAATGTGTTTGTTCTCACTTCTTGATACTGTTTAAATCCACATCAGTATTGTTATGAACTTGTCAGATTTGACATTTTATGTGGATGACAGGGACTGAAACCAGAGAAGCTGCATTCACTAGATTCATGCAGGGAGGAAAGAGCATGAAGGACACTTTAAATCGACTTTTTTTAAGTTTGAGTGATTTGGAGCTGAAGGACATATCCTTCTGCTCTGTGGGGCTTGTGACATTCATGCCTGTCAGTTCAGTAGCATCCACAGTATCAGTTTAGCACAAGGCTAAATTTTTTCTCAGTTCACTTCACTGGCTTCCCCCCTCACCCACTCCATTCACTAGGTTAGATAACAGGAAAAAGCTTTTCATCCAGAGGGTGGCTGAGAACTGAACAGGCTCCTCAGAGAAGTGCTCACAGCACTAGACCTGTCTGAGTTCAAAAAGCACTTGGACAATGCTCTCAGGCACATGGCGTAAATCCTGCAGTATCCTGCACAGGGCCAGAACGTGGACTCAGTGATCCTGCTGGATCCCTTCTAACTCAGCATGTTCTATGACTTACACCCCAGAACACGCCCAGTCCCTCCCTAGGCCGTGATGAGAGCACTTCCCAGGGGATGGGAAGGTGTTCAATCCCCCATTCAGCATGCAAGCACAGATCCAAACTCTAGGAAGGCAGACTAGGAAGGCCAGTACATCAGCAAAACCCCAAACTCCATCTCCAAGCACAGTGTGAAAAAATCACCCCAAATAAGTGTAAACATTGAACATTTGTGTAACACCTCATTACTCTGAAAGTTAAATTTGCTGATCTGCCGTATAGTCAGATGATAAGCAGTCACACAGATACCCACGCTGCCTTTCTGATATCCACACACAGATAATTTTATCCTGGCTGGCATCTGTGGAAAGTCAGAGGGACTTTCAGGCCTGGGGAGGAAGAATTAGGGGGGGTAGCATAGAGAACCAGCTTTTGTCAACTGTTAAAGAGACCTGAATCAGGCACAGGGAAATGTGCTTTTCCCACACTGAGAGGGAGAGGGCAGACAGTGCACACAGAGGATTTGCAGGCAACAAGGAGGCAAAAGTAATGGGAAATTGCTGAATAGCATGCACATCACTTCAAAAAACATGGGGGACAGGAGAGAAGACTATTTTCAGGCCTAATTCCTTTCACTGGCTAAAGCTAAACATATCTTAAAAGATATAAATTTTGAGAAGACAGAGGTAAGCAGGAAAAAGAGATTAATGATTTTACCTGTTCCATGCAGATCCTAACCATGGAGTTGTTGCAGATCTCTTGGTCTGTATACACTTTAATGAGAACATGTAAGCTCTGCACAAGCTGTTCCTCTGATCTTCTGGCACATGTACATTCCCCATGAAGCAGAGAACCCAACATCACACTCTAGATGGCCTCACAAACCCTTTCACATAAAATGCATTAAAAGGCAAAAAAGCACCCACAAAATCTTCTTGAATAACGCTGGAAGGAAGAAACTCTTAATTCAGTCCCATAGATTTCCTTGAAAGATAATCTATAATGATATTTTTCAAAATATATTAATATGAGAAAAAAGCCTAAATTTTATGTTTTCTCCCTTCTTTTCTCATGGTTTCTCTCTTTGTAGCAAGGCACAAGGACTACATAAAACGGCCTATTAGGAAAACCTGAGAAAACTGGCCAATCTCCAAGCCAGTGTGAGCCATACAAGAATGTGCCTACACATGGTTTAATACACTGTAGAGAGGGAAGTATTACTCTGCAACAAATGAAGTTTGTTTTACTGAAAGAGCTGTGATTGTACTGTGTAAATGTTTGACATTCACATTGTATGAAGCTGACTTCCACTTAACTCGTTTGATCATTATTAAACGACATTTGGAATTGTTGCATTAGGCTGACTCAACAGAGTAATTGTCAAGTCTCTCAGGAGTGAGACAATAAGCTTCTAAGAAACCTCACTTCACCCTGTTTAAATATTAGACACATTGCTTTGCTCCCTGCTGGGACTCAAGAGAGTGCCAGCACACAGATCTCAAGATCTCATCATTTAAGAATGCAAAATAATTGTGTAACAAATAAACTGAGAAAAGTAATTTGAGCTCAAAATTTATCCAGCTTGAAATTCCCAAGGACTCAGAGTATATTTGAGAGGCATTTAGACAAATGATGAAGAAAGAGTAACAAAAACCCCTTTTGCTCATGACAGATTGTAGGTTAAAGTACACACACACAGAGGCATATATATAGTGTTGAACTCAATAAAACACTGGAAGATTTTTGTACGATGTCTTGATTGTAATGTTACATCTAATCAACTCAATTTTAAAAAATCAGATTTATTCAAAACTTAGTTTCTCATTGAATTACCATACTACTGCATGACTAAGATTTTTTGAAAGCAAGAAAAAAAATTGTAATTCCCCATGGTGAGATAAATGGGGCTACTACAGTATCCAAACGACCCTGGCTTCTGCTCTGCCATTTGTCTAAAAGTTGTAAGTAAAAGGTTTGGAAACAGGAAGAATTTTTGGAGGTTTGAGAAGAAAAAAAGTCTCTAAACTAAACAAAACATAAAACAGGTATCCATCCATCACATGCAATTAGTTCTGTTCCAAGTACTTAATACTATTTGAGGGCTCTGAAAATCTTACTGCTCTAAAATAAACAAATAATCTGTTTCAGGTATTTATTGTTGTTCAGAATGCTGTACAGTGCCATAAAACTGAACAGTTTTCCAAGGCAGTTAATGCCATGCCAAACTGACAAGTATTAAAATAATCACAAGTCAGAGGCTGGCTGTCCTGGAATTTTGGGGTTTTTATCCTTCCAATTTGTTGAAGTTGAAAGGGCTCTGACAACAAAGTAAAACTCAAGAAAAATATTCTTGCAACTGTATTTTTTTTTTATTCATACAATTGTCAGTTTTCTAGCAATTACTATTTATAAGTTTGAGTCAATTACATGTTACTGTATTTTTTTAGCTACCTTTGCTATAATTATGATATGATGTTAATACAACCTGAAGGTTTATACCAGGATGCAAAGTGTAACTTGCATGTCATGACTTAATTTTTAGCACAAAAGAATCTGTTTATAAACTATTCAATTTAGGATGAACAGAATTTTGGTTGAAACAGTTTGCAACCAATATACTGACAATGCAGACTACTTCAATGAGCAGTATCAACTGACATGTGTTTTTGGAAGCTATTTAAGAATTACTACCATGCATTTAATTTCATATATAGAGCTGATAAAAAGCAAACAAACAAACAAACAAAAAGCCAACAAAAATTCAAACCACAGAAATAAAATCCCAAAATTATGAAGAGAAAACTGGGGGGAAATTGGAATGTGAGATTTAAATTAATGAGATATGAATTAAGAAAACAGGCCCATTTTGGGTTATGTTCAAAGTCTTAGGAATCAAACCAGTTTAGATTAGGAAAGTAACAGAATCAGATCCATTAAGGAATAAATAGGCATACTGCAGACTTACTGGTGAACAACTATATGTTTATAGGGGCACACAAAAGTATCAAGCACCTGCTGGTAACAGCCTGGACAGAAAAATCAAAGTGAAGAAAAACAAACAAAACAAAGCATTTTTTCAAGTACCAGCTTTAGAAAAAACCCTTGCTGTGAGCTGACTGATCTAGAGAGACAAGGAAAACTTACTTCCCAAGAATAACCCAGTTGGAAAAGTCCTCACAAGACACAAAGCAGTAAATAAAGTGATATTTCAAAAACAACGATCTCCTTTTCCTGTAGTCTAGGAAAGTGTATTAACCCACATGTCTAAAATTTTCAAGAATTTTCCGTGTGGCACACCCACACTATCTCCTCCTTGTATGTGAAGAGCATCCAATAAAATTGTTGTATGGCAAATAAAAGTACCCTCTAAGTCAAGCTGTGAATAACTCCAAGCACATGACAGAAGAATCATGTTCTGTTTTAAACACAAGCCGTCCTCCTTAATACAGAGCCTGCCACACAATAGTAGGTCATAGTCTGGCCTTGTTTAAAGATTAGTAACGCCACCAAAAAGCTAATATTTCTTAACTTTCTTTATGCTAAAAATACTTGAGGCTCTACCACTATTTAATGTGGGAAACAATTGCAAGTGAAGCTTGGTAAGCTTGTTTCCCAAGACACATTTCAATTTAACAAACCTCAGTGCTGTGGTTCGTGGCCACACGCAGCCTGGGACACCCCTCAGACCTGGCTGTGACCCCAGCATTTCAGAATGATGGCCATAAAAGCACAGAATGCTGCCTGAGGCACAGCACTGGATTCACACACAAAATTCTCCCTTTTCACACAGTGGTAGCAACAGTTGTGTGTTGAAAGCCACGACAACACTACATTATATGCAACTAGTTCAATATTTCATGTGTGAAGACAGGACACAAAAACTAGGGCAGGGCTTTTAACAGCTATGCTTTTTCATGAAATCAAATAAACCAGCTACTGTTGTGCTAATTCAAGAGATCCTAAACATTGTAATTACGTATGTCTGGAGAAATAATTATAACTCTCAACTTTTAATTCTGCTCAGCAGGTAATGCTAATGTCTCAAAAGCAATTAAATAAAATTAAAAAAGAAATTAAAATAACTAGTCAGTCACAAGTAATACTCTGTGGCACAATGTAAACAACCTATAATTCTTCATCATCTGATAAGCACATGACTTCATATGTCTTTTCCACTCCTTTTATTATCACTATATTAATGTATTACAAATGTTTGCAAAACATTGTATAAGCCACACAGAATACCATTGTACATATTAACAGTTTGAAATGTGCTCAATGACACATTTTACTACATTCATATGACAAATTATAAAACCTTTCATTTACTGATTTCACATCAGTAATTTTTCTTCCATAATCTAATTAATGCACCCAGCAAGATCTAGTAGTTACTGTAAAAAATACAGCTGCATGAAGCATGAGTTCACATTGCTGCCTACAGCTTTATACGGTCTTCAGAAACTGAATTATATTAGCAACAATTCTTACAAAACAGAGAACTTTCTCAGAGGTGCACAAGAATCACTAAGAAACAGGGATAATCAGCAGACCAATTGCCATGTGAGTGAGGGGACACTGCAGCTTCTGCCATCTCCACCCTGCTGCACTGGGCCACAGCACCAAGAGGTAGAACACACCTACCTGTGTTAGCCTGTGAAGGTCACCTACTCAGAAACACAGGCTGTCGAGGGTGCCAAGGTTAGCCAAAGAGAGAGGTGCACAGAAGGCTGTTCTTCTCAATTTCTCTGTTGACCCTAAACACCTAACTTGGCCTAGAAGCTTGTATTCAGCAGACACACCAATGAGATTCCCACTTTAAGAGTTTAAGGATAAATGAGAACTAGATAAAATCAGAACTATCCTACAAAAGTAAAAGCAAATCCACCATTGTGAATATTAGGAAGTAATTCTAAGATACTCAAAGATTTTTTTTCTTCTTCTAAGGGACCTTTTGACTCTTTCATTCCTTCCCTGATTTGTGCAAGTTATTCCCTGCCCCACCCTCTCATTCTTTTTGATGGGGGCAAAATGAAATAAAATTTTCTTCTTCCCTCCTATCTGCTATCCTTTTTTTCCACTAGCGTCTATGCATAAAGTTGCATCATTAACTTTAAACAGAATTCCCAAGAGATTTCATTAAGTATATCTCTATCAAAATTTGTGACATATAAAGACCAAAACTTTATGAGTCCTGCAACATCACTGCAGGATTCCTATTCCAATATTGAGTGGCGATACAGGTAACTGTGTCAAATCTGTTATCACATTAGGATGACTCTCAAGATGCTTTCTTTAAAAGTTTTTTTGCCTTGAAATAAAATATTTTACTTGTTTGTTAAAACAAACTCACTGAGATGAGTAAAATTTAAATACCCAAATTCACAAAAAAATCCCCCATAAGTATCCTTAATATAATGTAGTCTCATCAGTAGAATTTTTTCTGGAATTATCCTCATGGATTTATTGATTCCCTCACACAGCTATTGTTTGAAGGATCTTCAAAGGGCCTGTTTACTAAAACAAGTGCCAATTGTGTTTTTAGTTGCACTCAAATTGCCTGCAATATAGGGCAACCATGCAAGCCAAAGAAGGCCTTTAACAGCTGCAGTTTGAAGTACTGTAAACAAATTGATATAAAGCACCAGAAGGTTTACACCATGCCCTCAGCACTTCTTGCTCTGACCACACAACTCAAAATATGAAACTAAAGCTCACAATATTTTAAAAAGCATCAGTATCCTATAGCAACAATATAAAAGATTAATATACATTATCAGTCTGTCTTAAGAGTTTTAAACCACTCGTCCTCGCACTAGTTACGGAGATGAGCAGCTTCCTATAAATGGGAGAGTATCTTGTGATATCAAATGAAGTCTGAAGTTCCTCTAATCCTAAACATATTTAAATTAAAAAGTTTTGTTGCAGACTTTTATGAGGTCAGGATTTCATTTCTTCACTTCTTTCTCATATTGAAGTCTACATCATAGTTGCTCTTGAAAGTCTTAATTTATTTTCAAGAACAAGGGGTTTTTTTTATTTTTATAGCAACTGCTGAAAGTACTTTGGGAATAATCTCAATTTGGGAAATAAACTCAACTTCCAAAATGTTTCCCACACATGACTGTTTCTGCAGAATGCTAAGGGGTGCAGCAGGGAAGAGTGATAAATACATGAGAGTTCATACTCAGAGGGCACCATTCACTAACCTTTAGAAGGCACTAAGGGAGAACAGTGAAGATGAGACACATGTAACAATAAAGATGAGGCACACTTTTCAGTTAAAAACCAAGAGTCTGTATCTGTTAAATCTCCCCCAAGAATGTATGAGGATCCATAATAACTTCAAACTCTGGTGTCAGGTAAACTGTTGAGACAGTCAACTATACAAGAATTGCATTTATAAAGAAGTGTATCATGATGGCCATAACAGTACATCCTTAGTGTAAAAATGCATCCAATTTCTTTTTTATATGTTCAAAAGCATCTTTCCCCATATAGTCCATGCGCCCTTCCTCCCATTTTCTCCGTTCATCTTCTGGAACTGGTTTTGCTGGTTTGAAGTGAATAGACAGCTCTGAAACAGAGCATGCAAGCTCATTCTGTGGGAAGAAGCAGAACAGTGGGAAAACAGTCATTTGGTTGTCCATATTTCAATATTGTTAAGTTAAACCTTAAATGTCAAACCTCTGCACTGTACACTCCCAGTTAAAACAATAAAACAAACAGTCTTCAAACATTCATTCCTGCTTTGATAATGTGATCTCATTTTCCCACGCTTTTATTACTTTCCATAGCATCTTTGAACATACCAAACATTTGTTTTACTGATCTGAACTCAGATCTTGGCATACTCAGAAATAGTATAATGAAAGTATTATAAATATGGCCTGGTTAGAGTAGAATATCTTCTACAATAAAGCATTTATAGTTTATCTTTGCAAATCTTGTCTCCAGCAGGCTTTCATGTGAACATACATTTTTACTATTTTTGGTCATTTCTTTTATTTGAACTTCAGTGAGATCAGTATTATTTAGCAGATGTGAGACACATTGCTTATTAAATTAATTCAAAAGACGGACACCATTAATTATACCAAAAGCTAGTTCATTTTGAATGGCAGTCTGAAATTGTAAATGCTGGTTCAAACTCAAGTCATCATAGGTGCACAAATGCAAGACACATTATTAGTGATAATTTCTACCACATAAAAGAAAAACTGTGTACACAGTTGACCAATGCCAGCAAAAAGGGAACATCCCAGGAATTATAACCTGTAATAAAGATTAAATATAACAGGGACTAATCAAAGTAGCCACTGAAAACCTGCTTTCAGTACTACTCAAAGAGGCTTGTAGGAAAACAACTCATCTCGGTGTTATAAGCAAAATTGAAATCAACTATAGTGGCTTTCTAGTGAAGACCTCACAAATTCAAGGTAAAAGTATTTCAGAAAGGAACGTAATGGGCAGGAATCAATGTCTTAAATTGCCTAAATACCCTGGAATATCCATTACATGTGCCAGTTCGGGGCAGATAAGGCACAGGACATGTGTAAGACAAGGTAAGGTATTTCAAACAGCCAACATGACACTAAATGCTTGGGTAACTGCATCCTTCCATATTTATCATCCCTACCTGTTTCCCACTCTGTACATGACTCTAAACATGGCAGAATTAAAGTTAGCACCATGCATTGATTACTTGGGGGTTAGCATAGGAAAATACACATTTAAAAACTCAAAGTTTTGAAAATAAAACTAGAAAGGGATCACACCTGAGTATTGGAAAGAGTTAAGGAATTACACAGCTAAAAGATTAAGCAATTTATTAGGACATTACATTATAATTAGTTGAGCTTTCCCAAAATTATGTTGGGAGCAAAGACACACATGCGGTTATCAACAGCTGTTCAATGTACAAAGCTACACATACCATTTCTGAGGTTTCCTGAAATGCAGGTTGGAATTCAGGTTGTTCTGAAGGTCCGTCAGGCTCAGAGAGGTGGACATAAGAATCTCTTGGTTCAACTTCATGTACAGGTTGCTAAAATACAGCCAGTGAGATTTTATTAGGAGAATATTTTTTCGTCATTTCCTTATAATGAGAATTCACACAATTCAATTGCTTTCAGTCTTGGGGTAGGGTAAAGCAATGGATGGGAGGAAAGTGAGGAATCACATTATCAGCAAGGAGAAAATTCGTGCTACCCAGCTTTAGCTATCAAAAATGGCATTGAATCAAAGCTCCTACTATAATCAATTTAGGATAAGTACCTCCAGAGGGCAGCTCATCTCATCCTAAAATAGGTTCAAAGTGGCTGTCATTCATCAGTGACTACACATATAGCCTGGGAAAGGATTTTACTGTAGATGCCCACCATTCATGAGGCCAAACATCAACAAGAAAAATCTCATTTTAGGATAATAGCTTGCACTCACATAAGCTTTTTTTACCCATGAAATAAGAGCAGAACAATGTATTCCGAAATAGAGGTAAAATAGATTGCCCAAAAATACTGTCCCAAATATTTACTTTTGACAGATATCAAAACACGAGTAGACAGACTCCATTCTAAAGACTTTTCCCCCAAAACAATCCCCCAAGACTATTGAAGTTGAGCAACAAAAAGTGGAATGATAGTATTCCTAAGTAAGAAGGGAAGCAGGCTATTACTTCCCAATTACTATGGTCTTCTGATAAACCAATCCTAGTAAATGAAATACTAAAAGAAATTTAAATTTTAATGAAACTACTTTTATGGTTTTTTTACCTCCAAAAAAATCTTGATAATGTGTCCCTACTTGGTTTGAGAGTTTCCAGTGAAGTCAGATGCATAAGGCACACAAGAAAATATATCCTTTGCAAATAAATTATTCTTAAGTTATTAAGCTTGAAGGTTTGCAATTTTCCTTCAGTCCCTTCACACTCTGAGGGGAAAGGGAAGAAGGGGGAGGAAGGGGGGGCAGGGGAAAAGAAAATGGCAGTTTTATTTTATAGAGTAACTATAGTCTAAAGAAATTAAGCAAAGAACATATTAAAAGTCATCTTCATCTTTCTAGAGTGTAGTTCACAAGTTACAATAGCAGAAGACATTAGAACACTAATTTTCTCCCACTTGTACCATGGTGTAACATGGTTTATCATGCAATACATAATGACTTACATCTGCAGAGGCATTGTGCTATTATGTCCAACTAAATTCTTGCATAAAATAAGGAGAGTCAGTGCAACAGAAATACACAAATAGAAGAAAAGTGACAAAAGAAGCAGGAAGACTGCAATATTCATTAGCACATTTTTTCAAGACTCTCCTTGTTTCCCAAGTCACAAAAATTTGAGGAACAGTTTTCTGGTTTAACACTTGTGGGAAAAAAATTTTTACAGAGGAATGATAGAAAGGATTCTAGTTTTGAATATATTAACTCACAAAAGTATTAATATTCAAAATATTATTTTGGTAGCAGAATTTTTTCATATTACATTTCATTAAGTACTTAACAACTTTGAATAAATAACCTCTTCCTAAAATGCAAAGCAAACTCTTTCAACCTCCAGCCATATCATGCATGCATTACTAAAGATTAAAGAGGATAAGTAATCTTTAGACTATTTCTAATGCTAGTGAGAAAATTCAATAGCTACAGCTAAACTGAAGATACAGTCTTCCAGATCAGAAGCATAATGAAAGAATCTCATTTCAGTACATAATTTTCCTTTGTTACTGCATTTAATAATGTGCAACACACTCACAGCTTTGAAAGTGAGTTCCTCAGGTGAGCATGCTGTGGGATTTTCTTCACTTGTCTGCTCTGGAAGCTGAGGCATTTGAGGCGAACTAGCCACATAAGGACTGACCTTCTTCAGTGTAACTTCAATGCCATCGAAAGTGTGCTGATGAAAACAAGAACATCCCACCACTGAAATAAAATTTTTCAGGAAAATAATATCTTATTTACAACAGTTGCACTCCCTTAGAGGGATTTCAGCATTAAAGGAACGACTCAATAAATGCAAAAAAAAGTCTATGGTCCTAGATTCAGAGTGTGTTGCAGTTTGGGATTTCACACTCATGAGTATGCCAGCATCATCAGGAGGTAAATCTAACAGGTCGTTCCATCATCATTTACCATAGCTGAAATATTTCTTTAATACGCAGTACCTTAAAAATTAAAGTATATTAAAGTATAAGATCAAATACTAGCCATTCCTTCCTCTGCTTTCCAATTTGTCAGGAGGTTAACAAGCCAAGTTACTCTCTGAGGCTTTGATGGTAATTAGTCAACTGATCTTATGTGACTATGCAATTAGTTCAATTATGTTAATAATTTAATATTACAAAACATTAAGAAAATATTTACATATGCATAAATGGGATCTAATTTGTCATGTCTGGATACAAAATTAAAAACTACTTCTCCTACACATTTCTTTATGCTGCTGTTCTCTAAGAAATCATCTGTTTATCAGCAGATTTTTTAATTCTATTAATGAAAAGCACACATTGCTGTATTTCCTTTGAAGAAAAAAAAAGCATAAAGAAATCAGCAAATGTTTGATGACATAAAAGTAGTGCATATAACATCCTAAATGCAATTAACACTGGTTTTGCAAACCTGATTTGTTATGACCCTCATAAAACAAGTTATAATATAGCTCTCAAATGTAAATTTTATTACAGTTCAAGAGTATTTTGATGGTCTACATCAACTTAGTCTTAAGAAAAACAGAAGTCTGTTTGTTTCCTGGCCAGATTATTCCTTCTCTGGTTAATTTTCATCTTATGTTTGTATGCACATGCATTACTACAGAAGCTTTATCAATTAAGAAGATGGCTGCAGAATATCCTTGGAAAGCAAATAGTACTAAAAATCCTTCCTAAATGGCCACTATGGACACTTCTACAAGCAATCAGTGCAACTACTAGCCAACAGATACTACGTTTTCCCACACGCATTGGGATTGCATGGCAAGGTTTTGGTAGCAGGGTGATTACAGGAGTAGCTTCTGTGAGAAACTGCTAGATGTGATGAACTGACCGTAGCCCCGTTCCCTATCCCCATGTGCCACTGGGGGGAAGAGTTACAGAAAACAGGGAGTAAGGTTGAGCCCAGGAAGAATCAAGGGGTAGGGGGAAGGTGTTCTAAAATTTGGTTTTATTTCTCATTACCCTACTCTGATTTGATCAGTAATAGATTTGATTAATTTCCCCAAGATGAGCCTGTCTCACCTTTGATGGTATCTGGTGAGAGATCTTTCCCCATCCTTATCCAGACCTGTGAGACTTTCTTCACCTTTTCTCTCTCCTGCCTAGCTTAAGAGGAGTGCAACAGAGTGGCTTTGGTGCGCACTTGGAACCCAGCCAGGGTTAGCCCACCACACCACCTAATTTCTTCCTCTAGCAAACACAGAATGTTCAAAAGTTTTGGCTTTGATTCCAACATATTCCCACTAAGTCCTTATCAGTTACCTTGCATTCCTCGAATTCTGAGTCTTCCAACTTTTGAAGTTTTTCCAACAAAGGCCAAATACTGGTGCTGTATATATTCCACCAGAGGGCAAGAAATGACAGTGGGTGAAAAGATCCAGAGGTGCTGCCATCCTGCATAACTCTCTTTGTTTGAAGGTTGTATGTGTAGTTCCAGGGCTTTGTTGCTCCCAAGAAGTGAACAACTTTGGCATCTCTACCAAAACTGTAGAGATCAAACATACAGCTCTATATACAATTTTTTTTTTTTTTTNGGCTTGTATAAACTCCTAGAAGAGACATACTTACTCACAGGTGAGGTAATTTGACATTTTGCAACAGCAACACATTCAAGATGATACATATTATTATTTTTGTCTATCTTACTGGTTTAATTCATCTTGTTTAACACATAGAAAACAAAAAGTTGCATTGTTATTTGCTTCCTGCTACTTATTCTTTTAGGAAAGTTAATGAAGGAAACTGGCAGGCTCATGCAGTACTATTTCCAGTCCTCCTTCATGCTCTATACACAAACAAATAAATATCACTTCAAATATTCAATCACCAAAATTTGTTATTTATAATCTCGTATTAAAAATTACTAAGAAATACATCAATCAAAGTTAATCTTCCAGTAAGAGTGTACTGTGCAACTGAAACAGGAATTCATCACACCCTAAATCCAACTTGCCTTTTACCAGAAAAGTTTCTCAACTGCATTGTCTGGGGTCGTATATTTAGTAGCACAAATTTCGTTTCATAGAAGAACCTAAGGAATGGGTGAAAAAATTTAACACAAATTGTTTCTCCTAGAAATTAGTCAGAAACAAAGGAACAAGTTTAAAAGTAAAGCTGTCAGAACCTAATGCCAAAGTAATTACATCTTGTCAAAAATGAAAGAAGTTTCTTTGAAAGAACAAACAAGACAGTGCAGCCAACTCTTGGACTCTCCCTTGTGCCCAAATACTCGTATTCCATTTAAGCTTCTACTGTGTGGCTTCAACATAAGGTCATTTGTGATACTGTAAATTATAATCAACAGAATATGCTATTATTACTCTCTCTTACAAAAGGATGTTCGCTAAACTACAGAGGTTTACAGTCGGGTCAGAAGTGTTATTACTCACTGATTGAAAGCAGGAACATAGGTGTAGACAGAGCTGCTGCTCAAGTTATAGAGGAAAGGCAGGTGTTTGCCAATGTCTGCTGTTGCCCAGTTGCTGAAGAAGCTGTTCAACAAGCCTTGATCACCTCCTAAATACATAAAACAGCATTACCATGACATGTGTACACTCAAATTTGTATCAGAATTTCACATCCAAGGATGGGAGTGAGACTGGGGACTGAGACTGGTGTGTTCACAGGATTGTAACTTGGATTTGACAATATGGCCATGTGAGCAGGTACAAGTGAATAATACCTGATTCACTCTGATGCAAGTTCAGTGTAAATGAAGTCCTATTGTAATACATGAAGAAAGGAGTAGGGTTTGGTCTTCCCTCAGAGCAGAAGACTGAAGATCAGCTGTATTTCTCTCTCCTAAGCCAGACAGCAAAGTTAAAACTTACCGAGCAAGACTCAGACACAGCGTCCCTTCACTGCCCTTTTCTGGGAAGCACAGTCCATAGTAAGTCAATGGGTCTTAACTACAGTGTTAGAGGTGAAGTTCTGCACCTTGAATTCTTGCACGATTACATAAAGCCCAGAGAACTCCTGCCATCCTCTATTGTGCCTGATAGCATGGGAATTGCCTTGCACTTCATTCCTTACACCTTGGCCCTTACCATCAAAGCTGCCATGCTCAGCAGCAAACTGGAGCAACAGGTTGTGAGTCTTCAAGGATGGCCGGAACACAAATACGCCGCTGTTGAAGCAGTCAGGCCAGCCGGAATCAGGAGCTGCAGAAAACTCTTCTCGATCAAACAGTTCATCAACATTGCAAAGTACCTTAGGGAGGGCAGGAAAAGAGAAAAAAATGTTGGAGCAAATGTTTGTCTAGAACACGCATTGTCAAATTAGGACCAATGGAGTAAATGGCTAGTTTGGCCTAGCACATGGCTTGCAGAGCATAAATGCAGTGACATTGTAAAATATGTTAGGCGTCAGAACCTCTATTTTTAATATAAGAAGGCAACATTAATTGTGGTTCTCCATGATTTCTCTGGTAAAAGCACAAAGCCTGTGAAATTATTTCATGAACCTTGGAGACCATCTAGGAGGTTTCTTTAAATATTATACCATGAAAACACAAAATTTCCTTATGTCTTAGCTCACCTTTCCATAGTCCATTATTCTCAGTAACTACAACAGAACTGAATGAAAATTGGGAATCTGAATCATTTTAGTAAGCAACATACTGACTAAAGGGGTAGTAGAAAAACTATCTCTTGCTACCAGTTTTCTAATGTAACTTAAGTTCAGAGATTTGCTATTCATTTTTCTTTTAAGCTTCACGAGGAAGTGGGAAAATTAATCAGGTTAAGGCCCAGATAACTCAAAGTTTCTGGAAAGACAGATGTGCAGTCACTGAAATTCAGGACCCCACCTACAACTGAGCCCCTGTGAAAACCAGGAGAAAAATATTTTAGAAGTAAGATTACTTAATTGAATTTAAAACAAAGACAAAAATTTGCCTTCTTCATTTAACTTTGATGTAAAGTGAGAAATCACAAGCCCTCCTCCTCAACTTAATTTGGTTTCTAATTCAAATACAATCCTGTTAAATTAAAAATGCATCCCAGTCTTTCGAAGTGAGCCATGAAAGTGCAAAGAAGTCTGACATGATTGTTCTTGCAAAATTATGGCCATTTTTATCTCTATACCTTTAAAAAACATTTTTTAAAAGGTAATTATTGTGTCTGGCATTTTTTTTTCCATATTAAAACCATCCTGACTTGCTGACCAGAATAATTCCAAACAAAAGTACACGAGAAAGATCTATTTTAAACTTCTGTCAGAAGACGAGGCGCACAGACTGAGTTTGTGATCTCTTCTGAGGACAGTCCTGAGGCTACTCTCCAAACGGAATTTATTTTTATGCAACCAACCAGCAAAACCATGAGCATTGCTAAAACGTGCCAGGATGGAGCTCCTGTGACCTTGTGACCGCCAGCAAATCTGGTCACTCCCCAGGCCAGCAGGCTGCCTGACAAGGAAGCATCCCACACTCAGAGGCAGACACAAACGTTGCCATGGCTCCCACTCTACTCACCAAAGTGTCTGCATCCATGAAGACACATTTGCTGTACTGAGTCAGAGTCCAACAATGAAGCTTAGTGAAGGTTACACCCAGTTCTGGCCTCTGCATCAGAGCCAAATGGACTGAGTCAGCGCTGTCGAGCACATCCACCTCAATCACCTCATCAAATACACTGCTGAGGACCGACCTGCCAGAGTGAGCAGTGGAGAGGAAAAAGGAACTCACACAAGTTCATCAGAGTTCACTTCAGGTGTGAAAACAGTGACACACAGCACCACGTCAATTGTGACAATAATGAAAGCTAAATTGACTGGTTGGAATAAGAAGTCAGAAAAGTCCTTGCAAACAGCCTGCTGAAGTGACAGCTGCTAGTTAGGCCATAAAACATTGCCACTTCCATTATGGGGGCCAACACATCTCAAAAGTGAGAGCTGCTGTTTGAAAGAGAAAGCAATCCTTATTTTAGTCACTTATCTGCTATAGAAACACCAACAGAAATTAAAGCACTTTTCATCCTGCACAATTGATTGTAAAGAACAGCACCATGTGTTCCCTCCGCATTTTACAGGATGAGACATGCACTGCCAGCACACTCATTTGTACCTGTTGTCCCCAAGTAAACACATGTACAAAACTCCACCTTTTAAAACCAGTAACTTCCTCACTACCATGTATCATCTTAAATGAAACTTCTGGCTAGACATCTTTTTTCTATGCATACATTTCATGGGAATTCTACAGGGAACACCAAAGTAGGTAATTTTCCTTCAAGAAGTAAGAAAAAACGTCTGCGCTATTATAATCAAAGTCCTCAATGTCTCACAAACACAGAGAAAGAAAACCCTGCACTGATTGAAATCTAAATTTCAAGGTCATTAGCTTTGCCTGACTGATCTTCAAGGAATAGGAATTAACTGGGAAAGAACTAGGTGTAGTACAGATTTTTAGAAGTATATTTCAGTAATCTACTTTTTTTTTTAATGCTATCCTTTACTTAAAAACTGTATTATAAAGGTTTTTCTTCCCACTGAATGGGCATGAAAAGAGTTACAGACTTAGTATTGACCCATGCATCAAACAGATACAGTATTCCCTTAGGAAAGCTACAGCATTCTGGCAATATCCATAAAAGTCCTTTAAAGGTCTGTAAAACCAGATTTTTGTGCATCCAGTCACAGCAAAAAAGTGAAAATATGTTTCTTGAGCCAGAAATATTATATATCACATATATTATATATCACATATTTCACATATTTGTGAAACATATTTTCGCAAATACATTCACATGGCATACAAAAGAGAGGAGCTTGCACACTTCCTAAGACACAGCAGAACCGAGTGTTCAAGTTGCTATGGCATGGCATATGCCTTCTAACAAGTGACAGGGCTTGAGCTCAGACTTAATATGATTTCTGTAAATGCTATTCTGCAGAGCCTGTAGAATCACAACACAAACTGGAAAGTGATTTATACAAAAGAGCAAAAAGATACTAATTTCTCATCATGATAGCTCTGCACCAATATTTTGAGAAGATTAGTCATGAGAAACTGAGCCCTTAGGTTTATGGAGAGAGTTCTGATGTCACAGGTGGTTATGTATCTCACTCTAAGAGAGAAACAGGTGGGGGAAAAAACAACAGTAGTGCAAGACACTAAAACCTTAGTTCAAAATTTTCAGCTTATGTCTCAATTATGACATAAATTCCAGCCACAAGCTCTACTTCTGCAAGTCAATTCTTATTAGGTTTAGGAGCTTATAAGGATGTTATTTGAGACTCCTCTTAGAAATCTCTAGCCAAAGGGGAAGTTCTAGGCATAATGCTGTGAAATCCACAGGAAACCTATTAAAATCTTTCATGCTGATGCCTATTCTTCCACTATTTAAATCTCCAAATACACATTAATACTTACCTCATCCCACTGGAAACCTCAGGAGTAATTAGAACTGCCAATTTTCTGGATGTCATATGGTTCCTCAATGACTGTCCGAGAACAAGAGCACCTTGACAGTACACGTCATCAGTAGCAAGGGTCACAAAGGCTTGATCTGTTACTGCAAAAAAATATTCAGAAGAGTCACTTTACAGCTTTAACATAAGGCCTTTTGGCAGGCTCCATCCTCTTCCAGAGAAACAATATTCTGTGGCTTATAACAACCTGCAGCTCCTATGATGAGCTCTTTTCTATCTCAGACTCCCCCCAAAAGACACAATTGAATAGAAAATCCAGTGAATTTGAGTGCTGAATGTATCTTTCTGTTTTTTATTATTTCTGTTTGCCTGATAGACACAAATGCAGGTATATTTTGGACTAGCCATAAACAAATAATTCCCTAAGTCTTATTGCCTAAACATAATGTCAACCAAAAAAGCTGATCTGTACACATTTAGATTTTATATTTAACTAACATAATATAATCCAACCAATAAGGAAAATGTTCTTGTTTATACAGTGCTGAAAGCTAAGGAAAAGAACAGGATGTTGAGTACTAGCCAGAAATGTTCTTCTTTCCATAATGCTTCTGAATCAACCCAACATTACTTTTGCTCTGTTTACTTTGTACCTGATGCTGGCTGAACAAGCACAGAGAAATTCCTACCAAGATCAATACACGTCCCAGAAGCTGAGGATCCCTACCTCAAGTAACTCCAGGAAACCTAGGAGTGCTCCCTATTGTCAAGAAACACATGAGAAAACAAGTTACAATCAAAAAGAAAGCAACCTACACTCCTGCACAACAGGAAACTGTATTTTGAAGAGATCCCAGGCCTGCGGCAGGATCACAAGGGATTGCTTCTTCAGCTCTGCCCTGTGACAGAACCACCGCTATCCAAGCTCTGCTGGGGAGAGAATCTGTAACTCAGCAAGGTGAACAGCCTCCTCAGAGCAGAAGGATGATACATTCTAGGCTTCAAAATGAACCAGAACAAGATGAGCAGGTCACAGAGATGAGGGGAATTCCTCTGAGCTCAACTTCAATAAACACTTGTGCTGAAATACTTGTTTAGAACCACCATCATCTTAAGGGACATGCAACTGCATTAAATAAATTAAAACAACCAAACAATACCAACATAAACAACCTGTCATACAGTTTCCAGGGTCTGTGAGAAACACTAGGAAAGAATCTCGCAGAACTAGTTGCAGAGAACTCAACAAATGACCTCATGGCTGTCTCATCCAGAGGCTGCCAAAATGAGTAAGTTCTAACCCCTAGCCATGATCAAGGTATGCAATAAAGTATGGTTGATACCCATGAGAAGCTAACAAATACTAAGTATTTTTATTTCTTGGGTCCTCCAAATCCAGAGTAAAACACGGACCCACTGGTGTCCTGTCTTTCCCCCCCACATTTTTGCCCTTTTTCACTCATCTCCAGCCAGTCATCTTCATCTTAAGCACACATACGTTACATTTGCTGATATTGCCACCCAACCCTGCACATCAGGAGAATCCCAGTAGTGCCAAACTTTGCAAAAAACCCCTGAATTATCCATCCAAATTTAAAACAGTTTGCATAGCCCCCAGCTAAGCAAACTCCTATCACAGTTCTAATCACAATATTCAGAAGAAGCAAATAAAAAATGAGCTTTCAAGTTTCCCATTATAATAACCACTCAAGGAAGTTATGGGTGTTCCAGAAAACAATGCATATGGAGTTGCTTTAAAATGACAGCTATGAAAGTAAACTGCTCCTACTGCAATTTTCCAGAAGGTTACAGGACTAAATGTAAGCATCCATAAAAATCAATATAAACCAAAACACCACTGAAGGCTACTTCAACAATAAAATTACTCTGAAAAGATACAAAAAGTCAGCAAAGAAAAACAGGTTTGTGTTAGGCAACAAGCATCTTCAGCCAAAGAAAGGTAATAAAACAACTACTGAGAGGAACGTGGGAGGTAGGTTAATATAAAAAGCAAATTGGGAAATGAGTGGGAAATGAGTTTAAATCTCAAAATACTTTTAAATAACAACCACAAAACTGCACACAATCTTCATACAGCTTTTGCAAATTCTTTTGGCTACAGAAGCTGAATCTTTCTTTACTTAAGTAATAAATATAAAAATACACAAACTACTCATCAAATAGTTCAGCAAACTGGTATGGCAAATTACAACATCCTACAAATGCTTTCATGTCCTGTACCCCTGGGTAAAGAGCTGTAGTCATAACCACAAAGAAGAAAACTTCTAAACAACTGCTGCTTCTAAGAAAGTCTTGCTGATACTTCACAAAGAAAAAAAACCAAGTGTCTGTTTTAAGAATCAGACATGGGATACATGTAATGGCCTTCTTAATACAGTGAATCATTACAGAGATAATTAAATAAACAACCAAACTGAAAACGTTTTACATTAAAATATTTCTGGTGCAAAGAGAGAAGCATGTCCTGGTTTTTTTAAAATCATACAGGGGCATCACTAATTCCTTAAGGATCTATAGGTGTTTTAAAATCAAAATATTTTATCATTACTTCTTCTTTCATCTAATCCTTGCTTTCAAGGAAGCAGTGTTACTTGACTTGCCTTGTTTATAAAATTCTTTGGAATATAGCCTAGAAGTAAACATTTTATTTTTGTAACTGAAACTAAGGATCAGGTTTTCATATAAATTTGTGAAAGTAAATGGTTTACCTGAAAGTTTCCATTTAGCTGAAATCAAGGGCCATGCTGCCTTGATTGTACACAGGGTTTCACTCGCTGACTTTAAAGGATCAAATTGTCTTTAAGTTTGAAAGCCCGATTGTATTTAAAGGTATTTAAAATTCATTGCAAATGGTTTTTGGCTTTTTTTGAAACGTCAAGAACACCATTAAACATAATTTTAATTCTGTGTGCCGAATGACAATAGGATTTTTTATGGACAACACCTACTCTTAAGGGTATTAAGTTTTCAAGCAAATTGTTTTTGAGCTGAGGATCCTTATGGCTAATACCACTGACTATCAGCGAATTATGAGAAGAGTAAGTTTATGATTAGAATCCCATTAAAACCCTGTCATATTAATTTAAAAATCTGCTCATTTCTCTTGTCTGGATTACCATAAAGCATATGATGATGCAAATTAAGAAATCATTATCATCAGTAGTGGCTCCTCAGTTTTATTACCTAACAATAGTTTCTTAGAATGAAACAAAGACTTTCAAGGAAGTAACTTGTTGCATTATTCTAGAACCTGCTCTGCAGCAACACAAAAGACACCAAAAGTATTGTGAATCACCACAGTCAGGGTGATCTCATGTAGAACTTGTTACACCTTTTCTAGCCAAGATCACCAACTTTTTATGCTACTCACTTATAGAAATAATAACTCTGACACTGCCAGAGGTAAAATTCTTTGACAGGCATGAAAGCTAATTCTAGGACATCTAAAAGCTTTATTTAGAATACAAACGGAGCAAAGAGAAAGGGTGGTTCTCACTTTGATGTTCAAAGAAAAAGAGAATTAACAGACACCAGGTATCCATTTTGAGAATCAGGAGTGACTGATAACAACAAGCACTAGGTGACCCAAGTGCACCTACAAACTTCAAGATGAATTTAAGTAGACTAAGCATGTTTTTTTTCATAATCCATTAGACACGTTTTTATCTTTCTTCTGATAGACAGAGAAAGGATAAATGTGCTCTAGCTGTGACTCCTGGAATAACAATTCAAATTTGCCAAGCTGCCCACTGCAAAATGGCAACAGGAGGCCAGATACCTATATGTTATGACTTTTCTGCAAGAACATTCTAACATATTGTCATCTTATGCATAAAAATAAGAGCAGATAAATCAATAGCTAAAAGCCTCCAACAAGCTGGTTAGGTCCCCAGTGTGTACTGCCATTCATACCAACCAACAATGTACAACTGTTTTCCTAAATTCCTCCCCAACAGCGTCTGCTGCTCTTTGTCAACCCCCCCGCCACTCCAGAGACAATCTGCAGGATGAGTGCGCTGCAGCCTGGACCTGTGGCCACTGAGCCAAAGCACCTCTCTGAAATCCCAAGCCACAAGGATATAACGCAGCCCCAACTCACAGCGTGCTCCCTGACAATTTTGTCACTCCCTCTCCCACACGGAGGTCTCTGCGGACCTTCCCCTAGAAGCACAACTCAGAGAAGGTGTGTTAGGCTACCAAAAAGACAGCGCAAGTTACAGGCCTTCTCACCTCTCTGACCTAGCACAACCCTATCCTGGAGCAGAAAGCTCTGCTCCTGCTGACATCCACAACCTCATAAGCAGTCAAGAAGAATTTTGTTATAAGTAGGTAAAATGAATAATGACGTCAGACAATAACCTGAGTCAGACCACTACCAGAAATCATCATGCAAGTTTCCAGCAAAGAGGCAGTTCTTGCCCTAGTAAACAAATGACAGCTGGCAGTTTTAATTCCCATGCTTCCTTAGGTCCAAAAGCAGAAACATTTATGCTACTAAAAATATAAACAAAAAACACTTTACACAGACCTTTTTATAACAGAATTTAAATTGACATTCGATGGCATACAATATTTTTCTTGGCCTAATGAAGTTCTGCCTCATCCAAAACCAGGTTTTCTCTTATCTTTTATTAAAACATTACTGAATTTTAGTAGGCAGTACTACTGCTGTTGTGTTGGAAGAGCACTTGATTCCAGTTCTGTGTAGTTTTTAGGATGTGTCTTTAAGAATTGTTATATTCTGCTCCAAGATCCTGCAGTGTTGTTATTCAATGGATAGTAAATTATCCTCGTGAAAACTCAAATGCAACAATATCATATGATGCAAATAATCATAGCACATAACACCCAACACGAGTCCCAAACCAGTCATATAGTCTGAAAATTAGTAATAATTATTAGTAATAATTGCTTAAGCAATCCAGAGACAGCACAGGAAACTTTATGGTATATATCAAGTTAGATGTTTCCAGTCTTTCCACGCATTCCTTTCAATCAAAAATAAGAGAAAGAAAAACAAACCAAACCAACCAACCAAGCAAAAAAAAAACCCCAAAAAAACCCAACCAAAAAATAAAGAAGAAACAAAAAAACCAAACAACAACCCAAAAAAACCCAAAAACCAAAACCCCACCACTACAAAAACCCAGAAAAAACCCAACCCCCAAAAAATTATAATTATTAAAAAAAAAAAAACAAAAAAACTCCAACCACACAAAACCACAATCCTCTAATCCTTTTATTTGCAGATTCGCTTTCTGCATCTTTTCAGTGCTGAAGTGCCACATACATGAATTAGAACTTGGGATCCATTGGTCTGGATGCCTGACACTTTTTAAATGGCTCAATAAACCAAGCTTTGCGGGAGCTGCTGCTCTCAAAACCAAGGAAAAAGTTGAGTATGTTCAAGAAACAGAACAGCACCTGCACCCACCCACTCTGATCAGCCCTAAAACCAGTACCTCATGGCTTTAAGGATAACTGATTAAGATCTATACCACTGCTGTGCAAGGAGGGGCACGAGCAAAGTTTCTCTGAATGTGCCTTAAGTTGAAGGAGCCAACCCCAGCCTGTCACCCTGAGAATCCACCAGGAAAGCACCTGTTGATCCAAGCAGGCCAAGCTGTACGTACAAGCAGAACGCATAAATGAGTTCATCTATTTCACCCCATCACCCAGACGCTTAAAATCCTCCTCTGGAGCTGCTAACCACCGCACAGTCCTCTGCTGATGAGAAAGCAGCAGAGACCCTCGCCGGCAGCGGCGTGTGAGAAGGGCAAAGCGCCGGGGGGCTCCAGCCTGCGCTGCCGAGAGCTGCTCAAGGAGAGCGGGGCTGCGGGGCTGGGGACTGAGGGGCTGCGGGGCTACTCACCGGACATGCTGGGCAGGCGGGGCCGGCCGGGCAGGGCTGGGGCCGCGGGGCCCACCTCTGCCGCCGCCTCACCTGCTGGCGGGGGCCGCTAAACCGCGCAAGGGGATTAGCCTCCTTCCTTCCTTCCTTCCTTCCTGCTGGAGGCAGCGGCAGGTGAATTACACTCGCGGGGCTCCTGCGCAGCGGCAGAGAAAAGGCATTAGCGGCGGAGCCCATGGAGGGGGGGTTGGCAGGAGCCACCCCGCCCCCGCTCCGGGCGCTCGCTCTGCTGCGAGGGGAGACCGTCCTGCCCCGCTCCCGGCACGGGCACGGCCCGCAGCCCGGCCCCGCACCTGAGCTCCATCGGCCGTGTTATAAATGAATTCAGGGGCCGAAATTTTAACTGTATAATAATTGAGTATTTATTAATAGAGCAAAGGCAAAACAGCGCTGGGTGCTTAGCAATTTTGCCAGAGGCACACCCATCTATTGTACAGTGAACTTAAGTACTTTCTTTAACTGTTACATATTCATTAAGCTTAGGAGGTAATTTTACACTTCACTCAACTCCCCCCCTTTGATCCTTGCCCCCTTCTGCCAGCGAAGGCGCCTGTCTTGGAGTCTCGGGTCCTCTGGATTGTCTCAGAACTGAAGGCCGAAATCCTCCCGTCTATGTTTCAACTTAATTTGTAGGTGACAGTTCCTTTTGGGAGGTGTGAGTCAAGATAACAGATTTCCTGGGATTCCAGCAGTTAACTTCTTTGTTTCTTTAGGATGTCTTGATCCCTGGCTCTGTGTTTTATCAACTTAAAAGACATTTATTACCGTGTATTTATTACTATGTTTTCTAACATATTACAACTATCTCGGAGTTACAATTTACCTTAACCTTGTTTCTACTTAATTATATTTTACCTTAACATTATTTTTTTTATACAGTACACATCACTTGTAAATGTTAAATTCATATATGCGAAAGCCAACATTTATCATTCACTCATTTATCACAGGCCGCCTCTCCGCAGCGCCCATCCCGGCCTGGCAGAGACCCTCGCCTCCCCTTCCTGCTGTTCCCTCCCGTCCCGTCCCGTTCCCTGCCCGATGCTCTGGGCGGCCTCCGCGTTTCGGTGGCTGTGACAAAGCCTCTCCACCACGCACACGTCTGTGCAGAAGCCGAGAGGAAGGGACATAGGCTGGGGACACTCCGTCGCGCAGCGCCCAGAGGGAAACGCCAACCTCTGTGGTGGTGAAGGTAGCAGAGCGTGGAAAAAGGTCTCAGAGCATGAGTACGGTCACTCCAGCGTGGCATGTGGTCACCCGTGTATCTACACGGGATTCACCGCGAATGGAGTCTACCCTAACTCCCTGGGGCCATCGCATCCCCTACAGATACACACGGTCTGGTAACATTTAAAAGTTTATTCTTAACAATTTGCAAGAGATCTCTGTTGCAAGGAAAAGCTACAGCATTTGTTGTCTCAGCCACCGGGAGAATCCTAAAGGTCTGCTGTGGAAGAGGGTGCCATTGCTTTGTAGTAGTGGTGAAGTGTTTAAAGGAAGGAAGAACACAAACATATAGCAAATGAAGTTTTAGTTATCCCACAGAAACAAAATTCTCAGGGATTTGTGTTCACCATTGGTTTATATAGACAAGTCAATTAGACGACATGCTTACCAGTAGCAAGATTGCTGTTGTAATTTCACTGGCAGATCTATTTCAGTTGGGGGACTTCATGACTAAAAAAACTTTTTCTTGGTAATAAAAGTGATGTCTACATTCGGATGATTTCCTGTTTTGTGTGCCAGCAAATATTTTTACAGTATAGATTTTAAATATCAGAGCCAGTAACACAAGCTAGAGTTCTAATGTTCTAACAGCTAGCTTCCTTTCCTTCCTTCCTGCACCTCCAGATTTAAATATATTAGAGCTTCCCTAGGTAACCCCTCAAGTACCTGAAATGGTAATAATAGAAATAGTTATTACAATAACTATGCATTTGTTATCATTATCGTCATCATCATTCTACTTAAAAGGGAAATTAACATCAAAAAGTGTGTCTCCACAGTGGTGTATTGGTATATTGGGTATATGCTGAAATAATTAGATCAAAGAACTTCAGAGGGTTAAAAACTTGTGTAGTCAGGGGTTATCCAATCAGATATATGGGTTTTGCTCAAATTGTCCATAAAAATCTGCTTTTAGGCTAATAATATCAGCACAAGTAATAAATTATTTTGACAATACTATGAACAATTTAAAATAAATTGTCATAGTATAGCAATAGCAAAAATGGTGCTCACAGCTCCTTCTCTAGGCTTTTACTCAAAAAAAGAAAAACAAGAAGTTAAGCTGTTTTGGTTTTTGGGGTATTCTTTTTCCTGTAATTTTTCTTTAGTTTGAAGCATTTCCTTCTTTTCCCTAGTGGGACATAGTTTAACTTGTATATAGAAGGTATCAGTCCTCATATGTCCCAGAAAGTTGCAAACAAAACAAATGAAACTTAGATAATCTTAGATAAAACGCAGTAGGTGTTTATTGAAAATTTTGAAGAGAAAGAAGCAAAATATATATTTTCATGGTTGAACAAACAATTGAAGTTGTAAACCAAAACAATTATTTCATTAACCAAATATTTGTCTGCCTGACAAAACATATATCAATCTGTTTTAACTATTAATGTGGAAAATTAATATTTTTAAAGAAATATCAAATGTCCTTGAAAACCATACCACAAATATTTTCTCATTCATAAGTTGAAAGTGATTGTGTGAAAACCACAAATGTGTTCATTTGTTTGTATGTTGTCAGGATGTTTTTACGTTTAAACTGATGTACATTATAATTTCTTTCTGGATCAAAAAAAAAAGATTGCAGTAATCTAAGCAATTGGTATATATCCATTAAAATAACTCAGATAGTATTTTATTTTATGACAAAAGTATTTTTTCAGTTTATGTCTTCCTCTCAATTATTTAATAAACACAAAATCATATTTACCACCATCTAAGTGGAATTTTGGTAACAAAACCCATGCTTTGCATATAAAATTAAGATAAAACCACACCAATTTCCTTATGCTTTAAAAAGTTAGCTAAAATGGCTGTATTGCAGAATCATGTCAATAAACTGCTAGTTTTGCCAGCTTTCATCTGTATTTCATTCCCTTGCTGGTATTTTGATTCAGTTAGCTAAATGAAGGCAGAGAGATGGAAAAAGCGTTAGTTTTTTGATAGGTTTGATAGGTTTGTCTACATGATGACATTTGTTAACACAGCAAGGTCGATCAAGAATGAGGGCAAGACATGAAACAGTCTTGCTAGAAAAACTGTGTCAACCACACTTCTGCATAGTATGAAGTTTAAAAGTTGTTGTCACTTAGATTTTAGAGAATGAAGCATCACAAACTAATTCTAAATAAGTCAGAAAGCTTTTTACCCATTTTCCCTTTTCAGAAGTTATGAGTAATATGATTTTTTAAAAAAAAAAACACCTTGCTAGATAAATGCCTTCAAAGATTCCTAGAGTAGGGCCTAAGTTTTCAAGAAGAGAAACAAAACTTATATGAAATTCTAGTTCCTGAGAAAAGCTAAACCCCATTTCAGTAATTTATCAATTAAATAAATAAATAAATAAAATCAGCATGTGTCCTGTCATTTTATTTCATTTTAAACAGTGCTTTGTCAATATAGATAATCTTTGCAATGTATTATAAAATTAAGAATTCATTTTCTAGCTGTAGTTCCTCTCACTTTCTTAGAATTCAGGCATACATACAGAGTAAAGGCATTTAAATTTTTAATCCTTTAGATAACTTTTCTTTAAATTTTTCTTTAAACATAGTAAACATTACAGAAATAGACTGGAAAACCCCAACAAATATGAAAGGAAATGGAAAACTCCTTATTCCTATTCTGTCAGAAGGAATAAGTTTTTTGGCTAATTTTGAACACAGAAAAAAAATTTTTTTGGTGACTCCAATCTTCACAAACCCAATCTTTCCATTTTTAGCTGATGTCAAAGTTGATTTCTTTCTTAAGATAACTTCTGAGTCAAAACCTGTATCCAACCCTTATGAGTGCAGGTCAGAGAGTGCACTACAATCCCCTGATGTTTTAAACATATCTTTGATGATATAAAGCTCAAAGTGCAAAAGTGACATCAGGTTAGAGAAAGAAGGATTGTAGTGTCTCAGGAAAATGTTCATTAGAGGAAGATTTTCTTCTGTCAGAATGGCAATGTAGAATGTCACCAACCAACGGAGCCTGTGATCAGACAGCAACTCTTCTTTCAGTGGTTTACACTGCAGCCCCACCTGAAAAATAAGAATTGAACATTCAGTATTTCCACAGTGGGTGCTCTTTGCCAGCTTTTCTGAGGCTGATCTGGGCCGCCCAGGCTGGTTTCCACACACAGAGCCACAGCAGTCAGGCACCTCTGTGGTGGCAGAGACAATTTTTTGCCAAATTGCCATCTGGTTCAGCACTAAATCAGTGGAAAACTGTTCAGGCCTTACCACGTGGTTTGAAACAAAGTTTCTTATTCTTGTAAGCGGAGTAGGCTGCTATTGATCCAACAACCAATATTACAAAAGCAGAAATTACAGGAGATGTAACTCCAGCTATTAATCCTGAATCTGTGGGAAAAGAAAGAGAGGTGCTTGTTTGGTTTTTTTTCAGAGGCACTGAAATTGCTTGTCTTAAGCATATTGTCTACTAAAGCGTGCTTTAGTAATTATGAAAATAGTTTGGTGAAACAAATAGAATTAAGCAGATGAGTAGAAATTGTGTTATATTACAGCTGATATGAAAATGGTCTCTTAAAGCCTAATTTAGTACATGTGCTACTTTTATCAGGCTAACATTCATTTAATATTTCACGAAGGTCAGAAATAAATTGTAGAATAATGTAAATTATTTACTATACCTGTGTTTGCTCCATGATTGAAATGATGGTCCTCTTCTCCTGGAACAGAGGGTGGAGTTTCATCAGAGAAATGTTTGTCATTTTGTTTTGAGAACTAAGTCTTTACTCAGCAAAGTGTGGTGTTGTACACAGGGCAAAAGGGGCCCAGCAGGACTGCAAGAGAGGAGCTCCCCTTTCAGTCTTCCCTGACAGCTGTGCTGGCCAGAGGAATAACTGTTCATCCTCTTGACATTTCATTTTTGGGGGAGATTGTTATCATCTAATAGAAGGATCGTACAGAACACTCTCCATCAAGCTGATTTCACAGGCAGCAGGAGGCCAGGATACTCCAGCTCTTCTCTACTGCCAGACAATCAGGTGATTTATCCATAGTTTACATCAAGATCATAGGCCTGGTCCATCTGCTTTCAGTTCTCAGCAGAAGCCTCTTGCTTTGGGACTTTTCTCTCTGAATTCGGTGGGATGAAATGGCATATGCCAGAATGCTACAAAATGTTTTGGAATACGTTTCAAGTTTTAGCTTCAGGCTCGAAACTATGGATTTTTGTGAGGGATAACGATAACTAACCGAAATAAAAATAGCAGAGTCTTGTCCTTTACCTTCAGAGACAAACAGATTACCACTAAAGCAAAACCGACTAATTTACAAGTGTTAGGAAGATGTTGCAAGGGAAATTGGCAAAGGTTACCTGTTACAACCGGGGGTAAAGGCTTCCCATCAATGAGATCCGAGTCATCAAAACCTCCTGCAAGATGAAGATTCCAGTTGCAAAATTATCTAACATTTGCCTCCCTTCATCTCTCTTGTCCACTCTTTTTGTAGTGTTCTAGGGAAGGGTGAGGGACCTTTGAAATCCCAGCCTCAACACGGTAGAGGGGTCACATGTCTTGCACTGGATTGTCACCTACCAAAACTCACCTGAAAGCTGAAGTACAGACACAGTACCTATTCTGTGTCTGTTTTGGGCCCTTGTGGGATATGCGGGCTTGGGCTCTCAGTAACACAAATCCTTATATAACATGGATATCTTGAGTGCCAGTGATCCCTCCCTGAAGCAGAGAGTCAGTGGGTCCTTTCCAGGAAAGACTCCAAAAGGACCTGTCTGTGACTCACCACTACAGCCATACCCAAAGCAAGCACAGGCGCAGGGTGACAGCCACAATAAATATGTCACTTTATTTAAGTGAGTGTCTGGAACCAAACTCAAAGGCAATACAGGCTTACATGCATCTACCCAGCCCCACCTGCTGTATGCCCCAGGGCCATCTCAGCCACACGTCTCAGTACGGATTTGAACACAGGCTTATCCCTGCCCTGTGGCTAAATGTAAAATTTGAACCTCCACATAGTTCAGTGTATACACCCAAAATGAAAACACAAACAAGATTAAGTGTTAGTCTCGTGCCACTTAGGACCAGTGTCCCACATTTTGAGCAGACAGAAAAACCTTTATGGTACCAACACTAAAACTCAGCAACAAGCTTTCCCAAGACTGGGTCAGAAACAGTGACTAAAAAAGGAAGATGTAGAGAAGGGATGATAGAAGCTATTACTAGAGAAATAAGAGATTAAAGTATCCAAAATCTCTGCTCTGAACAGCTCATAGCACTACATTTTCTTAAGAGCAAATGGTCTTACCAGAATTACCGTAAATTCCTGGGCGTGGTGGAAGAGGTGGGTATAAAGGTTTTCTTGAGATGTCACCTATTGATAATTAATACTGTTAGATAGTTGAACAGGCAAAACTGGGAACTGTAAATAAAGAGCAAGATAATTTGATGTTTTATACCTATTTCTGATTTCTCCTTCCATGAACTAATAAAATGACTTCGTCACTAGTTAGAAAGAATTAAGAGCTGTATCAATAAATAGCTATATACAAAAATTGACTTGGAAGCAAACAGGGAATATTTTCAAAAGAGGAGAAGAATTCAGAAAAACTTTGAAGAAAAATATTTCATATATTTCTGGCAAGTGATAACACTGTTTAAAGCTGACAGCTGGGAGGCTCAATGTGTCACTGTGAGTGTCAGTGGTGCAGTTATTCAGAGCCAACAGAGAAGCTGATGCTCTAGGCTCAGCAGGAGAAAACAGGCTGTCTCATTGCCATCAGCAGGTATTAATAAGACCTGCAGATTAGTTTCATCTAAGAGATGCTGAATTTATCTAATGCATGATGAATTTTCTGCTCTCGAACTGCACAAAATGAACTCAGACTTCAGCTTTGGTGTTGTTTAGGACTGTATTCTAGAATTTAGCCTTTTTTTTTTTTTGCCGAAGTATTAGAAAGAGATGCATTGGATAGAACAGGAGATCTGGTGACTAAAAGCAGTTTCAATCTGCATATACAATGCTGGAGTATCAAGAGTTCAATGAGGTCAAAACCTGCCAAATTAAATTTCCAGGATTGCTCTGCATGTATAGCGTAGGTCCTCTCTTGCCATCCTTTTCTCAGCCAATTTGATCACATATTTAATGGTTCTCATAGCCAGACAGTGAATTTAGCTCTGCACTAATCAAAATCACGTCACAGAAATAAACAGCAATTTCCCTCCCCCTCCTTAAATCTTTCACCTTTCAAACATGCCAGATGTCCTTTTGCTATGTTTACTTTTCATCTAGCTGCTAAATACTTCTGAGTAACACTCAGGTTTTGATCCAGCAAATTATTTAGGTATATGTTTAACTTCATGTGAGTTTAGCCTACAGTCAATGGATTTTAGGCAGAGTCATAAAGCTTTGCTGAATCAGACTTTGCCTAATCAATTATATTCAATAGAAGAAGGACTTGTTCTGTTCTAGCGCACTGTGTAATGAACTAAGACTCACTGTGGCACAAAAGCAGAAAACCACCAATCCAAAGTTTCATTTATATTGGGATGCTGCACTTAAGCTTGTCTAACCATAAGAAGACATATTGCATGGCATAGCTGGTGAAAGAATATTGTCTTCAGAAATACTGGTAACAAGATACATAACTTTAAGCTCGTTATGCCATGTATGAATGTCAATTAAGAACCTGAGCTGAAAATGGAACAAAGAACTAAAAACCAAGGGAAACACAATTTGCCATGCTCTGAATGAAAAGATTTGGTTTAGTGAAGATACTTAAGCTATTAATTAATAATTTACTCAACACATTTAAACAATCCTCTCATAACAGTAGTCATTAAAAATGTGAAGGAATGGAATAATTAATACAGGGAGGAATAAATAACAATAAAAACGTGGGAATTATTAACACAATTAGATTCAGCTTTTTTAAGTCTGGACTAATATGTCATTCAAACAAAGGGATCAAGTGCCACAGGGGAACATGGAAATGAGGGAAAAACAATATAAAAGGCGTCATTCTCTAAGACTGAAACACGAGTAAATCAGACCACTGCAGCTGGTTCAGAGATTTTGTGCAATGGGCTGAGAAGCAATTTTTTTTTTATGTGGCTGTGATTCAAGTGAAATTTTAGGTTTTGATTCAATACTAATTGCATTGTGGATAATTTCCATATACAAAAACCTTTCTAGAGTACCACACATGCCTGGTGTATCTCTAAATACATTAAACAAAATGCGGTGTGAAAATTCCCAACCTCAAGGATTTCATATGTCTGCACAGCTCAGAAGAGCACTGTGAATACTTCCTAGGTCAGGTCCGTGTGTTTTGGGAATACCTGGAAATCACATACATGGCTGCTAAACAGCTTGGCTGCTCCAAGCTTGAGCTGTGTCACCAATGCTCATCTCTGAAACCTTCCTTCCTGAATTTCTAATTTGCCATCAGCAGAGCTACAAGAAGCTCAAACCTGGCCATCCAGTGTTACCTCTTACTCCTAATCTTAGGATCATTTTTGATATCTGAAGAAACTGCAGCCGTCCCCTTCTTCAAGCTTCTGTCAGAGGACAGCACTCTGACCCATCACCACTGAGCGGGCCATGGTTCCTCCCACCAGCCATGCCTGGGGTGGTCTGTCATGGCACAGCAAGCCCCAGCTAACTTCAGTTCATGCAAGGTAGGGCAGCTGGAAGCTCTCAAAGGTAGCTGGCAGCGAGGTGCTGTCCCCACTGTGCGCAACGGCCTCAGGCTGATGGGCTGCAGGTACATGGGTTGTAATGACTCACATGACCATGGCACCTCCTGCAGTACTGAAATCTCTTTTTACAAATTAGACAGAGCTCAGAAAAGGACTATGAAAGAAAAAAAAACCTTATATTCAAGGAAATAAGAGAGTACTCACCCCCACCAAGAGCATCTCCTAAATGTAGATCATTGTCTAAAAATGAATAGGAGGAAGATGTAGAAAAGAGAGTTACGCACAGTTCTTGAGGGAAATGAAATGTTATTTTCATTAGAATGTGTGCTGCTGAATGCTTGACAAGCACCTTTTTCAGGTCAGAAAAATAACTGTGCAAATAATAAAGTGCAAATAACGTACCACACTTTTCTTGAAAACTCTAACAGAATCTAGTATTTCCCCACACACTAATTGACAATGAGTACAGTATTTTCTACTCAAAACATGAAGGGCTTCTTCCTTCTTTAAATGATGTCAAAACAAATCTTACAGTTAAATCAAGATCAATACCTCTTTAATGTGTCTGCAAGTACAAAAATAAAATTAGTTATGTTAAAATTTATAGCTGCACCCATTTTTAAAATATTATTAACATTATGTCTCTGGTTAAAATTGGTATATATATGGTTGGCTTAAATGAAATTTACTGAACTGCAAAAACTAAATATCCGTTTCAAGAACAAACATTAGGGAGCAATAAACCTACTAGGGAAGAGATTGAATCAAATAATGTAAGCAAGGTTCATGGTGACCCTTTGCTTCAAGCAATCACATATGTCTGTCTGAGAATGGGTGACAGTCTGTTTTTCTTTGCCTGAGCTATAAAGATTTTTAGAGAGACTTAAGTGTCTGTATGTGGCTGTTACACAGTAAACCCCAGGCTGTGACCTTTGCCCAGCACTGCACAAGTGTCTTGCTGTACCTGGGATGGAATCCTTCCACCCAATAAACAATTTGCCCATGAACTGTGGGCGCATAAAGAGGAACTCTGGTTTTAACAGGCAGGTGTGAATATAAGTACACGAGTGGTATTTTAAGATGTATATAGGATGACGGTGAGTTCTGAAAGAAATACATTGGATGGATATTGTAACTCCGAGAATCCCTTTCTTCATGCATATGAATGTGAGGTGATACAGTGAATGAGAAGAAAAGGGACAGAAAAACTTATCTAAATTTTGGTACCAGTGCCTATTGCCACAGACAATTAGATAGACTGTCAATTAAACAATTTTTTTTTCATTGTAGATGTGTCAAAATTCCCAAAACACGAGAAAATCACCATGCAGAAGCCTGTTTTCTTCTGTTCTTTATACCCAGGAGGAGACAGAAACTGCTTTTGCACAGTATCTAGTCTCATTTGGATAACAACTCAGAAATGCTTTGATATCACCAGGAAACCTGGCAGGAAAATAATCAAATTTATAATACATGACTGGGTTTGTTCTTGTCAGGTGTTGATCCTTCCTGTGTCTGCCCAGCAGAGAGTTGCATTTCAAAAATACCTTTACCTGTCAAATGCTAACACTAAAAAGCACTAACTTGAAAACTGGATTAAATTTATTATTGAGACGAAGAATTCAGGTAAATGCAAATTCTGCTCTGGAGAGTTCATGCCAAGATTTGTTGCAGGAATGCTAAAGTTGATATGAATGAAATAAAAATGGAAATCCATGTGTCTGTCTGTAGGGACTAGAAAAATCAGCAAAGTGTTAAAAGAACAGACAATAAAAGTCACTGTTCCCAGCAGTAAAACTGAGGAATGTGTAGTTTCTGTCAAAACCAGCAGGCCTGTGCCCCAGTAAGATGACAGCACAGATGACTTGTCAGCAGAGGAAAAGCAGAAAGGCATTCTAATTCCAAAGGTTGCAGCATATCACTGATATGCTCTGATCACCTACCTTGAAAAGAAATCTGTGCACATGGTCTGTGTACTCCAAACAAGCAAAAAAAAAGACAGTGGGCAGCAACCTGACCAAGGATTCAGAGACATCAGAGTAAGAAATATTATGAGGCAAAGGACCTCTCTATAATCCCTGATTACTCCTGAAGGATATAAATGATCTGTGGATTCTACTTGTCATTTCTGATCTGAAGAAGCACAGAGACAGGATAAGAGCTTGGTAGCTGGCATGCTTTGTCCCCTGTTGCACATGATGCTCACCAGACCACCTAAGCACACACATCTTGGTGCTCATGAGCTTGTGGGTTTCAGGATATGGCTGAATTAAATGGAATGCAGGAACAATGAGAGGGGGTAAAAATCAACTTCCTTTGAGATTTTGTAAATAAACATTACCTTCCATTAAATTTTTTGATTAATTTTGCTACACTAGGGAGGTGCCTACAGGAGAGCTTCAGCTCGGCAGAGGTGTATGGGATGCCCAGAGGACACTGCCTGTACAGTAAATGGCCTCAGCTGACCAAAAATCTCAGCCAGCCTCAGTTCTAAATGAGACATAGAGGAAATCCTGAAGTTAAGATGAAGCATTATGCAGCCGCTAGAATATACTTTTGTACCATCTTTCTGCACTTTCCAAATCCAATAATTGATTTGTAACACTGTGAGTTTGGGTTTTTTTTAATAAGTTTTAATTGCTTTATAAAGCTCTCTGCAGTCCTCTGTAGTGCTGAGATTCTGAAATGGTCTGGAAAACAAAGAGTTCTTCCTGCCTGAGAATTAGTGAAGTGGGTTTGGTTAGGGCAAATATTCATTTGATGGTCACAAAAATTACTGTCACCTGACTGTGGCAGCTTCAGTGCAGATTTTGGCATCCTTAAGCTACCTTTAAGCATGACCAAGGATAAAATATACAAAGTATTTTAAAGTATTTTATCCCTTATCCAAGGGAACGATTCAAATAATTTACTTGAAATGTTTATGTTAGGATGGGAACAAATCCACATTTAATGCAATATTTTAAAATAGGCAGACACTGCCAATCTAGGCCATACACAAATTTTGTTTGCCAAATAAAGTGGGAAGAAAGAATGTAACCTTTAAAGTATATAATAGCTTCCACTTTCACAAAATACTGCCCCTCTTTTTTTCAAAGAGGAAGCCAGAGAATTGTGTCGAAAATGTAACTACTTTTATGCACCTAAAATCTTACTGCAAACTTTTTCCAGAAAAAGACCTAAAGTTCTTGTGTGGGCTTATGTTATCCAGCATTTTGTTTGATAGACAGAAATTTATTGAAGTGTAATTTAGGTAAAAAAACTCTGTGTCATCATAAATCATTCCATCACAAATGCAATTTTGTTCATGTTTGGAATTTGGGTTTTTCAGCATTAACAGGTGTTTATTGGAATTCATTGTTTGGCATTCTCAGGCCTACAGCTCACCACTGTTCAGAGCCTTTTTTCATTTCTGGCACAGGTGGTTGCAGCAATTAATGCTAGATAATATGAATCAAATACATGGTGAGAAGAAAGAATACCCCCCACTTCCTTCTCATTCTTTTCCAAGTCTGTTATCAAGCATCATAAATAAATATACAAAAAGATAAGAGAGTAGGGAAAAAAAAGGAGAGGAAGAGTTAGCCATTTTTAGCAGCAGTTACCCATTGTTATACTCCCCAGGGAGTTCAATACAATCTGGAAAAGTGTGAAGAAGTTCTTCAGGAAATAAAATATCATCACTGGCTAGCCATGCTCTAAGGCCTTATTGGAAGCAATAAAGACATGTAATTGGTAATGTCATAAAAGCACTTATTTTGCATAAAGAAGACAGCTATTATTCACACATTATCTCAGCTAAAGTACAGGAGAAAATATGATTAAGAATCTCATGTGAAAGTTTCTTATACAGACAAAATCAGTTTTTATGACCCATTATTTATTACTCACTGAGCACAGGTCTTGTCGGTCTTCTGATCACTGTAGGCTTCCTGGTAATTATGTCATCTGTTGGACACAATGACATGCCAATAAACAATAACAGCTTCAACTTAACAAAAGAAGGTATCTGCAAATGTAGAGAGCTGCTTTCAATAAATCTTTATGTATCACAGCAGAAGCCAAAAATGAAGGGATATGTTTTCAAAGCCAATTTTTGTTTGTTTGTTTCAAAGAAATTTTTCATTACATGAGAGAAACATTGAAATATAGCATTCTCCAGTTCTGTATATCTTTAAGTAGTGGCCACTTCATGTTCCATTCTTCAAGAAAAAAGACTTAGGATTTATTATTGGCTGTAAATGCCACAGTAAAATAAGGATAGGAAATTTACATACCTGGGTGATCAAGGGCATCAGCTAAGTCAAAATCACCTTGACCTAGAAGGAATGTGACAGAAGAAAAGACACTGAGTCAGCAGTTAGTTTTCCATGACCTCCAGACCTGAGGGCTCTGTACAGGGCCAGAACAACAGTAAGAGGCGAAAGAAAGACCCATCCAAGCAGCAGCAGGCACACAACAAGCTGTCAGCTGTCAGCCCTGTGCAGCTCAGTCCTCAATGACTGTGAGAGATGGGCTCATTCAATTCAAAGGAGTTATTTGTTCAGGTAGGCCAAAGAGGAGCTGCTCTCTCATGTTATCAAATTCACCTGCTGTGCAAACACTCCTTTGAAGAACACAGGTTGCCTGTTAGGGGGCATGGGGCTATTGCCAGGAGACAGCTGAAAATAGCATTCAGCATAGTACTTGTGAACCAAAATGATTAGGTGAGAATTTTTAATATGCTTATTATTATTTTACTATTAATTCACTACCACTAAAATTACTATTTCATTATTAATATTTACTGCTTAGCTTCAGCAAGCAGTTTTACTGGCAAGCCTGTCTTGTGATCGATTGCAACACAAACCAACTTTGTTTTTTTGATTCTAAATATAACATGGGCCATAAGCAAAAGATATTAAGATGTGTTTACCTAATTTAGTTTCCCCTGTACCCTAAAAAAATATGAAAAGGGAAAAAAAATCCTTCCTGTTCTGTGTTAGATGAAAATAATGTCTTTAAACGTCACAGCACAGTAATTAGCATCCTGATTTTTGAAGTTAGCAGGCAAATAAAACTGGAAAATATTTTCTATGTATAAACTGAAGCAGACGACTCTGAACTGAACACACAGTGAGGTGAGCATTACTTTCAGCTCTACAGTCTGTTGCTTTCCTTGTAATATACAGCCTTCATGAAACACATCTTTGGAGAATATGTATCCATTGGTTTTCATCCAGGGTGATGCACCATCCTTGTGTTTGCATTCCAAATACAAGTTCAGCCTACACAAACCCACAAAGAGTCATGACAAGCCATGACTTCCCCAAACAGAAAAGTATTATTGTGTTCTGTCGAGTAAACCTCAAGCTGCTCTTGATTTGCATATGCTTATTATCCCTTCTAAAAAGCTTAATACCTAACTCTTCATTGAAGTGTTTTTCTTGGTAAGTCTTGAACACTTCAGAGCAAGAAAGTTGTCATTGCTCAAGTGGAGAAACTGAGGAACAGAGAGAGGCTGTCAGAGGTTTGTCAGCACAACAGTGCTCTGGGTTCAGCTGAGCTCCTTCATCTTGACAGGTGCTGTACGTCTTCATGGCATTCTTCTCATTAATCACTGTTCCTGAATAATAGCTCTTGCCGGTGTCAAAGAGCTCCCAGAAAGATTAATTATCAGTGGTGAAACACTGTGTGATCCTCAAATAACAGTCAGTGCAGGAGCATAAAGTAGAAATGTTTTGATTCCCATGAGGATTTTAATGTAAGTCTGTGAACTTAATTATAGCTGGGGTCTGACAGAAGAGATAAAACAAGGCTGGAATGCAAAGTAGGAATGGCTTCTAAAGCAAAACTGTCCCAATAAAATATTATGAGGAACCCATATTTGGTAAGTAAAAACAGGAAGAGCATAAGGCTTTCCCAGCAATGTCAGCAGAACGCCATGTTATCTCTTTATTATTTCGTCTGTTATTGGAGTGTTACCTCATCTGGCCACCTCTCCTTCCTCTGCCCTGGCCACCCAGCCAACCTTGCCAAGTACAGTAACCTTTGGATTGGGTCTTCAGGTGGATAATATTAATGGAATCGTAGAATCACAGAATGGTTTGTCTTGGAAAGGACATTAAAGATGCTCCCACTGCCATGGGCAGGGACACCTTCCACTAGACTAGATTCCTCAGGGACCTGTTCAGCCTTGGGCATTTCTAGGGATGGGGCACCCACAGCTTCTCTGGGCAGCCTGTTCCAGTGCCTCACCACACTCACTGTAAAAAAATAAGTCTTCCTGATATCTAATTTAAAACTACTTTCTTTCCATTTAAAGCCATTATTAAAGCCTTATTCTAAGACCCTGACAGGTTTTTTTTGTTTTTTGGGTTTTTTTTAAATATTAATCCATTAAATACATAAATATATAAAATAGACAAGTTGCTTCATCAGAAGATATTTCCTGCCAGAGCCCTGAGTGCACCACCAGCCCTCACTGGCCCAGAGGTGCTGCACATCATCTGTCACCCCAGCCATGGGACCCTTTGATCTTGATGCAGACACACAACTCCCAGGCTGACATCCTGGCAGTGCCTTGACTTATGTCGTCAAATTCTATTTTTCTGTAGCATTTCTTCAGTGCCAGCAGTACAAGCAACTTAAACTTGACTGCCCTTTGATTTTGTCCTCTGGTAAAATCTCCATTTTTGATCAGCATCCTGAGTACCGGAAGAGGCTATCTGACCTGAACCCCATTGCCTCAGGATACCACCATCATCAACAGCTAAAACCACTTCTTGTTGGAGTGAGTCATCAGGAATAATTTTGTATGCTGAAGAGCTGTTGGCCAAATGAGCTCCTTTTTTACAGGTCATGACACGCAGGAACTAGCAACATGGAAGGCAACTACTGAGGTCCTAATGCTGCAAAGAGAATGTGATGAAATAGTCTTGTGAAGGAAGACTATGGAAAACTTTCAGGTACAATATTTCTTTGAAGTTAAGGAAAAATAAAAATAGAAGCTGGAATCTAATCAGATAATGAAATTCAAGCAAGATGATGCAGATGCTTTCAATTGCATGAGAACTAAAGCAAAACAACAGACTGAAACAGTTACTAGCATGTGCCCTTCTGGACAATACCAACGTTTCCCTCTCCTGTTGTATGTCTGTTTCTTTATCGAAAACACAGGGAAAGGCAAAAGATGTTGTATTGTGATTTCAAGGGAGAAAGAGAAGAAAAATATAGAAATTATAAGAAGAGAAAAAAGAAGACCGAAAACTTGCTGCAGAAATTATTCAGATTTATTGTTATTTAATTATTTCTAATGATAAACCAAGCAATAAAAAAAGACACCAACACAGAATGACTGCTTGGGAGTAAGACAGGAATGCACACCAAAATCTCTTTGACTATGTATATATAAACCTTGACAGATGGGCAGTTTGTATGAGGACATCTGTGAAGCATGGTAAGTTATATTGCAATAAACCAGAAGACTGCTTGGACTTCCATCTCAGCTTCCTCTGATAAGAACATCAAATGACCACAAGGAGTAGGATTCTGTGGAGCAGAATGTTAAATGCTCATTACCATTTCTGAGGCTGTACCTAGATGCTTTAAGAATCTAATTTTGGGGGATAGCAGATGGTTAAATAGCTGGACAGCTCAAACTTCATCCACAAAATGGTGGGTCTAAAAACAAATCTGCAAGAGTTTCAGAGAATATTTAGCTCAATAGGAACTGCAGTCACTTCAGGGAACTCTGAAGATAAATGACAGGGGAAATAAATTAGTGAAGCTTCTCCATGGAACAAACAGACTGAAAGAAATTAATTTTCCACATATAAAAATGGCCATTTTTTGGATCAGCTTCCATAAAAGAAAGAGCTGGAAATGTACTTATGAAAACAAGAATGATAGAAATTTTAATGGGGCAGCAACAGCTTGGTTCCTTTAAGGTTTTTTATTTGGTTGGGGTTTTTGTTTTTGTTGCTGTTTGCATTGTTGTTTGCTTTTTGTTTGTTTGTTTTAACCTGGATAAAGTTACAAAGAGATTTAGCTGTGCAGGTGGTATTACCTCAGAGTTATCTCTGCTATTACTGCATTTTGGCTTGTATGCTCTTTCTTGGCATTACTTCTAACCTTTCTTCTGAGAGTTTCCCTGTTTTGACAAAGAAATAAAATGACTGTAATAAAGTTTTTTGTTGGGTGGTCCTCAATGATTCATAACAGAGAATTTTGGAGAATGCTTATAAGCTCCTGCCGAACACACAAAACAGTCCTTGCAAAGTCAGGCGCTCAGGCTCATGTGCATTCAGGGTGCACAAACTTTGAATATTAGTTTTTTGGAAATCTGACTCAAATATCCAGTCACTAAAATGCAGACAGCAGCATCTTTTGTCTATGGTTTAATTTGTTACCTAAATGTCGAATGAATCCACCACCCTTTAACTATGTAGGTGTTGATCACAAGGATCTGGGTTCCCACAGATTTTGGGTAGAATTTACGAGGAACGAGGTTGGATTCTGCAGGTGGGTGTTACCAGTTGGTCATGACAACAGCAGCCAGAAGTTTTCTGACATCACTCTGCAATTTTTAATCTCTGTAAGTAAGCTCAGTCCTGCACTAGATCCATATGAACACAGCTTGTGGACCTTAAAATGATGCAGATTTAAATAAGGCAAAAATGAATATTGCTAAGCGAGGGTCAGGTTATGTGACAAATGAAATTAACTTCTCAGGCTTTTTATGTGCAAAGCCTAGTATTAAAAAGGAAGCTAACATCCATGAGAAAATGTGTTTGTATGTGTTTATACACGTTCCTGTCACACATCTAAAATGCATATATGCACATGTGTGTTAGGTAAATAATTTTTTCATTAATATGATTAAATTTATTGGTTTTGGGTGGATTGCTAGCAGTCATATGTTTGGGATAAGATTACCTGTGTTACAAATACATTAGAAGCAACTAACTTCTAATTGTGAGCTAGATAGAAAGAGAAAATAAGTTGATTTTACAGTATTTAAAGACATGAATGAGTATGTTTTCTTCAGCATAATTAAATAGGAATTGTTTTGTGAAAACAATGAGCTTAAAGCATTATGAAGCTGGCAGACACTGAAATAGAAGCCAGTGACTCAGAAATAAGAAAAAATTCCTAAAAGGGAACAATATGTTACCAAAATCACTCATGAGACTTTTTTTTTTTTAGCTGAAATTGTAAGTTATACTTTGCACAGACATTTCTGATTATAATACAATCATGAAACCTATTTCCTCCATAATGAGAAAATGGGATATATTTTCCCATGCATGTGATTTAGAACATACTCATGTACTGGTCCAACTTTATTCAGGAAGCAATTATGGTTGTTTAAAGGAAATTACTCACTTCTGTGAGAACATACAGCTTTATGCCCCAGAGTGGACACTGTGGACAAAATCTCAATAAGCAGATACTATTTCTTTCATGTAATAGCCTCATGATCCGTATTTCCTTACTGTAGCTTGTTTTGCCTTCAAGGACCTTTAGTTTCATAAACAACGATTGCCATTACAACCCCTTGATGCTAGGGTGGAAAATGAGTATGCTTTAAAATCTATAATTAAGATCCAAGGTCCAGTATGTAGACCACAACATGTGGACCTGATTATTGGCTTCATGGTTCCTGTTAGGCCATTTTTGGTTACAGTTTAAATTCAAGGGAAATGAAAAGGACTGTCTTGCTTATTCATACAAGAATACATTTAAATAATTACCAGCAACTAAGATGTACTAATAAAGCAGGAGTGGCAGTATTGCTTTAGCTCTGTGCAGCATAGTCTCACCAAATACAAAAGAAAATCTTCTAGTTCTGTGATATTTGCCTTGCTGTTCAAAGGCAACTGATGTTCTTTATGATCTGATATGCCCTGCATACATAAAATAAAACAGATATAATTTTATGTTTTGCTTCACAGTAAGCACAGATGCAGCTGGTGTGTGCTCTACAATTGCAGGCAGAGCAAAAGGTTTGGGATCTCCCATGAAGGAGCACCATACATCTGTGTACCTTACTCAGATTTTTCGGCTTTGTGTCATGAGGCAGCAGAGCTTAGCCCACGGAGTGGGCTCTTAAGCCAAAGCTTGTCTCTGTCACTGGAGATTCATGAAGCTTCCAGCACTTTCCAGCCTTTTGGTCTGAGAGTCTCAGGCTTAATGATGGTCACATCACATGAGAACATGAGTCAAACAAGAGACCTGTGTGAGTGTTCCTACTGAGACCCTTAGTGTGGCACAGGCAGCAGCTGTGTTGTGCTCCCTGAGTGCGCACTCGCTGCCCAAGTGCCAGCAGGCTCACCCCCACTTTCTCCAGCGGGTAGCTTGGAGACAACAGAGGGAATTTAATATAATATAGGAAGTCAGGGAGATGTCAGACTTTGCTGTTTCTCTTGCTCACAGAGTGTTTTGATGTTCCTCTTCCCACTTTCACACCAAGTACACTGGTAAAATGCACACAAAGTGTCTCTTGATCTTCAATATGGATAGCCCCTGGTTCCTTCACCACTGGTGTAATAAGGCCAGGGATGTAAGGAAGGACTTTAATTTGTCTGCTAATCTTAGTGCCTACTCTGGCCTTTGCAGTCGTTTAATCAGTAACATTGTTGCCCTCTGAAAATATATTGCTGCGATTTAACTTTCACATAAATTCCTCAGCAATTAAAAATCTATTGGTAACAGGCAAAGCTTTTTCAGTGGAAGTGGGACTTTCATATTTTCATGACCCATCCAAGCCCTTTTTTCAGCTGGTATGGTATGTTTGCCTTCATGAGATATTGTACTACAGGTCAGATTTAAGTATTTTTAGTATTTTCCCATAATGATCATATGTGTCAGCCTGTGGAAAGGAAGGAAGACTCTAAGCAAAACAAACTGAATCTGTCTCCTCCTACTATGAGGCAAAATTCCACAGAAAGGTCTATTTTTATTTTTTTCTAATCTTGAAGGTATTCTGACATTTATTTGTGATTTGTTATCCTCAGTGGGATGGAAAGGGATTGACAATTGCTGGTGCAAGTTAAAAATACTTACTCAGGCAGGTCGGGTACTGCTGCCACGCTTGCAACATGGCAGCAAAGTTTGAAAAGTGAACCTGAGAAGCTGAGTAACTTCACCAGTTGTTTTCTCTTCCCAAGCTCCGGTGTTGCAAGAGCTCTGCCGTTGTGTTTCAATCAGGTCAGGTATGTCGATTTTTCAAGCTGCAATCACACCCTTAGCTGATAGCACTGACATGCCTATGGATAATCGCAGTTCAGGTCTTGGGAGTGAAATAGTTTTGGCAGCCAGTAGAAGAGAATTTGTTTCCTGCTGAATCTGTAAGTGCTTCGGCACATCCACAGGGACTTCACAAAGAGGAGCAGTGAGGACTGCAGCTATGTGGAACAGTGTAAGAAAAACAGGACCCCGTTTTTTCTCTTTCCTGTTCTGTTTTTTAACTCCAGTGAAAACTACATTAGTCACAGAACTAAGCCTCATAGGGTCTTAAATCCAAACAGGTCTGCAATTTTCTCCCCATAAACTGCACAGCTAATTATACAAGTCTACAACTGATTTTGAGTCAAAAACTTTGCAAGCCTTAGCCAAACAGCAGTGCATGGTTTATTGACTAGAATCAAATGCTGTTCCCTTTACCTATGCAGCATTCAATACCTGATAAACGTAAACCATCTCAGACGTCATCAATCTTTGCACTCTCTTTGTCACTGGCTAAACATGTGATCTATCGGTTGATTAGCTAAAGACCACAGATATATAGATTATATCTATATTGGGAATGTGAGGAGCATTCTGAGCACTCAGGTCTGACTGAGAGTCTCAGTTGCTTTCCAGGTCCATAAAGGAGAGAGCCCTCAGGTTGTGCTGCTTCTCCATTGCTGGTGTGCAGGTTTGTGGCCCAAATGGGAGCTGTGTTTCAAACTGATGGATGATCTCAGTTACCAGGGAGGAACCTAAGCTGATTCTGAGCATACCTTAAATAAGCAGCGTAGATACAGACAAACCTGGATTACCAGAGATCAGCCAAGCTTCAGTAACTGATGAGGGAGGTTACCACGAAATTCAGTGGAAGATGTTTCTGTGAAGTTTATTTCATTTGGATTGGCCTAAAAGCCTCTCAGACAATTAGTTGCTGAACTTCAAATATATAGGAGTCTTCATGCAACCTACCTAGGTTTGGGAATTACAAAAGCTAAAGAGTGCAGCTAAAAATGGAACATTGCAGTGAGCATGTACTTTTCTGAACTGTATCAGATTTCACTTTCCTTGTGCAATACGGTTTTTGGTTCTGCCATGCTTCTGTTGAGATGTGTCCATCAAGGTAGTCTAGCCTACTAACTCAGGATAGCTGGGGATAAAGAAATGTCGGATGGTAAGAGGAATGATGTCATCTGGTCTGGCTGTGGTGGAGCAGTAGTTTCTGCATGCTATCACAGATGGTTACAACTTTGAAACGACTTAAGCTGCCTATAAAAGGGTGACTCATGCCATAAACATTCCTGTCATAAGAACTTAGACCAGCTTTTCACCAGCATGGCCAAACCTTTCTCATACCATGTCTTGATTGGGACAAAAAAGTGGTTCTTGTAAATATCCCCTGAAATGTGGCGAATACTTTGATGATAAAATCCGGTGTCTGTTGCCATAGACTTAAAATAGTTAATTTTGCTTGTCAAAGTGGATTAATTAGTTTCCAGAGTCGTAAGACTGTGCCCAAAGCCCACAGCAACTTTCCGCAATGACTTCTTCCCCAAAGCAGAGCCTGGACTGGCTCTAAATTAACACATGTATAAATCAAGAATGATTAGGCTGACTACCCTTGTAATTAAAATAATAGAGTATATGTAAATTGGCCTGCTCATGCTCAGATTGTCTGAACAGAACTATTCAACATAAGACAGTTACAGAACAAGAAAGTCTGCATGCCGGAGGTGAGAGTCACATGAATCATCACTGCTCACAGCACAACATGCAGGCCAGTACAGTCCTACTGCTCTGCTCTTTCTATACCATGTTAACTTCTGAAGACCTCTATGTTAAGACATATGTTTTTTTCACTGCCCATCACTGCAAGATCTCCTAGGGATTTTGTTTAAATCAGGGGTGGTGGGAGGATCATCATCAGCTTCTGTTTTGGAACTAGTGATTAATGATTGATTTCTTCCTGCAGCCAACAGTGCACTAAAAGTTTCTGCAGTATTGCTAATATACAAAAAAGAAAGGGTTACAGGTACACTATGTGGCAGATGCACACAAAGATAATTCTATTTGGTTTGACATCAAGAAAAGTTTGAAAGAATATTTTGTTGAAAGAAATCAAGTTTGAATACAGTAAAATGACTCAGTATGTAAAAGCTATACTTTCCCTATTGCTATTAATTCATAAAAAAATTATATACAAAATGTATTCAATTCTTAATTAATCCTGCATGAAAAAGTATGCTTGTGTGTGGAATATATTGACTAAAATTAATAAACTTATAGTTTAAAATTATTAAGCATCTGCACCAATATAAAAGCATGCACACCTTTAAACAGAATCAGAATTTTTTTTACAATAAAACTAATAGGTTTCAAAATATCAATAAACAAGAAAAGCTTTAAAACATTAAGTCAGTATTTGACTAAGGATCTCTTCAAAAACTGTAAGTTCCCCCGGAGGCTCTCGTTTTACAGCTTTCATTTACAAAATTTATATTCAAGTCTAAGCTTGTGAATAATTTTATGGAAGCAAGGCCAACAAGAAAATAAGAAATTATAATAAAAATATTTCTGCTCATTCTATTAGGAGTGATCCACCAAGAGATATGTGTCTCTTTAGAGACTGGTGAAGAGTGGTGAACCCTCTTGAATGCTTCTCACAAAACAGCAGCAACAAATAAAAATGGCAGCAAGCATTTCCAAGTAAACAAGCATCCTTTTTAGGGGTTGGGGGTTTAGGTAGTTTCTTAGTTTGTTTTTTTTTATTTTTAATGAAAATTAGCCAAGGTAAAGGTCACTTACCTCTTACATGGACAAGAAGGAAGCCAAGGCACAAAAGAAAAATACTTCTGAATTTCCCCATGCTCTTCTTCACAGTGCTTTGATTGCACTGGTTGTTTTTTTCCAAGCAATGATGGTAGGTGTTGCAACTGCAGTGCCAAGGTTTGAGGGGGACACTTGGATCAGCAGCTCTGTCCAAAGACGTCTCTCACCACCACACTCAAGCTCTGAGAGAGAGAGAAACGTTTTCGTGTTCAAAATGAGCAACCCTGCTAGAGCCAAGCTGTGAGCAGCATGTTAGGTGCCACCTGTGCTCCAAAAAACCTTTTTATCACCCAGGCAGGAAGCATGGAGAGCTGGGGAAGCAGTGGCAGCACCCAATGAGGAGGGAGCCAGAGCACTCTGGATCCACCTCCTTCCCAGAGGGGAAAGCCAACCTGTTTGACATCCTCACCTTCAAAGCAGGGCGTGGTGCTGTGGGAGCTCGAGCAGCTTGTAAGAGACCGTCCTTCTCTGAAGCATGCTTAAAAGAATCACTCAGACATTCTCTGTCCTCAAAGCATCACTTCTCTGCTTGTTTCTTGGCTCAGTGATAACAGCTGATAAAAGCAATTCTCTCAGCCTTAATCCCTAACTCAGGCTGCCACATTAAGGAACTGGATGGAGGTCAAGAATCCATTTGCAGCGGAAGAAGAATAAATTTGCAGCAACTTGGAATTGCCTACAGAGGGATGACAAAAAAATCTAGTTTTATACATTTAAAATGGTGTCAGACTACTAAACTGAAGCATGCTCAGCTCCCAAGGGATGCTTATCTTCACAGGTAAACATTGTCCATTATGACTGTTTCTATTGATCTAGCTTTGGGCTTTTGTTAGACACAAATATCCATGCATATCCTACATGGAGACAGATGTCAGATAGTGCTGAGTGTGATGATACAAAAGTTTAGAAAATGAACAAAAATCATGCATCTGTCTGTAGATGGACATACTTTCACATCACTGAGGTTATTTAAATCCAGTTTTGTCATAGCATCTCTCTAGCAAACACATGTGCCAGCAGTCTTGTCCTTTGGATTGCCACCACCCTGGTGCGCAGCCCCAGAAAGGTGACAGTGTGCATCATCCCCTGTGCTGGCAGGTAAGCTGCAGGGGGATTTGTCAGTGCTGTTTGTCTAGGGCAGCAAGCAGCTCAGGACTCTGATGCCATGAGTGGCCGACCTGAGCGCCTGCGGCGTTGCTGGGTGATTCAGACTGATGTGAGGCACAGGCTGCCCCCAATTGCATTTCTGTTGGGTTACTCAGAACATACAGCTGAACTCATGCTTTTATGCTAACTACGAAAAACAGATGCCACAACGTAAGCTGGACTGATAGAACTTGATGATACTGGATCTTCAAAGACCTTGATGATCAAGGTCAACTCCCTCCCTCTCTCCCGCCCAGATTTGAAACAGCAGAATGGTTTATAAAGGTCTGGCTTATACCTACTTATAGAAGACCTAAAGTTCAATTTGGGTATCATCATTCTTCATGTCACAGCCAATTGCTCAATCTCAGAAGAGTTAAAGGACATTTAGGCTGAGGAGATGACTTTTTCAGCCTGTTAAAACAAGAACTATACCATGAAACAAGCAATCCCATAAATCCAGTTTGTTTGTTTGTTTGTTTTTCAGAATACCAAAAGCAGGCCCACATGTGCTGATCTTCATACAAGTGATGAATTTGCCTGAAGGGAACAGGAACGTTAGCAAGGTTAGGTACTAGTCCCAGGCAAGCCCAAACAACCCACATATGTTCAGTAGTTTTACTCCAATACAGTTGTTCCCGTAAGTGAAGTCTTCCGGAAATGCATTGTCTCACCTGTCTGCTGATACAGCTTCACTGAACATTCTCAGACAAAGTCTGAAGATGATACACATCTTGTTTAGTTCTTCTGAAGCCTGCTATTGCCCTGTCTAGCTAAATAAAAACAATATGCAGGTGGGCAGCATTGGAAGGAGTCTATCTAGTGTAGGAGTCAGGATGGCTTGAATACTTATCCCACTCCTGTTCCTGGGGGCATTGCAGGAATTTCTTAATCTCAGTTCTGTCAAAAACATGCAATGGCTTGCCCAAGTTAGCAAGTAAAAATTATTGTGTATTAAAAAGAAATATAACACCTGACCATAAATCACAGTTTTAGCACTTGAAAAATCATTGTCCCATCTTTTTTCATCTAAAGGAAAACAAATTCTGCCTACTATTGACAGGACAAGGTGGATGAATTGCCTGGTTTTTCACTTGTGTTTCAAGGAAAACCCCAACATTTTAGAAATGGCAGATGAGGGTAGAAAAAGAGCCAGTGTGTCTATTCTCTACACCACAGGCTTTTAGCCCATCAGGCCTCTTTTAGATGAGACAAGCTAAAAGGGAAAAAGAGTTCAGTCACAACTCATCACAGGGACAGCCCCATCTTCCTGTGGGCAGAGGTTAGACATGGCTCTCTGGCATGGGTAACCTGCTTTATGTGTCTATTGGAGATGAAAGAACTGAATTATACACTAGAACTACCTGGGAATGCCACTAATATTCTACACTACTCATCTTTTGTCATAAAAACAGAAGTGCTTTAATTAAAATATTGAAGCATCCAGTAATATAAGCCATTAATTTAAATGTAAGCCAAGCACACAAGTGAATTGTAATACAATTTCTTGACAACAGAAGAATAAAATTACTGTGTACTAGCTAAAACTTCGATGATTTTTCACAAGCAGGAGGAACATGTATTTTATTCTTGTGGTTCTTAAAATACTATAAATGCAGGGATTTGGAAAAACTCTGGTTTTGCCCCATTTAAGTCCTTTTCCTATTCCTAATAATCTCTTAACTTCCTTTCAAATGTGTCTTCTGTATCGGTGTACCAGAAAAGAGCAAAAAAGGAAGTAATTTTTTTCAACCTGTGAAATGGTTATGACTTGTTTCAAAATCTTCTCAAGTGAAAAACACACATAGAACAGTGTGCTTGAGATGGTGGCCTAAAGTAATAAATGAAAGAAAAAACCCCAAAAACACAGAAAAGCAGCATTGAAAGTGCAATTCCACCCTAGATACACTGAAAATTGAGTGCACTAAAATGTTTTTCTTAGCCTTCAAAATTTGGCACAGATTCTGAAATACGCACAAATAAGAGCTACAGCAAAAAGTTGCCAAATTTTATGCTTAAGAATTGCCTGCTTTCATTTGCACAGCCCGCTGAATTCATTTGGATAAGTTTGGATAAGTATTTGAAATGAATATCACATTTGAAAACGATAAAAACATTTTTCAAGCAGACTTTTCCATCAACGGGATGAACTAAACTGCCGCTGCAGCTACCTTGTAGAAGATAAAGTGACGTAATATTCTACAAGATCCTGCTTTGATTATTTTTCCTCCTGTTACTGATAGTAACTCCTCCTCATCCTCAAAGGAGGTAGACTGGAATAAAAAAAAATGGAAGTGAAGAGGGTGAACCACAGAAACGGGACACGGCTCCTTGCTGCCATCTATTTTAATTCAGCTTGATGGTAAAGGTACCTCAGCAGGGTGAACTTGCAGTTTGGACCTAGAAAGAACAGTATTTTTTCATTCCACTGCACAGTCTGATTGAACCATGTATAGAAACTACAAGGTTAGTTCCCAAATTCAGATTGGAAAGCTGACAACAGCTCATAAGGCCATGACAGGCAGCAGCTGATGTGTTGGAGATGACTGTAGAACTATTTCAGTAGGGTGGTGAATAATTGTTAACTGATAATGTTTCCTCTCCCAAAGAATGAGAGAAATGATGAATTAGGATATTCAGCTTGGTAATGTAATGGCAGTTGAGTGAGGAAGAAACAAAATCAAAGTTTCAGCAGGGGCCTTGAGGCAAATAGCAAAGTAGCAATTAAGACTCCAAAAACTGCAAGTGAACTGCTACATTTTATCCACAGGCAAGTAACAGAAACCCATAAATTGACACCTTATCACAACAAGAGAAAAGACTGAAATTCCAAGCCTTCTCTTTAACCGTTTATACCCAGGTGGCAGCAACCAGTCCTTCCTCCTTCTTCCACAACTCCAGACTGTGGAGCCATAACTGGACAAATCAGTAAATTTGAAAAATCAATGAATTCATTTATATTTAGGCACTTGGCCTTGCCCTCTCAATCAATTCTGGCCCTCTCACATCAGAAGGTGAAACAACACATGGCCCTGCAAAAGTGTCTGCTGCTGAAGGATGTGATGAGAGCTGGATGAGGAACATTGAACATGGTTAAGTTTGCCCACACTACGCCTTCTACTGCTGTGCGTATTTTCAGTAGATTCTGGGTTACCAAATGTTCTTCAGAAGCCATGCCTGTCCTTCACAGACAGGTGTCTTCTCTGAACTTCACACTAGTAACCACCCTCAGAAAGCAGCTCAAAGCTTTGCTGCTTCTGACCAACGTCCTTCTAAAATTATTAAAATGTCTGTACGAAACAAACCTGATCTGCTGATGGAGCAGACAACGACAAAGAAGACAAACTATTTGAAGGACACTTCCCTAGGTGAGAACCAAGTTTTTTTATTTTCAGAACTACTAGGGAGAAGAACACATAAACGTTTTTTTTAAAATTTATTTTTAGAAAAATCGCAATGTTGATAGGAGGTCTTAATAAGTAATTTTTAGGCTCACAAAAGCTGAAAAAGGATTCAAGAGTCTGGTTAGTTAAAAGCTAATTTGAGCACCCCGCTGCCATTCCATCCCTAACAAACACGACTCATTTCTCTTTTCTCTACACTTGGCATTGATATATCTGTTTATTCATGTAGGCAAGCAGTACGTTTATTTTCTTTGTATTTACATAAATCAAATGTTTATATAGAAATCACTTTTGCACTCTCAAACACACTTAAAGGTTTTAGCACTTTTATACTAAAAGCAGACATGGGGCAAAAAGAGACTTACAAATTAATTCCATAACAACATACTAGAATTTGTGTAAAGCTTTGTTGCAAGCTAAGAAACATGTACAAGAAATTCTTAAATGAATTATCCTTGGCATACATTCATATTTGAATGTGCAGATATATTTACAGGTTTAATATCCAAATTCATTAATGACTTCTAAGATGTTCCAGGAAATGTCATCTTCCTGTAGAACTTTGTCAGGTGGCTGAAGCCCATTAGTAAGACACATATGGTAAAACTGCACGAAAATTAAATCAATTAGAATGAAAGCCAACAAAACTGGTCAGACTATTCCTTCCTGACAGAACTTGTTATTGTTCCAGATTTAGTCCTTTAGCTGTTATGAGTTGTAGTTTTCCATGTTTCCACAGATCCTTGAAATTTTCCTGTCACTTTCAAGAGCCACAGCACAGGTCACAAGTGCTTTCAGAGGATGAAATCATAGGTCATCATCCTGAGGGCAATCCTTCACAAGTCCAAAAGTAATTCTCACATGTTTTCCATTTCTACAGTTCAGTGGATGTCTGTGGAGTGAGGTTGGCTTGTTCTGGTCAGTCTTGCTGTTTCTACTTTGGAACTGTAGTACTGTTTCTGTCCCTTACATGTGTATGATAAGCCTTCATAACTATTTTCTGTTAAGCTCTTGGCTATGGAAGTCTGAAGATGTTAATGCCCACTCCCAAGTATTTCATTCACAACTGTTTAGACAATGCCAAACATCAATGTCACCAGAAATACAAAATGCAATTATGGTTCTGATCTGCAAAACAGGCTTTTCCACGACTGACCAGCTCAGTAGTTGCTAAGCAGGAAGAGCCAGAAAGGATGAAGGCTCTGTATGCATTAACTTTGGGTTTTCTCAATCTGTACCAGACAGATGCGATGAAAAAAAATCCAAAAACAAAACAGAATTTTTGTCTCCTGAATGCTCAAGAACAAGTATCCCCTGGCAGCTGGCCCAGGCAGCTACACAGATTGGATCAGCAGCACCCACACGCAGATCCACCATCCATACACAGTGAGCCTTTTGCTTTCAGGTGCCCACAACACACACCAAGTTGGTTGGTTGGTTCGCTCACTGCATACAGGTTATTAAAACAAAAGTCTGTACTGCCTGAAAGCAATAACATTAATTGCGTATTGTTTTTGGAGAGGTAAGGAAAAGTTAAACACACTGAATGAACTTGAGACACACCCATTTGTCAGAGGAGTCAAGGAAAGAATGTAAAGGCACAACATAATTCTACACTCTTGTCACTAAGGCCATGTATTGGTGTGCAACAGTGCTTCACAGGGCTAACCATACAGAAGTACTCAGGTCTAAGTAACAGTCCCAGAGGTGTTTCAAACAAGAACTGTTTTCTCATGAAACTTCATTCTGCTGTTTATGTTTATGCCATTTCACTTTTTTTGTTTCCTTCTTTTTTTTTTTTCAGGCAAAATGCAGGTTCTTTATCCAGTTCCAAAGATCTGTTCTTCATCACTCTTTCTTTAATTTAGTTCTCCAGAAGCGTGCGCTGAACTAAAAAGTGAAAAACAATTCAAGATTAGTGCACTAAGTTAGTATACAATGTAAGTTATGTATAGTAGAGGCACAAAATTTGGGATGCAATATGACATCAATGTAGGTAGGAATAATCATATATAACATCCCAAGTATGACTTTATTGGTTAAAATAAAGTATGCATCACCTGATGCATTTCACATTTGAGTTCTGGTGAATCTTGGCCAAAATTCTAGCATGTACCAACTACAACCTATATTTTAACTGCCTTTGGTAGAGGTCTTTGAAGGATGCTACTTGCTTCACTAACACACAACTGAATTGAGGACACCTGACTCTCTACAGTCGTTACAGCCAGTCACAAGAAGATGTTTTGTACTTGAGAGTTTTATATATTTAACAGCTTAAACAAAATGTGTTTATAAAGAAGATAATGAACCAGATGGAAGTTTATAACAAACTGATGCAATACCTGACAGAAATAAGGTATAATTTTTTTAAAATTTAAAAATACAACAAATAGTTCTGCAGGTTTTAAATTAACTCATAGAAGAATATACTGCAAATATATATTGTTTTGAGATTTTAATACTCAGTATTTCAAAACTATCCAATAAACTTCAGCATGAGGTTATACTGCTTCTTCCTTTGTTGAGCGGTCACAAGGGCTAGAAGACCAAGTTTTCACCTATATAATTTCCTCCAGCTCTATTCATGGATTCCTGGAGTTAATCACCTGTTCTATCAGCCAAGTCCCCTACACAACCCTACATGGAAGGGTGAGGTTGCCAGTGTTTGTTGCTTTAAAAGAGATCTTTCCACATCTCTCACCTTTGTAGAAAGATTAATTATGTGATGATTCTTTCATAGAAGAATCATTCTCTGTTCACAACAGAGAATGCTTTAATTACAACATGCTAGTGAATTCAGTCCTCCTTGCCTCCTATGTAGTTTCATCTCTGTCCAAACATCATTAATTTTTTAATATACATTCTTCCAGTGTTCTATATCAGTTTGTAATTAGAAAACATTTTAGATTCCAATCAGAAACAACGTACACTAATAAGCTTCCAACTGCAGTTATGTGTCACAATGAAGGAGCAGGCTTGTGTTTTCACAATTGCCTCTAATAATGCTTTTTGAAGAGAAAATTCAGTTGTTCACTTTCTCTAAGCTTCTACATTTCCACAACTTCTCAAGGCAATAAACCGATCTGTTCAACAAAAAACTAGAGAAGGCTGGCCATACTGTCAGAATCGAATGCTTGATTCAGTTCTGAGTTTGTCATCATGGCACAATCATAGAATCATTTATATTGGAAAAGACCTTTTGGATCATCCATTTTAACTACTACCCTGGGACTGCCAAGTCCACCACTAAACTATGTCCCTATGTGCCAGATCTATACATCTTTTAAATACCTCCAGGGATGACAGCTCCTCCGCTTCCCTGAGCAGCTGGTTCCAATGCTTAACAACCCTTTCCATGAGGAAATTTTTCCAAATAGCCAATCTAAACCTCATTTGGTACAGTGTGAGGCCATTTCCTCTCGTCCTATCACTTGTTACCCGGGAGAAGCGACTGACACACACCTGGCTACAGCCTCCTTTCAGGTGGTTGTAGAGAGTGAAAAGATGACCCCTGAGCCTCCTCTTCCCCAGGCTAAACATCCCCAGCTCCCACAGTTGCTCCTTATAACACATGTGCTCCAGACCCTTCCCCAGCTCTGCTGCCCTTCTCTGGACCTGCCCCAGCCCCTCAGTTTCTTTCTTGCAGTGAGGGGCCCAGAATGGGACACAGCATTCAAGGTGTGGCCTCACCAGTGCTGAGTACAAGGGGACAATCACTGCCCTGGTCCTGCTGGCCACACTATTGCTGATGCAGGCCAGGATGCCATTGGCCTTCTTGGCCACCTGGGCACTCTGTTAGCTCATATTCTGCCAGAATTGCTGCTTTTTTTTTTTT
>VZRL01005927.1:2488703-2514801 GCA_013397895.1 Origma solitaria
TTTTTAATGTCAAGAAAGTGGATTTAATAGGATCCCCACCAAGAGTTGATTTTCCATCTAGATTCTTGTCTTACCAGGCGGCTCAGATTGCGCTCCCCTATGGCTGTCCATATTCACATTCTCTTCATCTGCTGGGCAAAGAACAGATGTTTAGCATTCAAATTCTCTTATATTTGAGGTTCTTGATAAATCAAGATCATTTGAGAGAATAAACAGCACTGAAGAAAATGGGCTACTGATAGTAGTTGAGCTGCCCATGTTTTGTCTGCACAAATTAATTTTAAAATGCAGGTAGAGATGTTACTCAGCTTCCAAACTCCCCAAATTACAAAATACCAGTGCCTGGCTGAATGACTGCTCTACCCCTTCACTAAACAGTCAGAAAGACTGAAACAGACAAAATCAAAGCTTCTGGCCCCTCCTATCACCCACAGTACTCCCAAAGTTCTCTGATCCAAGTTATATCTTATTTAGGTGGAAAGGAAGCAGATAGCAAGAGACAGATGACTGCAGAAGAATCTTTTGGGGATGAACATGGGGTTAAGTTGTCATAAAATTAGTAAGCAGGCAGGCATCTTGTGAAGACACAAAGGCAAAATATACAAAATTAGAAATTACAAAGTACTTTTCAGCATGAAAAAGTCTCTAATCCCCAACCTCCACTTGATTTTCCTTAAGAAGTATTTTTTGCACTCTCTCCTGCTTATTTTTTAGCAAGAAGTGCTTTTATTTTAAGAAATGTAAAGCTTTAAGTCCTCCTAGGTCTGAAACTAATTTTTGGGCAAGGAATTCTTCAGTCTTAGATGACTAGTAAGAAAGGTTATTCCCTGTGAACATAAATTCACCAGGCTATAACAACCATCTTATGCACAGGATCAATTTATAGCCTACATACCAACACAAAACTGACTCTCTTCAGACAGTAGGAAACAAAACTAATTTAGAATCCTTACCGCTTTGCTTGAAACAGAGTTTCTTCTTCTGGTAAGCAATGAAACTAGATACTGCTCCAATTACAGTAGCAGCCACAGCACTTACAATTCCAGCTATTGCTCCCTGAGAACCTGAAAAAAAAAGAGAAGTTTGTATACATTTCAAAATTGAACGCCATGTCAAACTTGTATCGTCTCAAAGTAAACTCTGTGAACACTTCCAAAAACCATAAAACTGAAATCACATGAAAATGTAATAATCAACTACATCTTTGTGCCTAATGAAAAGTGAATCCTCTCATTTTATAACCAATGATTTCTTAGCAATGCCAGTTGTTAAGGAACTTAAGCATGCCTGTTTCATAGCCGTATCTACTTTGCATTCATGCACTCACTGTACCAGCATCTCTGAGACCTTAACACTTAGGAATCATTTACAACATAGAAATTTTAAAGGATTATGGAAGCAGAGCTTGAAAGTAAGAATTCCAGACACCACCAAAGTTTTTTAATTGTAACCCACTCCCAGCAGTGACCATTCTAGCAGAACATTAGCAATACACAAACCCCCAGAAAACAAGCTTCATTCATCTAGACACCACCATACACACAAATTCATGCATTTACCCTCCTCTTCTTGGCCATTTTTTGGAGTTGGGCCCCTTCGTTCTGTAAAAATGAATGAAGAGTTTTACATTTTAATATGTCTAAAGAACATTCATATCATAATGATCATTTCATCAATTAATCATGCAAAATTACAAACCATCTATTACATCCATACAGAGCTAAACTGGCACTAAAACTTTCTGTTTTCAGAGCACAGCTCAGAGTGGTGCCAACTCCAGCCTTGAGTGCTCAGCACTTCTACAAAATGAGCATAGAGCATTTGTGAAATCTGGTTTAATAAGCTTGTGCACTACTACAGAGTTCTCGTATAACTTCAGAGCAACATTCAGCTGTATTTCCATGGAACCAACTATCCTTTCCTAAAATCCCAGCCTCATCAACTAAATACCTTGGCAATTCTCTTCACAAGCAAGCCCGTTCTACAAATGCTAACTCTGTTTGTCACTATGCAACTCGTACCACTGAGGCAGGAGCCTGTGCAGATGAAACCACCACACAAGTCTCTATAGATGTTTCTTGCCCCTGCCAATTTTCCAGTACTGCCCCAAAGCAAACTCAGAAGGAGAAAGCTACCCAAAACAGTGGCATCAGTAATCTGTGTGGGACAACTCTCCAAAGTCCGTAAACATTAGCACATATCAAGGTACTTTAACTCTGATCTGGAAATATTAAAATTGCAGTAACACACACAGGGATGACAAGCTGCATCCTAAGTATGACCATTACTGCAGCTTGATTCCAATGACCATCTCTGTACTGAGCTGCACCATAACAATCAGACATAGCAAATTTCCAAAACAAACTCTGGCAGGCTATGAAATGGTTTGATATTGCTCAGAGCAGATATACCCTACATAGAGTCATATGGTGGTGAAGGGACCTTAGAGATCACAGAGTTTCAAATCCTCTGCCATGGGCCTTCCACTAAATCTTCCACTAAACCAGGTTGCTCAGAGCTCCATCCAGCCTGGTCTTGAACACTTCCAGGGATGGGGAATTCACAACTTCTCTGGGCAACCCGTTCCTCACCACCACCACCTGTGGTGATTTACAGTTATTTTACTGTGATGATTCACCGTAAAGAAGTGAAGACTAAGGATCACTTGAAATGTAAAGATCAGTTCATCCTGTGGGACAAAGGAAAGCTTTGAGAACACAAAGTGGACCCTCTTCTGACCCACTTCTAGACTTCCTAACTACAAGAATGAAAAGAAACTGAGAGTATGTCACAAAAGATCTAAAAAAAGCACTTGGGTGACCTTAAGAACTATATTCATGGTGAATTTTGAAGTAAGCACCACATTCGCATTTCAGTTTTAGAAGCCTTCTTAGCGTGACAGTAAAAATCACTGAAGGTTGTTGCTCTAGACCAGTTTTACCCCTCAAATACTTGGGGTTTTTTTTTGTCAGAGACAGAACACATTACCTTTGAACTCAAAGGTATGCTCTTAAATTTCAGGTACCATAACCAAAGGCGTAACAAATTAGAGCATGTTTAACCAGCTTGTGAGTAAGGTTTTATCAAAAGCTCAGGCAGCCATAGAAACAATATGAAGCACAACCTACTGTCTTACCATTGCTGCCACTACCATCACCTCCTCCTTTTGGTAAATTGCCATCAAATAGATCTGAATCATCCAAGTTGCCTGTAAAAAATGCAAATAACATTACCATGTTTTAAGTTCAGTGGGAAAGACACATCAAGGCACTTAGTAACATGGAAGTTTTCTCAAGACCATTCAACTGAATTTGTGGTGGTTTTAGGCTCAGCACCAGAGTCACAAGATTTGACCTTTTAAAAACCCTTGCAATGTCAAGTCCCTTGCATGTTTTAGTTGGGTGGCAAAAGCACCGTACTGAGGCTTGCAAGACTCAAATTCAAGTATCTGCTGTAAATCAGGCAGGTGAAAGAACAAGAACTGAGGCTTGCATTCCAGGGCTCTTTACCACCATGTTCATGGATAATGGCATCATCATAGCTGCATACATCTAAATTGCAGTTAGGCAAAGACACAGAGGACCTCTAAAGCAGAACAGGCAGAAAAGGATATGAATTTTAAGCCTATATTTCAAACACAAGTAATTGTATTTCTTAACTGGGCCTTTAAATAAAAAAAACCAAAAAACAAAGCAACTCTTTAACTTGGAGCTTTACCTTTAATTTAGATCCTTTAAGAATAAAGATCATAGGAAGTTCCTACTTACTTTTCAGCATGACTAGAAGGGATTCAGTTTGTAAAGAAGAAAGAACTCAGTCCATTACATGGGCGCTCCACCATAATCAGCCAAGAACAGCATTGCCCCAAGCACACACACACACTGTCCCGTCCTGCTTCTTCCCCACACCACCCTGTTTTTAAGTGAAAGTCACTCAACAGGTTTGTTGTGGAATTTCAAGACTGGCACAAAGCTTATTTGCAAGACAACTTTTCCTCAATCCTCAGTGTTTGATGTATTCCACATCTGATATACATAGCAGGCAATTAACAAGGATCAATTATTAGAAGTGTAACTGAGACAGTAAAACCAAGTCATGATTCAGGAGTTTGTGCTAGAAGCCTTACCAGAGTCTTTAGGCTGATCTCGCTTGGGGTTGTCTAATCACAGAAGAGAAATTTAGAGGGAAAAAAAGAAGAAAACATTAAGATATAGTCCAGTACAGTAATGTTCAAAGGGACTAGGAGAGATTAACAAATACTCTTCTACAGTTCAGAAATTCCTGTTAGATCAGTCTTACCAGTGTCTCTAGGATTTGCAGGAGGACGTGGCTTGGGAGTACCTGCAGACAAATAAGAGTTAGAAGAAAGTGTGCAAAATTACTTGTGTGAAGAAACCAAAAGCAGAGAATGTAACGACCTTGAAAGATGATCTGACCTAAAAAATTGTATCAAAACTTCCCCATATAATTTTCCTTTCAATACCTAATGCTGTATTTCATTGGTTGTTTTAGCTAAACACTGTGTTTTAATGCAACTAAGAGTGTTCCTGCTACATTAACCTGCATGTCAGATCCTTGCCATGACAGAACACACAGAGAAAAACTCATTAAGTGTTATGCAGCATTTTAGTTTGCACATCTGATTTCAAAGGCTGAACTTCTTTAAATTTTTCTACCAGGCAGAGATTACTTGGCTGTTTTCTCTTTTAAAATTACCAGGTTTTAACCAAATAAAAATCCTGGTACCTCACTTCAAAAACAGACAAGGTACATAGAATAGAACTAGACATACGGTCCCCACGATGACACTTCATTTAGCTGGCCGTAAAATAGGAGAGTAAGAGATCTTAGAAATTATCTCTGTGCTGTTTTGCCACAATCTTAACATAAGAGTATTTTCCTTCATTTCTATTTCTAACAAATATTTCATATTATTTCTAACAAATTAATGTTTCCTTGTGCTAACAAAATTACTTCAGATTTAACATTTACTTCCATAAATAATAGTTTATGGAATTAGTGCCATCTAGTGAAAACACAGCAATGAAACAAGTAGAAGCTGGCTAAGAAATTATTGAAATTCATACACTTTTTGCGATCCAGAATCGTTAAAATTAAGGTTTATAAACAAAATTAGATGACAATTATTTTTATCTGCAGTCTGCTGTCTTAATCAACTCAGTGCCCTTATTATATTTAGGACATAAAGGATGGATAGACATTGCACTAGGTACCTTTGAGCAGTATCCAGGAAAATATTATACTTACCAGGATTAAGAGCATGGATCAAATCAAAATCATCTACAAAGAAAGAGGGGAAGTTTTAAATGTAATGCGCAAACTGAACTAGTCTTAGACTACTTTTTACACAAAATGCACCTTACAATGTTTCCACCAGGAATGTAATGGTATGCTCACTCAGCAGTGACTCAGAGAAAAGCCTCACAGAGTTATCAGGCATGACCTGAGAAGTTACTTGCTGCTTTTGGTGATCATGGGCCCTGCTGAGGGCCAGCTCAAGGTGAGCAAGCTCCAAAGATGCAGACTGAAAGCCAACAGAAGGGATTCTCACAGGGTCTTTAAGCTTGTGAAATCACAAACTATATTTCTGAAAGCACTAGCAGAAGATTCCAAAATGAAGAAACCCTTTTGCTTTTAGGGAACTGTTTTCTTTTATAGAAATACCACAACCCTGTATGCCACTAAACTGAAAAATTCAGGATCTCAAATTAGTATGTACACTACACTTGATTTTACAGGACAAGGCATTACAAGCCACTTAGATCTCACCTAGATCTGATGGTGTCTTCTGAGTTACAGGAGGCTTCTTTGTACTTTCTGTCAAGTATGGTTAGGAAAAAAAAAAATTAAATATGATTTAACACACTGTTCAGAAGCTACATGAAGGACAAAGGACAAATGTAAGTACATGTCTATACAACAAAATGCACAAGATCAAATCTATACAGCAAGACAATTTTGCCTCAAAGAGAAATCTTTAAGTGTTCTGAAGACAAATTTGAGTTCTATGTGGTCAACCACTTGACAAACACATGGCTGAAATGTTCCACTGAGGTTTAAACAAACCATATGTGGCAAAGTTGTCATGCTTGGTCATGCAGTGATACTTGGAATTAAAAAAGTCAAAAGAGTAGCCACAATTTTCCTGCCTACCTCCCAAAAGTGCATCTTCTAAGGAGAACTCATCTTGGCCTGCAGAAGATATTAGAAATAGTAAGGACAATGTTATTTCTTATTTAAACCCAGTATTTAATAAAGTCATAAACTTGTCTCTATTGAGGTATGTTTTGAGGTATGTTTTCTGCTACCTCAGTCGATCTAGAAGAATATTTCTAGTCAGGGTTGAAGACAGACATTCCTCTCTGTTTTCCCAGATCACTATCCATGTGCCTTTTCAGAAAAAAAAGGAACCATGCTAAAAATTGACTCTATAGAAATGACCTGAAGGATAAGTACATATTTTCCTGCAGTCAATAATGCATGTAATCCTTTATTCTTGCCACTGCTATTGCATGCTTTCTCAGTGCCATCCACAGCACACTGTTTCCCAGCCTTCTTTCCACTGAACCACAAAAAAAGCAGGAGAACAGCTCCAATGCACAAGAACATTCAAGTGTGAAGAAAAGCCTTGGAGCACAAAGGTCATCATGACAGTTATGAGATCAGGTAATGGATTTAATATCTTGGTATTGAAAATTAATGTTCACAGGTTTTTAAGACTTACCTTTCCCCTAACAAAGGTTAGCAGTATGAAGGTGGTTAAAATATTGGCACATATGATCTTGAGCAGTCTTTTCAACTTCCTAAAACACAGCTAAACATAGCTGGCACCACTATGGGGTCTCCAGGGAGATTAAATTCTATTTTCAGTCTCTAGGAAAAGGACACTGTCTCTGGCTGTATTAAGCTGGTTGCTAGAGCTACCGCTGCTTATCCAGCCAACTGCAAACACACCAACTCAATACATACAGGATACAAACTGGTTTTGCAGCATGAATGTAGAAGTGTGATCACAGCAGAGGCTTGTAAGGTAAGTGGACAGCTAAAACAACTGCTTGGGGTGTTTCTGATTTTTCATCATCCCTACTTTCACGGAAGCATGGAATAAGAAAAAGGCATGAAAGTAAATATCAGTTATTCAAGAAAAAGACATCCAAATAGACTGCTTCAGCTGCATAGAAGCTGGAAAACTTTTTCTACTTACTGAGTATCAAGCCAGCCAGAGCAAAAGCTATTTCCAGACAGAAACTACCTTAATTCAGAAGATACCTGCATAAAGCATCGATGTGTCTGGCTTTTCCTCTAAGACTGTAACTACCAAAGAGGCATCAGAACTGGCTACTGCGAGGTCTGAAGAGAGGAATAAAAAACAAACACCAAAATCAAACCACAAGTAGAATGCTCCTTTCACTCACATGACAGACCAAGCTAAGACAAGTCATGAGTCTAATACTAGGAATGATGGGTGCTCATATACCTGGTAACATCTTTCGTCGTAACTGACGTCAAAATTGCAATCTCTTTTCCTTCTCAGATAACTGCATTAATAGTGTCTTTTCTTTTCCAGTAAAGAAAGTAAGATGCCTTTTTTTTTTTTTTTTTAAATAGGGAAGCAACTGGAATGAAATAAAAAAAGTATGCAGTCCGGCCAACTGAACTGCTATAGCAGAAATTGAAATTGGAAGTCTAAGAAGTGATTCCCATACTATAACATTTGAACTGAAAACCATCTTGCTCACAGCCAAGCAGGGAGACAGCCCTGCCTGGTCTGTGACAAGCCCTTTCACGGAAACAGAGGCAAATGATGGCTTTATTCTGGTGCACAAGTAAAGCAGATTTAAAACATCCTGGATAAGGTAAGGAACTATAGATCTTGAATAGAAGGCAAGAAGCTATTTTACTTGGTGTTCCTTCTTTCAGGTGGAGACCACAAGTTCTTTCAGATACTTAGCTCATGAGAAACTACTTCACAGAATACAAAATATTTGCAGGTCATTTATCTGAAGTCTACATCACCCCGCAATACAATTTTATAAACTTCTGTAAAATTAACAGGTGCTAAGACACAAATGCCATTTACTTCTGAAGTTATTCCTTTGGTTAGACTACACCAAGAAGCCTCCATATCAACAGGCAAAAAACGGTCAAAGCACTCATAAGAAATTTTAACAGGGATTTCCATAGTTGCTCCTCAAACCTGAATTCTAGTTTGCTTGTTTTCTCAAGTATATGCATCTCTCAAAGTCAAAGGTACATCACTAAGACAATGAATGTTTCACGGGTGTGTATATTTCAAGAGCCCCGTGTCTTTTCAGGTAGATGGAAAAACGAGCACATACACTCAACACTATACTTTGGTGCAGCTGAAATTTTATCTGGAGCAGAAAAGAGGCTATATGAAGAGTTTCCCACCGCCAGCATAAAACTTAGCCCAGCAACTCAGAAGAGCTTCAGCTACAGTGGTTTCCCTCAGGAGGAGGAAACCTTTGTAAAAGCGTGTGCTTTCAGTGACATTGCTATTTTAAGGAATTTTGCACATGAGCTTTACAGAGAAATAATTTAGGATAAGATTATTGACAACCAAATTTATGTTAAACATGCTTGGACAGAGGAATAAACAAATTTGAGCGTTAGTAAAAGACAGCTTTATTGACTGGAATTATTCATTATTCTGAAACCAAAATTCTGCTTTCCAAGCATGCAGCAAGATGTCAGGCTCCTCATATATACTACTTTTTTGAGATAAAGTAGCAAAAAATGTCAAAACCTAGCTTATAGAACTCATTACAGTAATCTGCACTCTAAGGTGCTGGAGACTGGCTTTCCCAGAAAAGCAAGGTGTTTCTCCACTGTTCATGACAAAGCTTCCTATGTCTTTAAAGCAGCTGCTTTTATGAAAGTACTCACTCCACTTTTGGTGTGTGTGGGTCCAACTTAAGTAGAAGTTCAGTGACTTAGCCTGAAAGGAGAAAAGCTGGTTCTTTTGAAAAAATTATTCAGCTGGTTCCAGGAAAGAAGCAACCAGAAAACAAAAGATAAAGCTACAGAACTAGAATAAAGGTGCTATCAGGATCCAAGAAGGAAAAGTCAGCAAGAATATGCTGCACTCCCTACAGATTTAAGGAACACCCAGAGCAAGTAAGCTTATGAGCATTTTCTTAATCTAAACGAAGATATTTAAAAATAAAGCAAGTATTTCTAGCTCCTAGGGGCATGAGCCAGTTCAAGAATACTTCTAAAGTGTCTACACTATTTTCCTTTCATGTCTGTAGCTCAAACACCTGAATCTTGTCTCAAGAGACAGGTCTTCAGCAGGCCATCTCTAGCAACCAACATAGTTCGTATTAGCTGGGGGGAAAACAGTGGGTAAAACAAAAGAGCAAAGACAGGTTTTGAATAGCTGAAGAGCTAGAGGGTATTCAAGAGATCCAAGAAAGCATGTAATAAAAGAGTGCAAAGACCTTTTGCAAAGACCTATCACTGCTCTCAGATACTTCCTCCTACAGTATTAGATTAGTCATATTTATATTCCACTGCAGAAAGCAACAGGAGCTTTGGAATGGAGCCTCCATTAGTCACGTATATGGCGACACACCAACAAATAGACTTGTGATGAATCACCACAAACATGACTTTCTGACTTGAGCAACAGACTGCTTCAATTTTGTTTTCCTCAAAATGCCAGGGCTCTCTTGCTTCCTTCTCTCTGTAGGGTCTTACACACCACAGGGTGTCCACAGAGCCTGCAGGTTGCAACTGGCCTTCCAGTTGTGGGCCACCAGGTGACAGTGGTCATCTTGTCTCTGTCACCACAGCTGGACATTTCCTGCTACTCCATCAGTGGCTGATGGGCTTACTACCAGAGAATATCTCCAGCTGCAAGGGACCCATAAGGATCACCAAGTCCAACACCCTGCTCCTCACATGACTAATCATAAATAAACTATACATAAGCTAACTATAAATATCAACAAGAGCATCATTCAGACACTCCTTGAAACGGTCAGGCTTGGTTCCACGCCAAATTCCTTCCTGTCTATTCCAGTGATCGACCACCTTCTCAGAGAAGAACTCTCTCCTAATGTCCAATCTGAATTTCTCCTGATGCAGCTTCATTCCATTTTCTTGTGCCCTTTTGCAGGTAATCAGCACCTGCCCCTCTGCTGCCCCCCTTGAAGAAGTTGTAGGCTGTTGCGTGGTCACCCCTCAGCCTTCTCTTCTCCAGGCTGAGCAAACCAAGTGACCTCAGACACTCCTGGTAGGTTTTGCCTTTGAGGCCTTTCACCATCTTGGTCACTCTCCTCTGGACACACTCTAATAGTTTGATGTCTTTATTGCACTGAGGCACCTTAAAATGCACACAGGGATTCAAGCAAGACAGAGTGAGACAATCACCTCCCTTGAGCAGCCACCACTGCTGCTCTTGATGCACCCCAGGGCACAATTGGCCCTTTTGGCTGCCTGACTGTTTACTCATGTTCAACTTGCCATCAGCCCAAGCCCCCAGATCTCTTTCTGCAGGTTGCTTTCCAGCTTCTTGTCCTCCAGTTTGTGCAGAGAACCAGCATTATCCCATCCCAGGCCCAGAACCTGTCACTTGCTCTTGTTAAATTTCATATGGTCTGTGACTGCCCAGCTTGTGTCTGCTCTGCTCCTTAGCCCCTTATTTTCATGACCTATGCAAGAATCTTGAGCTCAGAGAGACCTTTCATCTCTGTAGAGTTCACAGGAGCTCTAGCAGCCCTCTTGCAGGACAAGGATATTGGTAGCCACAAAGGCATAAACTCAGGCAACCAGGCAAAAAGCAGCTTCTCAAGCTTCCAGAACAAAAACTGGATAACTGTATTTCATATTCCTGTGGCTTCTGCTCCTTCTCAGGGGACTGAAAACACAAGGAGTAGAAATATTGAACCCCTAACCATAACAGAACCTGTAGAAAATACAGAACACACTGGAAATTGCAACACCCTGGAACTTGTTCAAGGAACACTTTAAATAAGAGAATATAAACATCACATCCCTTCCAATAGTTTTTCAAGCTTACCAGCACTTGATTTCAACACAGGTTTTGCCCCACCAGCATTAGTTATCTATAATAAAAGACTTCTACTGCTCAGCTCACATTCAGACAGTTACTTTCTTGAATATCCTATGCTGGCAAAACCAAGAGGGGTAGTTTAATTATAAAAAATCTCAGAGAGGGTGACTTGGTTCTCCATATCTCACAGTAAGAACCATATTTCTAAGGTTTTAAATGGAGAACCTGGAACACGAAAGGTACACACAGGAAGGCAGCTAGTGGAAGTATTTAAAGCCATCCTCCTTCCTCTCAGCCTGTGCAGAGGTTTGCAGGCGAGATCTCTGCATCAAGCAATGCTCATAGGATGTTTACTCCCACTGCTAAGCAGCGGTTTATAATTAGCCCTGCCCAAAGTCTCATGAAATTAAATCCCACTGTTTGTTTCAAACCCTGTACCCACCTATTGATTCTGCTTTTCAAGTCTGGTTTCTCTGCAGAGCAAGAGAAAACAAAGAACTTTGCATAAAATTCTGTTTAGCAAATGAAACCCCTTCCTACCTAAAATAAATATGCCTTAAACATGAATAACAACTGTAAAGCAGCCAAAAAAAGCAAAGATAATTTTTTACATCTGGGGGAGTGTCTGCTTTCCGCACATCTGGAGCATTCACTAATGTAACCAAAGGGAATACAGTCAGCTACATCTCTGCTGTAACCAATAAAAAGATTTATTTCTTCCTCAAAGAAATGTGTAAGACTAGGCTAATAATGATCATATTTATTTTTTGTTCAGTAATCCAAAAGCTGCTTCCTTGAAAATTACTTTATTTGCACCTATCTTGAAAACACAGTACATAACAAGTTAGGCAATTATGCGGCCTAATCTTTTCCTGATCTGACTGCTAAAAAAGATTTTAGACTTGTTTGTGATTTATTTTAATAGTTGAATTACTGTTTCTTCTCTTCAAAGATGGAAATTTAGTATTTTTTAAAAGCCTACAAGGCCACATTTTGACTCAAAACTATTTACTTAAATAACTAGCAATGTGAGGGGGGTTTTTTACAAAACATGGCAAAAAATAAGACATTTGGAGAAGAAAAAAACCTCATATTTTGAAGCACAGTTTGGGGAATTTTGCTTGCTTAAAATTTTCCCATGGACTGGGCAACTTTTGTTGTCACCTTAAGCTACAGAAAGTAGGAAAATACAATGGAGCTCTTAAAGCTCTTATGAACTATAAGCAGAGTTTTCCAAGGGAGGATTTGACATAGGAATAGGAAGACAGAATGAATAGCTCTAAATCAGCAGAAAGCACATAGAAGAACCGAATCAGTTGCAAAGCTAGAGAATTAACATGATGGCAACAGTCCTGCCAAAAGCTCAGCTGCTAATACAGAAAGGAGAAGGGGTAAAAGAGAACTATGCAAAACTATGAACTCCTGTGAGTCACTTCAATCAGGTAACGAGAATAAAAGCAAATATTTGACATGTTAATCACAACCCGATCAGGGATGAGTTGTCTACTGCAGTCTGGTTGTTTTATTACAGTTTGTAATTCTTCACACCCATAATGGATATGACCACTTTCCCTCCAAACTACAGCTGGGATGTTTGATGATAGCACTCAGTGGCAAAACAACATCAAATGGAAAAGCCACAGATCCCAGACCTTCTCCTTAAGATTAAAAGAGCTTCCAAGACACTGCCACTAACAGCAGCTTGGAAAGAGATGAAGTATATTCCATGCCTTGGGGAAAGTTGTTTCTTGCAGAGAGTACCACCTTCACATGTTTAAAATAAATATAACTCAGCTGACCATAGTCCTAGGCAACCTGCAGTGGCTGATCCTGCTAAAGCAGGGGGTGGGACTGAAAGGGCCCCAGAGATGTTCCCCAGCCTCAGCAGCCTGCAGTTCTGTGACATAGCCAATCCTAGCCACTGGACTATACTCCTTGTGCTACAAATTTCATAGATCTACAAATGAAATAAGCCACTCTGTGCATCTGCAACTCCTTTTACAATTGAGAACTGAAAGACATTGCTCTGTCGCCTGAAGTTTGTATGCAGAAACCTAAGCTGCACTAACAAAAGCTGTTAGAAGAAAATTTGGGTGATGGAAGCATGGCACTTTCACCAAGAAATGACAAGTTTTGGGGGCAGTGGGACAGGAAGCAGAAAGAAAGGAAAAGGGTTTTGCAAATATAACAAAGGTGCTGAATCCACAGGGCAAGAAATCAAAAGTTATTGGATGTATTTATTTGGTTTTTGTTCATTTTTTCTTACCTGTAATTTCAGGAGGGCCTGACCACAATTCAAGACTGCAAGTGTCATATACTATGTTTTTTGCTGTTTCACCTATGTACTTGGCCTTATCAAGCATAAATGCATTAGTAAAATTAGTGAGCATGTTAATTAACACTAAGTTTACATTTTGTGTCAATTCAGGGACCAAGGCAAATACAACTGGCAGACAGAAGCATAGGCTTGTCTGCATTCATGAGCAGCATACCCTTGACAAAGGCCACAGAGGTTTGATTAAATTGCCGTGCCTTAATTATTTAAAGATTGTTTACTCCTTGCACCTGCACACTGAAATTTTCACCCTTCTAGGTAGGTGAAGTGGTCTTGAGTTCATGGCAGCCCTAAACTACACTGACATCACTCTGCATTAAACATTGAATTACTTCATCTCATCAAGGCCAGCCCCAGGGACACTGCTACCACCACCTTATGTTGCATCAACAGAGCACCTGCTGAAGCCAGCCCTGCCCATCACCCCCTGGAGCAGGCAAGGAGTACCCCTGTCCCTCTTCCCAGGTCTCAGTGTAGTCATTGTTCCTCTAGGAAGGCTCACAATGGGCCAAGACCACTCTGACTTCCACCACCGCCTCTGTGGTCATGGGGTTGGATCAGGAGCTCTGAAGCAGCCTTAGGAAAACCTGCTCTCAAATCTCACCAAAATCAAGCAGGCAATGTGCACCTACTTTGCATTCAGACACTTTTGAAGTTCTGCCTTCACATAAGAAATGTCAGTAGTTCATTTTTTTATAAGCGTAAGATACCAATATTCTTTAATTACATGTTGCTAACAGTCTATAGCTTCAAAGTTTAAGCAGCTCAACTGACAGGACTTTAAGCTTTCACAAAGCTGACAAGCCTTGCAGCTACTACTCATATAGCCTAAATTTCCATAACCAGGTGCATTCTGACCACAAGGTTTGCATTTACTCTTGTTATATAAGTTCCCTTCCCTAACTATTATATCAATCAGTTTTGTAGCATTAGAGTATATTAACTTTGTTAATGTATATTAGTTCACATTTTACATTACGATGCAGCGAGGTAGTGGAATTTTACTGGACACTTTGGTATTGATCATGCTTAACTAAAAGAAATCAAAGGACAGCTCAGTCCTGTAAATAAACTTTATTTCTTAGAAGCTTAGAGATAATAAAATATATGCCTGGGCAACCAACATAATGTCAACATCTTAACCTCTCTAACACCTGTTTGAAACCCCCCCCCAGTATTGGCTGGCATCACAGACAATTAACTGAAGTGATTCTGATTCCAAGAATGTCTGGCTTAGTTGAAAAGCAGGTGCTTTCCAAAGTTTTACTATTATTAGTATTCAGTACTGTGGGTGTCAGTGACTAGTCAAGTTGCATTATATTTAACATCTGAAAGCTACAAGAGCCCTGTGTAAAGCCACATTTTGGGTGTCTCAATTTGGCTAGGATACCTTATGCACACAAATATTCACTTTTGCAATTCTGCATTTTGCATCCTAGCGCCCCTCCTCAGACAGCAAGGGCGTGTTGCAAATTTCCATACCCTCCTTGGAAGGTCAAAGCCAGCACCTGGCCAGCACCTCTCTTGCAGTGCAGGAGAATCTTGTTACTTCTTGAGGATTTCTGCACTCACATCTAGCAATACCTTCAGCAGTTCCCAACAAGAAGCTTTCTGACTGACATCCATGAAGCTTCCTGGTCTGAAGCGTGTACTTCAGAACAGTGGCCACATTACAAGCAGTCAAACCTCTGTATGCATTTCCACAGCTCAGTACCCTGCCCCGTCTAGTGCAGAGAAAGGGAGAAGAGTTTTCAGGGCACTGGTGTCATGCCTTGAGCCATGATTCCAAGAGCTGAGGGCTTTTTCTGCTCATCCCAAATCAGTAAAACACCCGACACAGTGATAAAGTGTCTAAGATGATACATAAAAGGCTTCACTCCACACCAAATGTTCAGGAAATATCAGCATTTGGTTTGTCTGCACCCTCACACTCTGCATCGCTGGTGGCCTCTTGGATTGGGGCAGCGAGGAATGGAAGACAGAGTAATTCCAGTGTGGTAGGGGGCTCAGAGGGAAAAAGGATGTGTAGCAGCAAGGTTCAGGGGCCAAAAGATAAGGGCAATCTACACTAGATGAAGCATGGTAAAATTATAGCATAAGAAATGAGGAAGTACTAAGAAACCAAAATTTGTGATCTGGCACGCATTGGGTAATAATTGGTACAGGCACTGGGCCCAAAACTTCAACTGTTGGAATGGTAAATAATCCTCACTTCGATTAAGGAAAAAGAAGTTAAATTATAAATTATGTTGAACAAATTAATGGAACTTGGATCTTAATTTAAAAATTCCTTCTTTAAAATAAAATTTATTTTAAATATACACTTGCAATGCATATGGAACCAGATCAACAATAATGCTATTTTTATAGCAGCACACTGAAATGAGGATTCAAAGTAAGCAGAACTTTTTTATGATTGCTGATACTTGTAAGCTGACAATTTCACAGCATCTTTTACCTTCCTCACCAGAAGTCTTACCAATCCAATACTTTATAGACTAACAGTAAAAACAAAATCCGTAATCTAATCAGAAACATTAACTGAATAGTAACTGAACAGTAAAATTGACTCTAAACTCTTTTTTTCATTGTGGCTTGTTCAGTTATGGCTAAAAAGACTTTTTAGGCTTTTCAACCTGTGAACTTGAAATGAGCTACTACATCTTGTGCTAAAAGAAAGAGGAAGACTTTGGGTTTTAAGACGATGGTTTCCTGTGGGGAAGGCGTGGGTTGAGAAAACCAAACTCATTAAAGTATTGGCAATGATTTGAATCATAGGAGCAGGCACAAATATATAGCAAACTAGAAACATGGCCTAAGTTTTGTTTCACATTTAAAAGAAAATTGTGAGGGGGTTTTTAAAACTTCCTATCATTCAGTACTTGAGGAAAAAGGCAAATATTCTCTTTTCTACCAAGGCTATGTTCTCAGTAGTTTCAATGGGTTCATGAGCTCAGAAAAACAGATGGAATGCATTCACAGTGGAACTGTAAGCATTTCCAGTTCAAGTGCATCTTGTAAAAGTACTAATGTTATATTTAGACAAAACCCTTAACAAAATTCCCCATGTCCACGCTAAGAATTAATTTCATCATCTTCACTTTGATTTTGTATCACTTCCTAAAACCAGATTAGGTTTTATGTCCCAGTGTTATCACTTGCAGGCTGCCATTGCACATGCCAGACTTCAGTTTGCACTATAAATTTACTCATTTATTAGAAATTTACTCATTTCATAGAACAGCACAGGAAAGCAATAGGAATGGAAGCAGGACAGGTAAGAATTGCAAGCTGAAGGAGCTGTGCCAGGTTATAGGACTGGCAGTGGAGCCAGTGACAAAGATACAGCGGCAATATCCAAAGGGCAGCAGAAGCAACAGCGGGCAAGGAAGGGGAAGGAGGAGAGAGAGAGGGAAAAGTCTAGACACAAAGGAGTTGTCAGTTCATTATAGCCACAAGCTTCAGAATGACAAGTCTTGCCAGAAGTTTTGGGAAAAAAGGTCCACATCCCTGCTTAATATATACAGAAAAGAGCTGACCTTTACTGAAGGCCAAATTAGAAAAAAGGAAAGCTGAAAGTATTTGTGAGAATGGTGGAGGAGAAGAATATTGTAAATCAGATTGCAAACTTGCTGGTTAAGACAAGTAGCGACAGCTCTGATGTGAAAAAGAGATGTCTCTATAACCATTTGCAGCATTTGGGGAGGGGGAGAGCAGGGAATAGATGGTGATGTAACTACTGAATTTGGGATCAAATCACAAGATGCCTGGCATCCAGGATGGACTGAGAAACACAGAGGTAGGCAGGAAGGCATTTCTGGTGCTGAAGAGAAAAAATACAGACAGGTATGGATAGCTGGAGGTGACGGAAGAATCAGTAGATTGAAAGACAATGATATAAAATGTAGAAAAAAAATTCCATATCTAAAAGCTTTCTGCATAGGCTTCCCCAAACCTCTCCCCCAAAGCTTATCCTGAAACTACTTGTTTCTAAATTTAACAAGGATTTGTGGGACTCCAGAGCTGTCTGGTTTGTCCAACAATAGCATCGGCTCTAACACTGTATACTACCCAACATATTCGCCTCACTTTTTATTCACCGCATCTCACTTCTACTACCACGACTATTACCACCAGCTCCTTTCCTCTTCACATAGGTTCAATCTTTTCCTCCAAACAACAGGGAACAAACAAGGGTTGGTAAAATATAAGTCTAAACACTCTAACTCCACTTTTCCCAGACACAGAAGGTTTACACTGTAGCATTTTTGTGCCAGACATAAAAACAGTAATTCCACCAGTACTGCTTGGATTTACTTTCTTGGAAATAACAGAGTTTAAAAATTTTTCACTTTATGTTTTCCCTCAGAATACTGGACTTCTTCACAAACAGGAAATATATAAGCAACATTTTTCTGTGGTTAAGCAAACAAAGACAGTTTTATAATTAAAATCAGATTTTTACTAATTAAGTTGATGGGTATTTAATCAAAAAGAACATCTATTTCATGGAAAGATAAATTTGTACACTGAGTTACAACTTTTAACTGATGAAAGAACAACTGTGATCCTAAAAACAAAGTTTGATTTTACCATGATTAAAACTTTTTGGCTGAGAGTGAAATGAGCTTTACACACATCAAGAAATGGATACCATTTCCTGTGAAAAATCTGGAAGCAAGAAGAGATCCAATGAGAGTTTTACAGGATGCAAGCTATGAGAAAAGTAGAGTAGAATTAACATCTGCATTTAACTAACAGTTACCCTAGTCAAGAGGCCGTCCTGTTACAAATACTGTCAAAGATGACATTTCTTAGATGTTTACAGTATGCAGACCCTTCACAAGTGACTGAAATCTGCACAAAGTAAACCAAATTCATCTGTTATGCATCTGTTATGCAGCCAATGATGGTGTGTGATCAGATCTGACTTAAAATGTAAATCTTTTCTTTCAAGATGATCTATCTCCCAAAACATGTCTGAATGACTGCTGCATTTGACACATCAATTATGTATTTTAAATGAACTGTTCTATACTTTAAAAAATTGTTCAATATTTAGAAAAACTACTGTAAACAGACCTTACACTACAAAGAAATAAGTTCTTGGACTTTCACAGGAATGTGCCTTATGACTTTTTGGAACTCCTTGTAAAAAAATCTTCTGGATCTTATTATTCTGGGCTTCACAGTCACATGAAATGCAGAGACTAAACTAGCTTAAAAGGAACTTGTGATGAGCATCACTGCATTTATTTTTGTTTTCAGCAGGTGAAAACTGTACCTGTGGAAGGAGCAACAAATTTTCCGTGGCAAGCTGGGAAATCTTTCCCAGATTATAATTTACAAGCATATAGAGAAACTTTTTTTTTTTTTTCTTTTGTGAAAAAGCAAACTAAAACTATCTTGTATGACACAAAGCGACCTTCTAAACACTAGCTTTTGCAGTATTGGTCCTGAGTCTGCAGAAAAACTGTCTCAGTGCTGTTGCTGCTTCTATAGATGTCTTGGTTTGAAAGACAGGTGTATGCTAAGGAAGGTGGGAATAGAGAATATGACCCCCCCTTCCCTCTGAATTATTACAGCTTTGAAATCAAGGGGCTTTCAGGCAAAGATACAGAAAAAGGAATAACAGTTCTTTGCTAACATTTATAACAAGGCAAACAAGCAACAACAACCAAACCAGCAACCCAATAACAGCCTGCTCTGGGCTGCCACACGCCCTCCCCTCGGTGCAGTCCCGGTCACAGCCGCCAGGGGCGCTCTGGCTCCCGGCCGGGCAGGGCGGCTGCGGTGATTCCCCCGCGCCTGCAGGGGGCGCTGTGGCGCAGGATCAGCCGTGTCTCCCTCACGGCAATGGCGGGCGGCTGCATGGCGGGACGGGCTGAGCAGGGACCTCGGAGCAGCAGGCTGGAGCGGCAGGGCTGCCTCACCCAGGGCAGCAAGCAAGAGATAGCAGAAACTCCGCAGCTGCAGCAGGAGCCACGGTGTGTCCCTGCAGCCATGGGGTGTTGGGTCACAGTGCAGCAAAAAACCCAGAGCAGTAGCAGAAAAACGGGAGGGGTTGAGCGGGAAATCTCTCCCCTCGATAGCTCACCTACCATGGCTAGTCCCCGGGTCAGGCTGTGCAGAGGCGGGGTGGCTCCCCAACAGGGGATGGGGGGAGGGGGGCACCATCCAAGACATTTAAAAAAAAAAAACACCCCAAAAATACCCCAAACCAAAAAAACCAAAGATGGGATGGGATAAAAAGATATCCCCAAGACAGACTCTTACTGAGTTACCTCAGCAGTGTTGCAGGCGCTCAGTTGTTCTTCCTTTAGCTATGCAAATAATCTGCTGAAGGGGATTATTTGCATAGCCAAAGTAAGAACAATTGAGTGCCATCCCTCCTGATTAAGGGGGCATGGGTGAGATTAAAAAAGTAATTAGCAACTGATTCCCGGGAAAAACAAGGGGAGGGAGACTCTCAAAATGCATTTACCTTATGACAGTGCTGTTCAGCCTGCCCAGAAGCAGACTGGAGAGTGGCAGAAAACAGCAAATGTCAGAGCTCTAAATGATGTAGTGGCTGCATTAGTTGGGGTTCCAGGCACACTACAGCTCTGACATGCACCAGAAGCCAAAAAGTATATCTGGTATGTTACTGGTATTGTAAAAGCATTCTTTTCAATCCTTCTTGCTGAAGAAACAAGACCTCAACTGCCTTCACCTGGAATGGTGTGCAATATACCTGGAACTGGCTGTTACAAGGGGTGGAAACACAGTCCTACCTTCTTCCATGGCATCATCCACAATGCTTCAAGGCAACATCTCCAGAAATTTTTTCTACTGTATTAATGATATACTGATAAAGGAAAAACCTTCAAAACAGTACTAAGTAATGGGCACCGGGTAATCTTTGTCTTTCCCCATCCTGAACTAATTAATCTGAAGCCAGCAAATCAACATGAAGAAGGTTGAACTCTTCTGGCTATAAAACACTCCAGCATACAGTGAGTCATATGCTGAAGAGGCTGCCATCAATTTGCAGAAGTAATGGCCTTTATTCACCTCAGAACTTGCTTGGGAACCCCAACGGCCCTGAGAATACATATACACAGCCTCCCGAGTGATCACTAATGAAGGGCAGAAATGGTTCAATGGATGGAGTTGTGTTAACCAGCAGCAGGGAGAAAAAACACTTTCAACATCAGAAGAATGGAAAGTAATACAACAGCTACTCAGAGAAACATCTACTTGAACACACGGTGTTAATAAGAACATCTGAAATTCAAATGTGATTTGAGAAACGTGGTAACCAGGCTCACCAGTTAGCCGGACTTGCCAGTAGAGGCTTATGGTGTGGGCACAAAGGAAAGCTATTTTTAGCCAGGTAGGTCCATGAAACTGCTACTCATATACTGGGGCAGAGAACATGTCTTAGACTTCTATCAGGAAGCCACAGTACAAGCAATCAGGCAGTGTAAGAGAAGTGGAATAACAGGACATGCATGAAAAGTACGAATGATGAAATGGTACATGTGATGGGAGAAAGGGAAGTCTGAAGAAGCCTGGCAAGTAGATCAGCCCCCTTTATCTTCACAACACCAGCAGGAGCTGTGTCCATGCAGCAGCAAAGTCAGACAGCAGTTGCTAGAAGCTTTTCTACTTGGAAAGATAACATAGGCAGCACCCTCGGTGGAACAAACGTATGTGTGTATTGGCATGATGGAATGCAGCCTTGGCTAGTCTCAGATAGCAGTAATCATCTCAAAACCACAGCTGTCAAACAATGAGGGGAAGATTGTGGAGCAGAGTGGGTGTTTCATATTCCTTCTAATCCCCTGGCATCTGGAAAGGTAGAACTTCACAATGTCTCAGTTTAAATAGCACTCCAGGAAGAAGGAATCTCAACACTATGAAGCCAGGTGGGAGCCAGTTAACACAAATGTAGGAACCCAGCATAGCAGCCCTGCAGAAAGCCATTTATCCCAATTTAAACTGAGTGGCAAAGTACCAGCCAACGCTTGGGACAGCAGAGTTGAGATACAAGGTTGTGTCTATCCTCCTGCAGCAACTGAAATCCCTAAGGAAGAAGTCCTTATCACTTGAGGACCAGGATTTGACTATGAGGTGGCCTCGAAAAAATGATAAAGCAATTACATTTGTGCTGTCATGTAATGTAAATAATCTTAATTTACTTCATAAACTATGCCATGTATTTTGGAGACACAAGATGTAGGTATCTGAAGACAAGATTTATGTCCAAACAATTCCTACATATGTGCTGCTCAGGAACATATTGCACAGATGCTCCATCCCTGGAAGTATTCAGGGCCAGGATGGATGGGGCTTTTAGCAACCTGGTCTAGTGGGAGGTGTCCAGGCCCATGGCAGGGGATTGGAACTACCTGATCTTTAAGGCCCCTTCCAACCCAAACCATCCTGTGATTCTATTCTATGGTTCAATGAAAGTACAGGATGTGAACCTGGCAGGGTTTCCAGTAACAGGCAGCCCTGTCTGGGAAGGGCCCATGAACTGCTCTGTGCCACTTGCAATCACATGCTGGTGCACACCAAACCTTCAGCAGGCCACAGGAGCTCAGAGAATTCCTGCCTGAGCACACATAAAGAGTCACAGCAGGCACAGGAGACAGGAGGACATGGCTCAAGAGACTCACAGAAGTAGAATGCAGAGGGAATATATGGCTGTAGATGTGCTCTGGGCAGCAGAGCTTCCAGGCAAACAGGAGACCTCCTGGAGGTACTGTGGCAAAGAGAGGGACTGTGGCTGTGAGCCTCTCACACCGGGGCCACCCACACCAGAGCAGTGACAGCTCTGAGGGACTATAAGTGACCCTCACAGGGGGTGGGACACTGAAAAGCAAAGAGGAGCAGAGGAAAATCAGCATGAAGAGGCAGCAAAAAGAAGCCATTAGGCTCACTACAACCTTCTCTCTCTGCATGTCATCCCAGCAAAGGAGAAGATGGGTTGAGCACAACCTGCAGTGAAAACCAAGAAAGCTGATATAGAGTGGGTAGGGTTGTTTGGCTTAAAATTGAAGTAGGGAAGAGGGGGGGCCTTCAGGGTTTGATGGATCAACTTTTTTTCTCTCAATTCCCAGACCCATGATTGGGAGTTCGCATTAATTGACAGTAAAGTAATTTAAGTAAAAGTTCCTCAAGATACGACTGTTTAGGTGATAACATTCTCTCAAAACATTTTACTAGACTCCAAAGAGAAGGATCCTGTGCCAGAGCACACAAAAGCAGTTTGCAAAAGGCTAGAAGAAAGAGGCACACCCCTGGCAAAATGATTTTAACCAATGACTACTATTCTTATTGCATTTTACTAACACAGATGACACCTGATGAAATACAAGGCGATTGCAGTGAGAAGTTCAAGACAGCAAGAGTTAAAGCAGGTTTCTTTCCCAAGCACAAGCGACCCAATCATATGAACCAGAGTAACATCAGGAAAATATTGAAATTGGTCTTGGCTGGATGGCAGTAGGCTGAGTCACACTTAACTCTTGCCAAGTTAAATCACTCTAACTACGGAAAGCTTAAGGATTATTGCAGTGACATCATTTTGTTACAACAGTGCAGTGGCCATTTTATGTAACACCACATAAAAAAATTATTAGCCATTCCACATTAGAGAAAATAGAAAGATGGAGGAACATGTGCTGCACTTCTAAAGTTCATGCTGCCATGTATGCACTCTAGCACTGCTATTAAAATTGTTCAACTGAAAGCTGTGCAGTGGTTTGTTGGCTTATTTTTTGGTTTTGTTTGGGTCTTTAAAATCAGATTTAAAAGGCAAACAACTCCAGATCCTACAAAGCAGACCTCAGTCCTGCAGCACCTCCCTATCCCAGCTGAAAGCTCCATCTACTGGATTACAGACAGGATCATTTCACCATCTTTCACCCAGCTCATCATACTTCTCAACATTGACCTGCCTCAGCAAGAAGTCAGGAGCACAAGTGTTTCCTTCCCTATGCTCAGAGCCCTCTAATTACAGCAGTCTTAGGAAGAAGGGATCTCCAACTGCAATTCACCCGAGGCTACTGATCTTACAACATGGGTACCTCATTTTCCAGCCTGTATTTTGCTCACCTCTGGGCGTTCTTTTGACAACTGCGTTTCAGTCAACAAGCTCTATTCAATTCTTGCAACAGACACTTAAACCACATATCCCAGAGTCCAAACTGCAGATCCTCAGTAAGCAGACAGCTTTTAATGCTTTGATCTTTCTACAGCAGATAAGGGAGACTTTAGAGCCTTGTGTCTGAACGCAGCAGTTTTTTGCTGCTCATCATACATAGAATCACACAGAATCATTTAGGTTGATTTAGACCTCTAAGGTCAGCAAGTCCACGTATGGAGTATCATGTATGTCTTTTTTTTTTTTTAATTCTTCTGCTGTGGTTTTCATACACATTGTACAGAAGTCATGCTGCCTAATGCTTTTTTTTTTTTTGCATTGTATTTTGAAAACCACATGCTTCAAACTAGACATAGGGCAAACCTGATGATTTTGCAGGTATAAGATGGCTGAGCTGGTCTCACACCTCACAGCTAGCCACAGCAGGAAGCCTTCTGCCCTTTCCTTGCCTGTCCCCACCTCATTTCCACTCTCCCATGAGCTCCCTGCCACTCCCTGGAGCTGGCAGGGACACCCATCAAACACTCCACAGAGCAAACTCAATATAGCAGATTAGTCATTTGCTGATTTATCAAGCTGAATCATCTCAGTGCAGGCCTGGATGGGCACCAGAGCAAACAAAGGAGGAAGAGAAACAGGAAGATCCCACTCCTAAGCAGGGGCAAGCTGTTAGACTGCCTATAGAAACTGGTGATATAAAAACTCACATTTAACCTTCCTGTGGACACAGCCCCAATGGTTTCTAAATTCCAGCTTTGCCAGACTGGCAGAATTCACACTTGGCTCACAACACAACACTCGAATACCAGCTCTGAAGTTAAAACCCTGAGCTCTTTCTCTAAGCAAGCTCAGACAACACAATTCACCCTTGCTTACTAATAAATTCAAATTCTTGTTATATGGTGGATATTGATTTAACACTAACAACTTTACTGTGTCTAAAACGGATGATCCCATAAGAAGTTATCAGTCTGGAGCACAGATTCTTCTGCTTCAATCATGAAAACATGCGGACCCAGTGAAACCAGTCACCTCCACACAGTCTCACAACAGCTGAACTGCTGGTAAAGCAAGATCCTTAACTTACTACAGCAGTTCTCCAAATTCAGGTTACAGACAGCCCATCAACAGTGAAATTAAGTTTTTCAAATGCATGTAATTCAGGTTTTGCCTTTGTCATTTAAGATTGCACTAGCACAGATCTGAAATTCCCCTGGAGGGCCCCACCCTACCCAGGCTGACATTTTCAGCAGTTCTCAAATTCTTACACATCTCGTTTAAGGAAAAAGTGTCCAAACTAATTATAACCTATCTATTCAGTTTGCATTATTGACATTAACCAATACCCACATAAATTAACTAGCTTTCTAAAAGCAATCTGTTCAAAATGTAGCATCAGTTTCCTCAGAATTCAAAACAAAACTCCTAGAGGCAAGTAGTTGTGCACCTTCCCTCTAGCAAATTCAGACAGTCTCTTTTCATCTCCACACTTCTTGGCAAAAAGTTTAGGAAGACTGTTTCTCAGTGACCCCAAATACTTCCATGTATTAGTACTTCCATTTTTGTATCACAGCAAAAATCTTGCTGCCCATGACCCTAAGGACTGCTTGCAGAAGTAGAGGAGGAAGTTTTCCACACAACTAGTAAGATAAATGCAAGCAGCCTGAATCATCTGTCAGTTTTAAAGGTGGTTACAGTAAAATTGTACTATTTTTCCAAGAGCTCAGCTTTGCTAACCTACAAGTCAAGACCACAACAAGGCCACAGCAGAACTGAATTCAAGTAGGCTTGCTGTCAAACTGCTTATCTGGCATCCTGTATGCACTATCTACAGCTTTCAATCAAAGTTACGAACATGTAGTTTTCCTTCTCTTTTACAGTGAAGAGGTAGATATTTAAGATTTGAAGTGCTGCTTTTACAAACTACTCGAAAGAAAATACCTAGACATAGCAGCAAGGATGCTTATTAACACAGTAAAAGAAGATATTTCTTAGAAACAAGTCATATAAATGGGAAATGACAGTTTGGACTGCATATTCCAGTTCAGCAGTTCCTCCGCCTGGAAAAAAACTTGGAATTGGGGACTTTGCTACTTCCCCCATCCCCAAATGCTCCCTTTTACCAAATACCAACATGCTATTACATACACACCTTTTTGATCAGGGTTCAGGAAAATCGTCCCCGATACATACTGAAGCAAAGAGAAACTTCTCAGAAAACATACCAGTGTGTTTTACCCTGCGGTTTTGCCATAATAACTTTTTTAAAGGCTGTCGTGTGACGGCAGACTTTCTGGTGAGTAACTATCCGATGCCCCGGGACTGCCGTAACTCCGCTTTCTTTCCTAAAATGGAAGCCGAGCTCCAGCCGAGCTCCCCGCGACCCAAAACCCCCTCCGAGTCTCCTTAGAGGACCCCCCTGCATCCAAGGGCCCTACTGGGGCGCGGACCACGTATTCACCGCAGATGATAAACTAGTCAGAGTTTCCAGTGCGGAAGGCGGGCAGAAAGCTCAGGAATACTTTTCCAGCGAGTTAAATGGGGAAAAAAA
>VZRL01005927.1:2515026-2527990 GCA_013397895.1 Origma solitaria
CTCCAGCGGGGCCCAGGGCGGCACCGCCCCGGGGCCGGGGCACCGCCCTACGTGCTGCCGCCGCCGCGCCCGGGCCCCTCCTTCGAGCCGCGGAGGTGGGACAGCCCCGGGCCCCGCCGGGCTGAGGCCGGCAGCTGGGCGCTCCCTGTGAGCCGGGATGGAGGAGGAGCGGGGCTTTGCGGGGCTGCTCAGCCCTGCCCGCTGCCGTTCAGCCTGCCCGCGAGCCGAGCGGGGCTCCGAAAGGAGCCTACGGGGCTTAAACTCTGGCCACAGGTTTTAATAGCAGAGATGAATGTTCAAGTGCTCAGGCACTGCTGCCCTCTCTTAACCCAGGCACTCCTTTTCATTTCTTCTCCTCAGGAAAAGTTACCCAACACTAAACACACCAGGATCCCTAATAATCCTGCCCACGGCAGGCTTGCTTTTTCTGTAGTCAGACAGAGGAAAATAGTTTTGAGTTTTGTGTTTGCAAGCAGTGCCACACTGACCCATGGCTGACAGGTATAAATGTAAACCTGTGCATATCACAATGCTGTGGGAAGATGAACATTAAAGATTCTGTTTTCCTATAAATCCCTTTCCAATGGCCATTTTGTGCCGTGTATTGAATGCCTTCGGTTGAGGACTGGTCTTGTCCAAGTGTTGTGGCAGCAGCCTGAAGTGCTGCTGCTGCTGCAGGTCATGCTCAGACCATATTGACACTTGTGCTGAGCTCTGTTTTGGGGGCATGTATGACAAATACAGTTGCCCCCAAATCCTGGCTTTTCACTTGCTGGGAATGCACTGGTTATTGACTGGATAATAAATATTACAGTGACACACACAGTATGAGTTAGAAGGTAGCTGGTGATGTACAGCTGACTTGGATTCAGTGGTCACAGGGCTTTACTTTCCTCAGAGAGGTCCATTCCTGCTATTTAGCATTTGTAGGACCTTGCCAGCTGGAAAAGTGAAATGTCATAAAGTTAGTGATTCACTGTCACCAGTTCATAAATTGGTGGGTGTTTCTTTTTTTTTTCTTTGACAGCACCTAGTCATCTCATTTTTAGATTTACCCTAAGACGTAAAAGAGTTTAACAGTAGTAATAAGAACACTTAAAATTATGCTGTGCTTTAAATTAAAGATAAGCTTTGCCATTAAAATATCTGAGTTTTGCAGGAGTAGTATTGAAGTCAACATTACATTGTGGTTAGCAGCTCCCTTTTTTGCCAGACTCCAGGCCTAAAAAGTAAGATTGAATATGTGCACATACATTGTGTAATCCATCTGTACAGATCTTGCTATTAATGCTGTGTGCACATACACAGGAAATTATTTGTGTTGCTCAAAGGATGTCCTTTAACAGAGTATTTATGGTTGTTGTTAAGAATCACCTAAGAAGCTGGTCCCTTGCCAAAAAGAACAAGAATTGGTACTCCTCAGACTACTGCACACTTCTTTAATCACATCATACCAAAACATATCTCCTGTCCAAGAACTGCAGAGCTAACTAACTCACTGACATTACCGTGTCAGATCACGGCCCTGTAGCTTCCTGTTGTCAAAATTATTCTTCACCAAAGTTGCCATCTTCAGACAAAGTAAAAGCAACTTTCTATTAGAACAAATATGAAATAACCGCACTTTGTACTGGAGCTTGTGTTTTCCACTTGGTTAAATCCTTGAGGTAGGGGCACAACTAGCTGGCACTAGCCAGTTTATGCCTAGTAAATTTTCCAGATTTATAAATATCTGGTCTTTTTTTTTCAATCTTACTAATCTTGTGATCTGAAAATTACACTGGCGTTTTGTAAAAATTATGTTCCTTGTTTGTTGTTACCAGCTCTATGTTTCTATGTATGGACTTTGATTCAGAAATAAATCCAGGCTTTGTTGTTTCACACATAAAGCCGACTCATCTGTAAAAACCAAAATCGTTTCCAAATAAGGCTGGTTATCTGATTGTGTGAGTACCAGTCATAATCTGAAACTCACTTCTTCCAATAGCCCCTGTCTTTGTCTTGCCCAGCCTGCAATGGGTATCCTAGCAGGTCTGTCTTTCAGTCTGTCTCTGTCCTACCCATAGCCTCTGCCAGGAAGCCTCTGCAGACAGCTTGGGGCATTTGCCTGATTTGAAGATGCCTTGCAAGGAGAAAAGATTACCTTATGGCTTATTTCTAAAGAACAGGAACTTTAAAAGACATGCATGGTTTGTGGTTTGACCTCAAGAAAAATGTGACTTATACAGCATCACAATGAAGGCTGGTGGTTGTAAACCCAGGTGAAACTGTTCAAACTTGAACAAAATCAGTGATGTGCGCAGCTGAAGAGCTGTGTCTGAGCTATGAAGGTAAATGTTCTTTCTTCTCAGTTTCCTCCAATTCCTCTTCTGAAATAAGATCCTTCTAGCTCTTTTACTGCCTCACCCTAACTTTTTTCCCCTTTTACCTCTGAGTTGTCAACCTTGCCAGAAACATCATAGCTCTCCAGATGTCCAAAGAAGCAAAGGAAAGATGGATAGATTTCTATTTGCTAAAAACAAGATTTTCATGGAACAGTATAAAACCTTACTGCTCTGTCCCCCAAGGACACCTTTAGGAAGCAGAGTGCCACAGCCACTGCCAGTGGATGGTGAAGCAGACAGACAAAGAGAGCACTAAGGAAAAAGAAAGAAGATCTCTGTGACTAAAATGGATTGAACCCAGAAAGGTTTGAAATATACCTTGAAAACATGATTAAAAACAAACGAGGTTAGATGTTGGTGCCAAAAAATTTATGTGTTTTATTTAATAGTAAAAGAGGCAGAGAGAAAAAAAACAGAAAAGAAAGAAATAGAAAAAATAAGGCGGCGGGGGGGGTGGCTACGGACAGGGACAGGGAGAGAGTGGCAGGGGTTAGGTAGAAATATATCACCCTTCCAGGGCTCCCAACAACGTCTTGTGGCTTCCCTCCATCCGGTCTTCTGGGTGGTGAGGGTCCCTCACTGCCTCCACCACGCCGAAGAGTATAGAATCCAATGGATTGATATACATTTTGGGTCAGTGGGAGCACCCATGTGGGAGGGCAAGTTGGACACTGTCCCTTGCAATACTGTGTTCTCTTACATCATCTCTGGTGCAGGGTCTGGGGACCCCTTTGGGGAGGCCTTTGATGGGCCATGACACCCCCTTCTGCTGTGGATAAGCTTTGCCCAGGATGAGGGGGCCCCACAGCTGGGCTTCTCTGCACAGCAGAGGATGGGGATTCACTGCCTCTGACCAGAGGCTTTCTCACCACACACACCCAGAACCTCTCTTCCCCCCACCCTTTGGTGTCAGGGTCTGTTCGAGCCTGGGAGATGATATCCCTGGGGCTGTAGTCTCCATTCCAAAGATGCTAAGCTTGTGCTCTGTGAATGCATTCTTCTTCCCCAGCCCTGAGTTTTTACTTTATCTTATTATCATCAAAGGACAGTGAGCAGTGTAGTTCAGGGCCCCATTCAGGGTCTTGATGGTTTTCTCTGCAGCATTTGTACAGTTTTGCTATAGTAGGCAAAAGTCCTTCATGAAGATGTTTAAGCCATAAACTATAACATTTCAGTCTCCGACGGTATCTCATGTTTTTTACTCATTTGGAAATCAAACTGAAAGGTATCTCTGGTTTCTGTCGTGGCAGCTACCTAAGCATGAGCTCTCATCTTTGGGTTTCTTCTTGTTCTGAGGATATGAAAGTTTACATTTGTCTGTATTTTAACTAAAACTCAAACATGTGATACCTTATTTTTTTCCCAATGTTTTCATCTTGAGCTGTGAGAAGGGGCTGTTTCCACCTGCAAAGTTTCCTGTAGTATTTCATCAGCAAGTGAAGTTTTAGGGCCACAGACTGATATCATATAGTAAGTCAATACAATCATGATTTTTTACAAAAGGATTACATATAAAGAACATATTAAAAGCATCATTAAACCCTATTTGATCTTTGGTCACAAATTATAAAAACTGTATCAGGTTTGTTTGGTTTTTGTTTGATTAGGTTTTTGGGGTTTTTGTAAAAAGTGACGGTAGTATTTCAAATTCTAAGGATATATTCAGAATAAGCAAGAGTCCAACGAGGCACCCAAATCTCTGCTGGCTCCACCCTTGAGTGCTATTTTCTGATGCTCTCTGCCTTGCAGGACAGGAGAGACATTAAGATACTGTGGCCAGAGTGTTTCTTCCCAAGGAAACAAACTAGATTCCTCTACAACCAGCAGCTTGATAACAAATACTGCTTTAGAAAGTTTCTGCAGGTGATCCTGAGCAACTCCTGCAAAGGCCAGTTACCTGGTCTTTGCCACCCTCAGCTTTTCCTGCAGTAAATGTCCTCTTTCTGTTGGTGCCACTTGTCCCCTCCAGTAGCAGCAATTTTTGCAGTGTGCTTACATGACTTTCAGCATTGGCTTTCACAGTATGGCACCAAGGTCTAAGGCAACAGAGATCCCATCTCCTTTAAAGCTCAGCCCATTTCTACTACTGTAGAGATTTCTCCTACTATAAATATCAGCTGAGTATTGTTTCCTTTTCAGATTCTCCCCACATATTCTTGTACTTTGCTGTGTTGGTTTTTATCTTTCAGTAACTATCCAAATACCTTTCTATGTCCAAAGTCTATTATGCTTTTTTTCCCTAACAATTCATAAAATACATTATTATATTCAAATTCATTTGAGAATACATTAGGCAAAAAGTTGTTTAAAAACTGTTATTTTATGACATGGATGCCATCAAATATTAGTTCTGTAAGAGAAAATACAGTTTATTGATTAACGAAATAACTTATATCACTTATAAGGATTTTTTAGCAATATTGTATTTTATCAGAAACAGAGAGGTATTGCTTTTCATGCGCAACTCCTTTAAAAAAATCCTGTAGCAACAACACTTAAAATGTTTGGTTTTTTACTCCTGCTTTGTTAGACTATAGTATCTTCACTGAATTCTAGTAAGTTGAGCTTTTTGCTGTCTGGAGAGACATTTGTGACAGTTTTTCTTCGAAATATCCAGTCTAGTATAAATGCTGAAAGAAGTCTGTTTGTAGCAGTATATGGTATAGACCTCTACATAGGCTTATAAGTTATAGTGAAAAGATTGTTTGGGTTATTTTTTTTAATAAAGCCTCTTAAGGTCGGCTATGGTATAAATTTTTCCAAGGAAAGCAAAGTAGGTCTTTTGCTGATAGGAGCTCTTGATTCCTCTAATAATATTTCAATTTTATGCTAACTGTATAATCTTGTCTTTTTTATTTCACTACTGAGATTCAGGTTTCGTGGTTTACTACACATCTTTGGAAACACATTTCTTCTATCTCTTCATTTTTCTATGAAATTTTGTTTTGAATATTTTAAGTCACTTTTATTTCAATGTGAATATTTGGCTTAATGAAAAGAAAATTGGAATACCTTTCCTTTCTTTTTGGCAAAGTGATATTTTTAGTAACGAAATGTTTGTTCCTTTTGAAAAACCTCTGATGTCCTTTTTTTCCTTTCTTTTTATTTTAAGAACAAAATAATTAAATTTTAAGATGATAACTTTACATTGGTTTTTTATGTTATTCCTCCTGATGCAAAGTTCTGCTTGTCTCTGCTCTTCAGAGAGAAAGAAAAGGGGAAAACTGACTGAAACAGTTCTTAAACAGGTAAGTGCCACATTCAGTTTATATTGCTTGATTAAGTTGCATCCTTCCAAGAGCAAATGGATGTGACTTTGGAACTCCTGACGTATGTTAGGGGTGTTTTACTCTATAAAAGAGGAACATGTGAGTAAATGTTTTAGTTGTTCAAGTACTGTTGCCATGTGCCGTATTACCTAAACGTTTCCTATTTAAGACTTTTGTTCCTATTTGCATTTTCTCCTCAAAGGAAAAATAGCTCACTGTCATAAACTGTTATATTCACAAGAAGTAAAACACAGTTGGAATGCCTTCATATTCAGTAACAGAGCAATGTTTGTGGTATTCCCAATACTGACATTGTCTAGATAGCAAAAAAAGGGAGATGGTTCCTTTATCCTTGAAAATCTTCCTTTCAAGCTCGGGTCTGCACATCTCATTGTTTCAGAATCAAGTTTCCTAAAACATCTTTCCTGTAAGGATGGAAGGAAGCAGTCACACATGCCACTGCCCGTGTTTCACTTCTTCTCCTTGCCTCAGGGATGCAGCACTGTGTAACCAGGGCTTGTTGGGCCTTTCTTTCCTGCATGGCCTCTGATCCATTCAGCTGCAGCCTCCTGCAGTGAGGGCCACTGGGTCACCTGCACCAGGCACATGAGCTGGACCACTTGCCTTTGAGGGGCTGTTAGTTTAATACCAAACTGCATGAACTCTAAGATGAGCAGGATTTAGGAATTTCCAATGAGATAATCTCAGGTTATGTGCTGTGCTGATGGCTCAGGTTAGAAAAAAAACTGATTTAGAACAGGGAAGAAAGTTAAGATTTATTGAAAACTAATTCTTCTTCTATGGTTTGTTGTCTTCTGTGTCTCCACCTCTGTTATGTAGGATGGGTTATGTGACTGCTCAGTTTCGTAAACACAGTGAGGGTGTAGCTGGATTCTTGAAAGAGGCCAGCAGATCTGACAAACATGGCAAGAATTTAACAGCTATTTGTGAAGGCATAATGACTTTTGTATATGCATGAAAGATGCATCACATCAGGGCAAAATCTTTTGAGCTCCACTGATAAAACAAAAACATCTCTGTATTTCTTGCTTAGACCACCTTCATTAAGATGCTGTGGCAAATGCTGTTGGCAACTTCAGCCATCTACAGCCTGACAGGAATAAACTATTTTAGTCCTGTGTTGCAACTCTTCCAGTATGTTATGCAGTTGCCCTTAGCATTAAAGGGGCTATAGGAAAGACGGGAAGGAACTCTTTATCAGGGAGTGTAGTGAGAGGATGAGGGGTAGTCTAGGGGAACCTGATCTAGCAGAAGGTGTCCCTGCCCATGGCAAGGGGTTGGAACTGGATAATCTTTAAGATCCCTTCCAATCTAAATCATTCTATGATTAAAGGTTTTAAATTTAAGTTTCAAGCCCTAACATAGTTTGAAAGACAGTGATCTCTGTCATTGCATAACCTGGCTATGGACTCAGTGGCCAAAAGAAGCTCAAGTCATGCTTGTGTTGGGAAAGATGCTCAGTTTGGTGCCTGTTCATGTAGACAGGAGGACACTGTTCTAGAAAAGACACAGTTATAAAAATGCAAAATCATGGCTGTGAGAAACTTGCAGTGCTTTAAATATGGGAATACCCAGAATCTATCTGATCTCACACATGAGAGGACTAAAAGCATTGCTAGTCATGCATGGTCTGAGGAAAAAATAAATCCAAATAGTCAAATACCCCCTAATAGGGTGGGTGCTAGAAAAGATGGCTGGGAAGCCATATTTCTTATTTCCCTTTGAAAACCTTAAAATTCTTCTTTAAAAAGTCATCTTCAGCATTGGAGTGGATTTCCTGCTTTGGGATCTTTCTTGTGGTTTATCTCATCATCTGTCTAGGAGCAGATGACAGTCTGTGTCTTTGTGCTTCATGATGCTGATTAGCCAACTCACGAGGTCCCCTCCTCAGCCCAGAGAGCTTTTTTTTTTTGGATCACAACACAAAAATACGTGGCTATTCTTGTGCACTTTGTTAGTGAAAAAAGTTGATTTCCTGAGTTTGGCTCCCAGAGGATGGCTGTTAGTGTCCATTTCCTTGCAGTCAGTACCACAGTGGTGGAGAAAAGGGTATAATGATAGGGAAGTCTGGATATTTGTCTGGGTGGAGAAAGCGGAAAATTGAGGAGTTGCTGATATTGATATTGTAATCCAGATGAGAAGAAATCAAAATCAGTTCAAATTGTTACATGATTCAATTTACAAAGAACAATAATATATTTCACAAATTAATTGGTCGATTCATATTTGGACTTTTTTTTTTAAAATTAAGTTGACAGTCAAGAGTAACACTGTAAGTTGGGGTTTTTTCCATATTGCAGAGGGCACTAGTTTTTCCTCCTTTTCTGTACTAACTATTTGCTTCCTTTTCACTTCTGCCTTTGTCCCTTTGCATGTTAAAAAAAACCCAACATATATAACAGAAAGGAACTTAGTAAGCCTAAATAATTCAATTTCTCTTTTATTTTTTCATTAAAGGATTTCTTATGAATAAAAATATGTATACTTATATGTGGTTTTGTTGCTTATGCTGGGATATGGGGAGGCAGATCTGCACTATAATTCTGATCAAGAACATCCACAACTGTATTTTTACGATATTTTCCTCTTATTATCTAAAGAAAAAAAGAAAGTGCAGCTTTCTAAAGTAAAATTATAATGTTCTTGATTGTCCAAATTTTACTGCATTGTAAAATTAAGAAAACAAAAAGAAGATAAGTACAAGGCAAAATGACAAAATGCAAACCACACAGCTGGAACACTCCCTTTTCCTGCCTGTGTAATTTAGGAAAAGCTCTTAAGTCAAACAATGCAGCATTTTCCAATTGAAGACATAGAATTTGAGTTCATAAAACAAGCTAGCATAACTGTTCCTCCCTTGGGAACACTGGCTGTGAATAACTTCTCCACAGAATTTAAGATCTGTGGAAAGCAAGCATCACTTGAGAGAAATAGCTCATGTATTTGTCATTCCCACATCCATTTTTCTGACTCATTTATTTTTACACTGCTGTTTTCCTAAGTGCTCAGAGTGCTATCAGAAAGCTTAAACAAATGACAGCAAATCCTCTCGTCCTTTTTTTGCCAGGAATAGAGTGGGGAATTGGAGTGAGGTCTTACTGGTCCTGATAGAGTCAGGTTTTCACTTTTGTGGCTTGTCATGACCAGGTTCAAAAATCTCAGTTATTTCTCTTTGCCTTCCTTATCATAGCTTTACCTTCTTTTCCCCATATACTGATCCATTTTGTTGCCTCGTCTCCTACTTCTGCATCTGGCTAATTGGAAAAGTCAATTAAACTTGCCCTTACTGTCAGCTGAAAGCACTAGACAGGAGCCAGCAAAGGAATTCACCACAGCTTTAATGTTAAGCACCCCCAGCTATGTCTGGTGCTGTGAAGTCAGAGAGGAGAACATGTTGAGAGAGAGACTCTACAGACCCTTCCCCTGCAGCCTTCTAATGTAAAATCTGAAGCTGTATGCTTGCCAAGATTTGAAAGGAGCTAAAACTACACTGTGGTATCAGATGTGGAGGAGGGATCAAAAGCACAAATGGGTATTGATAAGGTCTTGCATTGCTGCTGACTGTGTTGCCTCTCATTTCTTGTCAAACCCTAATGACTGGGATGGTTTGTTATGCTTCAGTCTGCACTGTGTTGAGAGCAGTGACAGACTTCAGTGCTTCAAAACCAAATAGGAAAGTGGCACACATCAGTTCATCATATCTCAGAAGAGCAGGAAGGTTTATGGATCTGTAAAGGGCATTTCTACCATAATTGTATATTTTATTATAGTTGGTCCCCAGGTCTAGTTAGCATCTGCTTATATATGTGCCAGGGAGAATCTTTTTAAAGGTATGAAATACTGCAGAAGCCTATAATTACTTTCTTCCTGCTCATTAGTAAGAACTAATTGTGTATTCACATCTGTGCGTTGTGTACCAAATATATATTTTTACCATTTCTGTCCCTTCCCTCCATATGCATCCTGTTAGCATGGGTTCCTATAGTATACTACTATGTAATGGGACACTGGGGACAGCTGGGGCCTGGGGTTTAGATAAAATTACAGAAAGGTAGAGAAAGGTGCTCTTAGCCTCTCTTTGTGAATATTTTGAGGCAATGTGGTTATGGGGAATAAACTGTCCTTTTACAATTAAAGTAGTCCAGTCCTACAGACCTCTACTGTGTCTATATTAGAGTACAGAATGTACAAAATTATTTTTGTTTTGTGTAAAGGTTCAAAAGAGGACTTTCCTCATTTTGAGAAAAGACCGTGACTGTTTAGTGATGCAAATAGGGAGATTACGAATTGAGATTTCTATTTCTATTTCTGGTTTGTGATCTTGAAACACCAGAATCTCTTCCTCTAATTTCTTTCCAGAGCTCTACAAGTGTACTGACACCCTTGAAACATCCAAAATTTAGCTCTGATTTTTTTAACAAGATAAAATGTGCCTGGTGCAATCCTTGGATACAGCCAATGCAGATGCACTGAATGACGTGAACAAGCCACAGGTAGCATAAACAAAATTTCTGTCTTCCTGGATAGAGAACCAGGAAGGATACGTTTCAGCCTGCACAGCTGAAATTAGCACAACTGAAAAACTGACCAAAGCTCTATTGCAATGTCTTTGTAGAGGCTGTGTGGGCAGGAGCGTGCAGCACACTGGGCCTCAGCTTTGTGAGATTCTGGTGCTGGGGGGTTTTGGCATCACAAAACTGATGCCACAAGAAAAAGCAGATGTTTACAATGTTTTGTTTTTCTGACATAGCAACAACAACCCATTGATTTCCAGAGGCTTAACTTTGTACAAAGGTCTCCTTCCTTCTCTGCCAGCCACCATTCTCTACAGTAGCATTCTGTCCCACTTCTGTTTCTGAAGACAGCGCTGAGAAGGAGGTAGAAGAATCACTTCTTTACTGTCTTATGCACAGCTGAAAATGTTTTGAAACACCTTCAGATTCTCAGCATTTTTCTCTGTTGCACTAATCCTACTCACTGGCCTCGATGTTCACATCCTAAGACTGGCTAATGAGAAGGAAATCAAGCTTTGCTTATCTATTTGCCTTATGGTAATGAATTTTCTGCTTCAGAAGTAATGCTGGGCAGGAGAGGATGCACTAAGAGGGTGAAGCAATGGACAAACATGCATCTGACCTGACAAGTTCTGTTCTCACCCAGTGCTTTTGCAGTGAACTTTTTAAACTCAACACAATAGGATTTAAGAAAAACATCAGCTCAGCACACCAGTTTTGGCAACAGCTGAATGTCAAGTTTATGCTGTTCTTGCACATGCCTCTTCGCCTTTATTTACAAATAATAATTTATATAACTTTAAAATTTTTTTTATACAACCCTTTATGCTTCCTGTGAGTTTCCAAGTATGTTTAATTACCAGTGTAATTCATAGTACACCATAAATTGTCTTCTCCCCTGCTATCAGCATTTCTTCAGTGAGGCACTTGTATAATGATATCAAGGATTTTAAAAGTATAAAAGGTGAGAATGATGAACACAACTAATCTGATATATAAACAAAATCTAATACTGTTTAAATTTACTTAAGTTTACATCACTTAAGTTTTTACAAGCTTTTTTGAGTGTTCTAGTTTATCATATGGGGAGATAAAAATCCACACTTGATTACTTGATCAAATTCTCAGGCATCTGGCTTGCACACCCTTCATTACTTCAACAGCATTCATTTTGTGTGGAGCTATTTTAGAGCTCAGAAACATTCCGTAGTAGAGAATGGAAGAGTGGAAGAAACTAACTATACATCTTCAGAAGTATGTTCCTTCAGAAGCTTAAGTTGGACTTTTTTTTGCACTTAGAGGAGGGTGCATTTTTATGTGACTATGTGTGCTTTACTGATTGTGTTTTTGCGCCTGTTTTTGAGAAAAAAAGATCATTCTTTTATTCTGCTATTCTCAATCACTGTTTGGAGAATGTCTCAGAAATGCCTTCTCTTGCTGGAAAAGTCAAGAAGAGTAGCCATGAACTGATACCTGATCTCCTCCAAACTATGCAGAAAAGGTTGCTGTCCTTTTTGCACAGAAGGGTGCTTTCTGTGAACAAAAAACCACCCCAACTTATTTCCCAACCTCAATCACTGTATTGGTGATCCAACAAGGTAACATTGATGCTAGATTTAGTTGCTTTCTTTGTTAGACACAACAGCCTACACTGTATGTTAAAAAGCAAGCAACCAAAGGCCTGCTCAGTTATTTCCGTTTCTTTGCAAAAACTGGGAAGAGAGGAACAGGAGTTCCAGCGGGCACAATGAATGAGTAATAGGATCTATAGGAAGCACAACTCCGTTGTTCACGTTAAGGGATTTCCTGCTTGAGATTTTTCAGCTGATTTCAGCTGTAGCAGTGTGTGGTAAAGGAAAACGGTCTCTTGGGTAGGGCACATGCACTGTGCCAGAGAGAACTTACACACAAGTTGAAACTTTATACAAAGCACATTCTCCACCTTCAGATAGAGGAAACAGTCAGCAAAGCGCACAGAACAAAGATGCTTGTGACTCATGAAACAGATGAATGGGGTTTTACTGGCATGCCTAGTTTGAGTTGAATATAAAGGATAAAAAATGCCTCAGACCATCCCTGGTGAATTAAGCAAATGCTGGATTCAGCTGTGATTAAGCTTGTTGTTCATATTTGGAAGTTGATTTCGGTGGAATTTGTCGTATCTGTTGTTTTTCTTCATAAAATCTTCTTTTGTGTAGCCGGTAACCGTGGGTCAAAAAGAAGGCATGCACACATACAAAAGCTGTGGGTTGTATTTTAATAGGGATCCCTACTGCTTATCATTGCTGGTTTATGTAATTGTCTGGAAAAGGTCAGCATAGTTTGTGCTGTGAGCAACTGAAGCTGAAAATTTTTGTGCCTTTTTTTTTTTTCTCCCTGCACTGGCCTTGTAATCTTTTGACTAAATGCAGTATGAAAATGGAACTGTAGGGGGAAAATGGCTGAATTCCAGCCTTAGGCTATTGCACCTTTCTTCTTAAATTGTTGTGAATCTTACTAACAAAGCTGGTCCCAAATAACAGTTGGTCACAAAATGTTTAGCTTAAAGACGAAACATTTTCAAATCTTTAGCTTGAAGGCAAGTCCCACAGTGCTTGGCTGGATTGTTTCTATACCTCTCTTATAAATTCTGTGCTAGAATATCTATAATTTTGATTTTGCTTTCTCTAGTATAAACTCAAACAGTCATATTCAGTGTGAATTTTTTATGTTGATTATACTTCTCTAATTATTTCTATAGGCTTAACATAGCATGGAATTTAATTTTTTTTTTTTT
>VZRL01005927.1:2529821-2562440 GCA_013397895.1 Origma solitaria
AAAGAGGGCCATTGACCTAGGGTGTTGTTATAGGAAGAAGGCTGGCTCCTGTAGTCTTACAGTGCCAGGGATAGTCATGCACTGGAATGCAAAGGAGTCCCCCAGGGTAGGTAGCAAGTGCTGGTGGTGATGTCTTTCTGTAGCCTGAGCTTGTCTGATTGTTCTGAATAAGTTTGTGTCCCAGAGGAAAACCAGAAGGAAATGCAGGCACAGAATTTGATTCTCTGTGTATGAGGGAGCAAGGCTGGAATCTGCATAAGGAAAAAGGAAGATCTGAAATTAGTCATGACACAAAAAGGCTTTTGTGTGATATAACCAGCTCATCTGTGATCACTAAGACAGCACTTCCAGCTGTCCTAAAACTGCCTGCTGGGGACCAAATGCTGGCTTTTGTCAGAAGATCAAATGCTAAATAGCAAAAATCAGTGTGCCAGATACATTACCCTCTGGAAGTGACTGAGAGTATGGCAAGACAAAATATCAGAAAAGGGTGGTCTTGTCTAAGTCAAACTGGAAGTAATGCAAGGGTGTGAGTGGCAAGTGTTAGTCATTGGTATTTTCTGCGCTCCTGCTACACGCCCTGGCAGATCCCAGCTGCCTGCTCAGGCCAGATGCAGCTGTGCCGAGCAGTGTACGGCCCCCACTGCATCTGCGGATGGGTCTGAACTTTCTGGCTGAACAAGGCTTGAACTTTCTTCCCTTTCTCCAGAGAGCTTCACTCAGCACTAGAGCAGCTTTGGAATATATGATCTCCTGACCGGGCGGAGGACATAACTTCTCACAAGAATTCCTCATACTCTGGATTTGGTAAAATACTTCAGAGCAAAACCTCAAAACCTCAGTGAAGAGTGACTATTTTTTGAATCCTAGCTGGTACTGACTCAATGTCTGCTGAATGGCACCATACCAAGCATTACAGTTTATCTTATTATCCCCTCAGAAGGAGATTTGCTCCATTGTGAAGCTATGAAACTTTAAATTTGTATCATTTATGTCTTTGAGAGCTTTTTAACCAGTAGAAAACTGGAGTATTACACTGGCTGACTGGATTCTGACTTATCACCAGTGAGAAAATATTGCTAATCTCTTCACAGGTTATGATTTATTTATTCACAGAGACTAAAAAAAGCCAGATAGCAGGAATTCATGGGCCATCCATTTAAGATTGCACACTCAGCAAAGTCCAAATGAGTAAGCCTAGCCCACAAAGTCTTGCCAAGGTGCAAGTACTATTTCATTCTCTTCTGCAGTGTTTATGTATGGCAAAGCTCTGGCTCCTACAGCACCTATGGTTTGTGAAGAATCTTGACTATTTAGGTCTCTAGCCATGCTGCAATAAATGGTCTTTGAAGAGAGCTGAAGATCAGCACAGCTGCAGTCCAGAGGCTTCCTATTTTTATTGTTCCCAGACATCTTCCAGATAACAAAATTAATTTATTACCGCTTGATAGCACAAAAAAATCATAGGTGGTTTGGCTTTGTTGTTTGTTTGGGGGTATTTTCATCCTAGAGAATGCATTTAGAAAAAAATCTTAAACATCTGTGTCTAGGTGTGGTCCTGCAAAGAGAGGGAGGGGATCTGTTGCCCAGTGGACTTTTGATTGTATGATACAGCCTTTCTTCTCTCAAACTGGAGCTAAGCTGGTTTTCTGTTTCTGGGAGGAGCTTGCAGCACCCTGAGCAGAATACAAAAATGCTGCTCTTAGATAATAGGATATTAAGTAACAGCCTAGGTTCTTGGGAGTGTTTGCAAGCCAAAAACTTGGTGCTTGGGGCAGGGTTAGGCAATCGCAACCCATTTCCACTGCAGCTGAACTGGTCAGATCCTTTCAGCTCATGGAAATCATAATATTTAAACCTTATTCCTGGGCTCCAGCTCTTCCGTGTGTGCATAGCTTTCCGGTGGGCTGATACTGTTGAGGCTCGTGAAACAGAGTACTAAAAATATATTTAAAAGCTACAACGACAGGCAGGGTTTTAGCAGATTTTTAGTACTAACAGCACCGAGTCCAAGCTTTTCTAGTCCCCTTTTCATTGTAATGTTTTGTAAATGTGATTCATAGAAATGGAGTCCTAAACATGGGTTTATTAAAATCTCCAGCTTTATCTGGTCCTAACCTCTAGAATCCTGAAATATTTGTCTGCTACAGTAGTATAAATCAGGGCAAATCCAAGTCAAGCATCTTCGGACTGGTTATTCTTTTCAGCTCATGTCAATGTAATTAAAGAAAAAGCTAAGAGAATAGTTACACTGAATTATAAAAAAGTTCTGCTGAGTAAGTATGCCCATCTGTCTTCTGTTTGCATGCTATGACTCACAGATGTCTGGAAATCATCCCACTTCCTGCCTGCCCTGAAAAAGAGGTTTTTACAGTTAGAATGTAGCTACCTTCTTTTAGACTTAATTCTGATTCCTGTGCAGAACTTTGATTCTAGAGAAAATAAAATGCATGTCATTTGCTAACTAGTTGAAGAAGAAAGCAGAGTAAAAAAGTATACTTACTTTCTTATCTTTTGCTTTTTCTGCATGTTGCATCTGTGATGCTTCCAAAGTCATTCTGGAGTAGTAAGACATGATATATCTGCTGTTCCTCATTGTCTGTGTGATCCCCACCTGAATGTAGGGTACTGAGGGAGCTGGTGCAAGCGCTCAGTGAGCCACTTTCCATCATGTACCCGCAGTCCTGACTCACCAGGGACGTCCCAGCTGAATGGGTATTAGCAGGTGTGACCCTACAAGAATGGTCAGAAGGAGCATTCAGGGAACTACAGGCCTGTCAGCCTGACCTCAGTGCTGGGGAAGGTCATGGAGCGGATCAGCTTGAGTGCCATCATGAGCACATGCAGGACAATCAGGGATCAGGCCCAGCCAGCATGGATTTAGGAAAGGAAGGTCCTGATTGACCAACCTGATCTCCTGCTATGGCTGTGACCCACTTAGTGAATGAAGGAAAGGTTGTGGATGTTTTCTGCCTGGAATTTAGTAAAACATTTCACATCATTTCCCACAGCATTCTCCTGGAGAAACTGGCAACCCATGGCTTGGACAGGTGCATTCTTCACTGGGTACGAACCAGCAGAATGGCCCAGAGAGTGGTGGTGACTGGAGTTACATCTGGCTGGCCATCGGTCACCAACAGTGTTCCCCAGAGCTCAGTGCTGGGGCCAGCTCTGTTTAATATCTTTATCGATGGACTGAGTGAAGAGATCGAATGCACCCTCAGTCAGTTTGCAGATGACACCGAGCTGGGCTGGAGTGTTGATCTGCAGGAGGGTATGAAGGCTCTGCAGAGGGGTCTGGTCAGACTGGGTTGGTGGGCTGGGGCCATTGATATGAGGTTCAACATCATAAAGTGCCGGGTCCTCCACTTGGGTCACAACAGCCCTAAGCAGTGCTGTGGGCTGGGGGCAGAGTGCCTGGAAAGTTGTCCAGAAGAAAAGGAGCTGTGTGTGTATGTTGACAGCTGGCTGGATATGAGCCAGCAGTGTGCTCCAATGACCAAGAGGGCCAGTGACATCCTTCCTGGCTTGTATCAGCAATTACAATGTGTTCCAAAAGCACAAGAGAAAGCATTCTGTAAATATTTACTACAAGTGCATTGTAGTGATTATTAGCACTTGATTAATGTGATTGAGCAAGACACAAACATTATTGTTGTTCTGTTCAATGTTGTGGTCCTTGTTCATTTATACTACTTTATTTTCCCAAGGCTAAAGGGCACGCAAAGAGAGTTTACGCAGTTTAGAGAACAACGTTATCCTTGCAGCTAGAATAACTGCTCTGTTTTTCAGGAAAATGATGACATGTGAACACTCCCGCTAGATGAGTGGCAAACTGGGATGATGTCATTGTGCAAAACTTTCCATACAGATATATTGAATATGTCAAGTAAATCAACCTACCATTTGATAGATTATGGTTTTCAAAGAGATCACTGCACTCACGTTGCTGGATTTCTGTTGGAAGAGCCAGATGAAGCTGATGCTGTTCCAGATGCTAAATATGAAATGTTTATTGGAAGGCTCAGAGAAATAGCGTTTCCAGCCACAGACTTGCTACGGAGGTACCAGCTAAGTCAGTTTTGTATACTTTCCATGCAGAAGCACTGCAGTGCGCAGTGTAATATGAGGGAACTGCTACTCTTGATGTCTCAGATATACATTCATTTGCAAACATTCCATAAACAAAGGACTATTTCATTTAGCCATAGACATATGGTTTTTGTGGCCAATTTCAATAAGCATTTAAGTTTACATAGCAAGGAAATAAGCAATGCATAAGAAATGCAAGCAGCTGCGTGAAATAGTTTGAGTAGCTTTTCAGATAAAGGGAACTGCTAGTGAAAATGCTGATAGATGCTGGCATTTGTTCTCAGATTGTGACCTTTCCTTCTGTGGTGCTATTTAGTTGAACTTGAGAATTTGAAATAAAGTCCTTTACTTTGAATGGGAGAAGGGGTAAAATACATCCATTAAAGATGATCAGCAAGTGCAAAATAATCTTCACAGCTTCGTGACTACTGCTTCTCCCTCCCTGCAAGCCGTCCATTCCTGAGGTTTGTGGTTCTGGCAGGGTGATGATTCATGAGTGTGCCCTTGACACTCAGCTGTTTTACAAATAAGACTAGTTTTGTAATAGCCTAGGATTCCATAAAAAGAGGGCGAAAACAACTTCAATTAATGTATTCAGTTCTCTCATAATATTGTGTTGGAACTTGGCTTTTGGTATGATACCTATGGATTCTGAACTCCATGTTTTTGGTAATTGGATTTAGCGTATTCTCTCCTGCAGGATTTCTTTGTCGGACAGTCAGTATATTGAATATGTTGTTACAGCTTTAAATGTTTTTTTAAATTGTCTATGAATAAGATTTTTCTTCTGCTGTCCTCCAAAAGTACCTTCTCAAATGTGCTTCATAGAGGTATTTGCATTCAAAACAATTCTCCATGCTTTTATCTTAAAAAAAAGATTTTGAGACCTCCTGGTAAAATACATGAAATCTGACTAATAAAAGGCAAGTAGACTACTCTCCTTAGTCCTACAGTGCTCAGAGCAGAAATTAAATGCTGGAAAGGGTTGCCCTAAAACTGGCAGTACATGCTGGATTACTGTTTACAGTTTCACTAGAGCTCTGAAGCCACTAGCTTCAGCAACTAAATAGACACCATGAAAAAAATTTTGGAAAATTTTGGAAAAATATCTTTTGGAAAAAAATGGCAAGGTGCGATTGCTTACTTTAAAGCAAGTAATACTCTATGATTTATCTTCTCCATAGAATGCAAAGTGCAATTTATTGAGCTGATCTCTTACTGTGTTTCAGGTTCCCATTGCTCAGACTCTATAGGCGATGTACTCAAGACTTATGTTCACACACGGCTGCTTGGGAATGGTGCCAGTGTCCTAAGGGTCTTCTGAAATTCCGTGACTCTCACAGATCCACAGATAGGCCTGATCACTGTGGGAGATGGTGGGCTGCAAATGAAGGCTTTTTTCTCAGATCTCCCTACTTCCTTGGTGGAGATGTGACATATCAGAGGTGCCTGATAAATGCTTTTGGGAGAACTGTGAGACTGGCACATTCATACTTTCCACCTTTGTCACTGACTTAACACAGTTAACGAAAGGTCATCTTCATATTGGCTTGCATTATCATTCTGACACAGATATTTAAAAGAAATTCCAGTTGTCCTTTTTATCATACCCAAGTCATTATTCATAGAGACTAGATAAGAGCAAGGACCATCTGTTTTTGTGTTTTTATATGAGGGTATTGCACTCATACACTCACTGCTACAGGGGGAAACACTTGGGAAATGACTGGCACATAGCAACAGAAAATAATAAGTCTTTTTACTGTTTATAAGATGAATCCTTTTACAATCATAATGAAGAATTTGACATTGCAAACACAGAATCAGAGTATCATTGAAGTCAGAAGACATCTCTTGAAATCATCTAGTCTGACCGCCCACCTGAAGCAAGGTCAGGCAGAGAGGGCTGCTCAGGACAAGCCTCATACTGATCATCAAATAATATTGAATTACTAAAAAAACCTACAGTAGTCGCTTAGAATCATGTACTTTTTCTTTCCAGATTTTGTACTTAAGCATTCATTGTTCCTGTTTTTAACTGTTTCTCTGAAACCTTGACAATGAAGAGTTGTAATTCGGGAAAAAAAAGGAGATCTGCTCCTAATCACATGATTCCAAGGGCTAAAATTTAGGACAAAAAAATATACAGAGATTTTTGAATTATGCAAACAGCACATCACATCTGTTCTAGACTCCACACAAAGTTGCTGGGAACTTGGAACTAATAACCAGCCCTTAAGCAGAGCTGTGGATATGAATTAACTACCTGCACTGTGAAGATAATGTATTTTATAACCAAGAACTTCCTCAGGCTTTGCTCATCTCAGGGATAAAAACTAGTAGCTGTTTTAGGAAGTAGCCACAGCCAATCTCAGCTACCATAACGACTTTTTCAAGGAGAGAGCCACTCCACTTATTCTTGGTATGGACTGATTGCTTCAGAAACAGCAGAGAAGAGGGAAATGTTGATTAATTACTTTGAAATCTTAAAATATTGATAAGCATTCTTTGCTCTCCTCTTCTGGAAGCTTCGAATTCTTTCTTATGCCATCTGCATTTCCATCACATGACTTTCAGTGGTTCACCCCCATTTCTTGTTTTTCATGTGTCCTTTCACCCTCCTTGTAAACATTTACCCCACCCTGAGCTTGTTTGTTTGTTTTTTAAAATAGCCTATGGTCTTTCTCATTTAAGTACTCCATAAAGATCCTGGAGAAAGGAGACCTTTTCCTACTCATGTAAGTAATGTCACAGGCATGATGCATCTGGGATTTCCAAAGGATCCAAACAGGTTGTTTTCTTGGAATTAAATGAACAGGTAAAGCCAGAAGGTTCATTCATTGGTTGGGTTTTCTTCGAAGATGCTCTGATGGGCTTGGTTTGGCTGCAGGGGTCAGTAGGAGTAATTGATTTAGAGGTTTGCTCCTCTAACTTTTTTACAAGCATACTGTCATTTCTGAGGAAGCTGTCACTGTTTTAAAATTTCCCATGGGTACTATGAATTCCTTCATCTCACATCATATTGCCAACTACCAGTAGGCATCAATCAAGGCTCCTAGTAGTTCCTATTCAACAAGATGCTACTGACCTTGAAAATGGCTTTTAATGCCTTATTAAAGTAAGTCTGGTCTGACTTTACGAGATGACCTAGAGGAGGTTTATCACCAAGAATGGGCTTACTCTGGTAGGTTATTTTATTTGCAGATACAGGGCATCTTATCCTAGGCTTTGTTTAGAGAAATATATCTTCTTCTAAGAGCTTCATCTTTTAAAACCTCATTTTCTGTGTGTTTTCTTCTGACTTCAGTTTTTTCAAACACAACCCCTGCAGATTCCCACTGCTCTAATGCATAACTCCACAATACTGAAAAGAGAGAGTTGTGAGAGATCTGCAAATATTCTTATTTTCTCTGTTACAGCACTACTGCACTGCTGAGTGTTCTCTTTGCACTGGTACTTGTAGCCCTCCCATCCATAACTGTACTGTAGAGCTATAGAACCTCAAGAGGCTTCTAGGCTGAGCAAAAGCACATGGGGCAGAGGTGCAGAGTCCAGGTAAAAATGAGAATAATAGCCACCAAGTAATTAATATTTCATGGTGATCAGAATTTATGATTAATTTGGATTGGGATTGGATTTACTGAGATTAATGTGGATTTGGTTTTGGAGTGTTTAGTTTTGTATTATAAATATTTGTTGAAATGTTTGCATTCTTTTCTTTCTTGAAAATAACCATATTAAAACCAATCGATAAAATCTGAACTTTGCAAGTAGAAGTTGATTAGCTACTAGAAAGTGGATATTGACCAAAAGACACAGCTGTGTCAGAGTTGAATGAACAGGGGAAAATTAGAAATTATAATCAATAAACACTCACTAAAAAAAAACCCAAAACCAAAACAAAAAAAACCCTTAAATTTTAATAGACAAATTTTATAACAAACTTTTTGATCCACCAAGTGAAATTAAAAGACAACCTCCCAGTGTTTCTGAAGGTGTCAAAATACTTCAAATCACAAGAGCAGGCATACTGGGTTTGGCTGGGATAAAATTAATTTCAGTTACAGTGCTGTGCTTTGAATGTTTGTTGTCCAGGAGTGCTTACTCTAAGTCAAGGACTTTTCAGGCTCCCATACTCTGCCAGTGTGCGGGTACAAAAGAAGCAAAGTGGGAGCATGACTAGGACAGCTGATCCAAACTGGCCAAAGGGATATTCCATACCATAGAATGTCAATAAATAAACTGGGGAGTTGGGCAAGAGGGGCTGATCACTTCTTGGGGATGGGCTGGGCATTGGTCAGCGGCTGCTGAGCAACTGTATCATGCATCACTTGTCTTTCTTCAGTTTTATTCCTCTCTCTCTCTCTCTCTCTCCCCCTCCACCCTTTTTATTACAACTACTATGATGATTATTATTAATTGTATTTTACTTCAGTTTTTAAACTGTTCTTATTTGAACTGAAGAGTTTCAGCTTTTTCTGATTCTCCTCCCCATCCCACTTGGGGTGGGGACTGAGCCAGTCATTGTGTTGTACTTTGTTAGTGACTTGGGGGGGGGGGTATTAAGCTGTGACAGCAGGGCAGTAGAAAAAATAGACTGGACTTCCTGACTTTAAGGAAGAAAACACACCTATGTGTTGACTGACACCTTCACTCAGATCCTTTTCTATTGTTTTTGCCAGGAAGCTGGAATGTGTGACTTAATTCCTGGAGTGGGCCCTTCACTTTTCCTGTTAAGGATAATTTTGTCCAATACATGTAAATCTTGAGGAGGGTTCTTGAAACGTCTCAGAAAGGAAAAAGGAAGCTAAGCAAAGTTCCTTTTCTTCATCTCCCTGTTCCAGGGCACCTTCCATCATGCTTCCTCTGGGCAGTGCTCCTACTCTGATTCTCTATTCAATACCACTTGAATCTTCCAGAATTTCATCTTGTTTCCATCTGACTGGGAGGAGCAAACTGGAAGTAGAAGCCTGAGAGAAAGATTAGCAAGCCACTCGCATCCTTTTCTCTCATCAGACAACTTGCAGTCGGATGTACTTAGTGCATTGAGCCCATCTTGTCCTTTACAAACCTAAAAACTGTGGCAGATCTTGGTTATAAACCAGAAAAACCCATGGTCCAAATTGCAGCTGTTCAGGAGCCAACCCATCAGCACTTCAGATCTCTGCTGTAGCTATGGAAAGACACAACACCCTGTCCCAAGGAAAGTCACCCTCACATGAGAGCCCCCAGCATAGAAACCACTCACTGATCTTCCTGTTGAGTGAATACGAGACTGCTGGGTCCCAGGTGGGGAAGGAAGGGCCTCTGGTCACACTAGAGAGGTTGGCATTTGTGGAGCCGTGGGATGTGTCTGAGCTTGAGGTGAAGATTCAGATGGTGACTTTTGACATAGAGGTGGGACATGGCAAGTCACTGACAGGAGGGGTGGCTTCAGGTTCCTCTCCAGCACAGCTTTTTACAGAGAGCAGGCAGTGGAGAGGCAGAGTAGGAGACCACCCTTTCTCTCCAACATCTCCTCAAGGGACATCTCGAAGAGCCCCTACCTTTGTGGTCACACTATGCACTTATGGCTATCTCTGAAATCAAACTTGAAGACATCACTATTAGCATTGCCGTAATTAAATAGATATTAATAAAAGGTGCTGCCAAAAGCAGTGTAGACATGAATTTTATTAGTAAGCTGTGGCTATGTAAAACGTGCATGTGACCTGTTCAGTGACCCCAGAGCATGCTGAGGTTATCAGGAAGATACAGCTGGGAAAGCTAGATTTCTAATCAGGAAAAACTCTTAAGAATGCTGAAGATAACAGAGACATTCTGCTGGGGAAAAAGGCAATCAGCCACTATACAGAGGTCACATAACATGACCATTTGCAGAGTAGTTTGTAGCAATCTGAACAGGCAGAGACTGAGTATTTAAGATTCTGATGAAAACCACTAGCTGTGCACACACTCTTGCTTCAGCACTGGGTATGCAGAAATGTTCACTTGTTACCTTGCATTACTTATACCTAAGTGTTAGAACATCATTAGGGGGAACAAAGAACCCATGTTTATACCCTTCCCAAGGCTCTGTTGTACTTCAGCTACAATTGTCTGTCTTGTGTAAATTGAAAAATCCCTCTGTTTACAGCCAGGTAATTTTTCTTTGAGCTAAAGAGTAAACGGGCCTCAGAATTAGGTGATGACTGCATTGTCTTTGCATTTGTCATCAGTGGTGATTGTAGGACCTACATGATAAATACTGATGGTTCGTATGATGAGTGAGGATGCATTGAAAAATAATCATGACTCATTTCCTTTTCTCTCACAGAAAGTTATTTCACTCAACAGCCACGAGGGGAAAGTCATAGGAAGGGAACAGCTTTTAACAAGCCTTTAATAGATCACCTCAGTGGCCTTTTAGATAAGACTTTAGAAGAGTGATGGAGGAAGGAAACAAGTTAGAATTTTGTACAGCAAAATCTTGTTATGAGAGAACTCCAGGACAAGATAATTTATTCTTTGTTTTATAAATACAAAAATTATGACTTTCCTAGCATACATCACAAGGCCAGTGCTTAATAAGAGATGCAGTCTCATCTCAGATGCAGAGTAGAACCTGTAATAAGGGACTAGCTGCTGAGCTAGCTGGGATGTCATGTTAACACTAATCCCAGCTCCTCGGAGAGCAAGTAAAGAGCAAAAGGACACACAGTCAGAGTGCTATGCAATCACTGTAATGAATGCATATTCCCAAGGAAATCATTGCCAGATTTTTTTATAAGAACTTTTTTTTTTATGATATCCAGCTGTAGCAGGGATGCAGAGAGACTGAGCTTAAGAGAGGTGAATGTCTCTGCTGGTTGGGGAAACAAAAGATCTGCTCTACTAACATTTGTTATGGATGGGCTCAATTTACAATTATACAAATTCTTCTGTATCGGTTTTTGAATCTGGCATTTTCATCTAACTGGCTTTGTAGAGAAAACTTGGCTCTAGGTAGCAGTTGATATTCAACAACATAACAAGTTTTGTGATAACTAGACTGTAAGGAAATAACAGAAGCAACTGGTGTTGTTCCTAACAATAAGGAGTGATAAAAATATCTCTTTGGACAACTGCAGTTACAAAGAATAGATGTATAAAGAAATGAAAAACAGCAAATGTCTTCTGCTAATAGCATTTGATTTTCTCCTTTTTCCCATACCCCAGTTTTTCAAGCAGCAGCAGCTTCTGCTTATCACGTTGTTGAATCTTCTTCTTCATTAATTCCTGGCTCATCTTCTGAATCATGCCAAAATTTAACCCAGTGTGAAATTTTATGATGAAGTTGCAAAGTAGAAATTTAGCTGGGGAAGCTGACATCAACATGCAAAAGAGTGTATACAGTCCTGATCATCTTTTAAGGGAGGTTTTTGAGTGGTACCTCCTCTGATCCAGCTCTACACATCGGAGATTAAATTTAAAAACAAAACAAAACCAAACCAAACCAGCAGAAAAATCGCTCCCCCCATAATTCAGCCTCTGCTTTCCAAACTGTAACTGGCATCATGTCAAACACTCATACAGTTCTTTCTTCCAAAATTAACTTTTCCAGTGTTATAAACCCCACCTACGTCTGACTGAAGTAATGGTGAATTTAAAAAAGAAAAATTCTGGTTAGAGCGGCAAGAAGAAAATATACCTAGGCCAGTGCAAACAATGTAACTTAACACTCTCAGTGTCATACCAACAGGGCCTTCCTTCCCCATCCCTTCTTTTTTATTGGTAAGAATACACTATGATACCTCTCTCCCTAGCCTTACAGTTTATATTCCATATAAATAAAACCTCCCCTTTTCCTGAGTATAGCTTTGGGCTACCAATAAGTTGGACAAACTGACAAGTCTTTTAATAATGCTTTGAAATAAAATTTCCGGAAATACTGCCAGCTCTCCAAACTTCCTGTATCCTCATTCTTTTCTTCATACTTTCCAGCTAATATCTCAAGACAATGTCTTACATGGAGAAACCAAAGTACAGCAAATCTGCAGATATTTGAAGAAATCAGAGACAGATCCAGAAACGGAAGAAGAAGGACAGTCCTGGCCTTTCAGCATATGCCAGGACAGCAAAGAAAGCATGGGCCAAAGAAAAAGGAAAAGAAAAAAATGCTTTCTACCAGAAATGAAGCATTTGTCATATGCTGAAATCCTGACAAGAAAAAACACTGGCCATTACTTCCTTCTCTAACTTTCCATGTGTGGCAGTCTGAAGAAGAGCAGAGGAAGCCTGAAGCAACATTTAAAACCTACATTGCAAAACTCTCATCAGTATGCAAGAGGTTATCCTTTCATAGTAACACTCTCATTGCCATCTTTTCAGTTTTGGTGTGGGTTTTTGCTTTCTATAAAATGATTAAAATTCCTTGTATTCAGAAAAGAAACCATGCCTCCTGCAGATGCAGTGTGCAGCCTTCTGCGTTACTCTACCTCTGGTCCTTCATTTTATGCAGCGAAATTTTAGCAAAAGAGTTTGAGAGAACCTCACAGGAGCATATTTCACTGGCCATGATGCACTCCTGGGTAAGGAGGACATTTGGACTTTAGCTCTCTCTATAACAAGTAAGTGACTCCATGAAGAAAGGGTGTTACCTTACACTTCTTCGGAAGTAAAGCCTTTCTAGCTAAAGCAAAAAAAAAAAAAATCTGCAGATTCCACACAGAGTTAGGAACATGCCTGCATCTCCATGCAGACAAAGCTTGTTTTATGTCTGTACTTCGAACACTGGCATCTGTGGCACCACAAAGTGTCTTATTCTCTCTGAAGCTTGTTGGGACTTGCTGGGATAGCTGCACAGGCAGCACTGAGCATTATGCTAAGTTCTCTGCATGCATGTTTCCTTCCCTACAGTTCAGTAGAGCTGTTTAATAGAGCCATTTATAAGAATATCTGTTCAGAATACTCCTTTGCATACCATTAGTCAGCAAAAGCAATTAAAAAATGGTGTGGTTTGTGTGCTTCTAATACTGAGCCCCTTGTCAATAAAAACAAAATGAAGGTGTTCAGGCTCTCTAATGTCACAAATAACAGGACAGAGCTATATATAAGACACGTCTCCTGTTGTAGCGACACTCACAATTGTGGTTTTTCTTCTCTTCTTCTTTGTGAAATGTAATTTCCATTGGTGCTTGATACAAGACAGAAAAGGGACAGTCCTTCACTGTGGGAAAGCACATGATAAGGCTTGGGAGCTGGCTAAATAAATTTTCAATGTGTTTTATTGCATTTCCCTTCAGAAGTATTCCAAGCCTTCATAAGCTCATATTAATACTGAAGAGCAGCACAAGACAGTGCATAGCTTTTCCACTGCAAAGCTGTGAGCACCTTTCCAACAGGGAAAAATGTGCAGTTTTGGACTTGCAGGATAAACACAGGCTGAAAAGTTCATTTTAATCAGGCTGATCTTTGTAGTGTAAAAAGACTCCAGTTTTTAACTTTTTCATGGTGGTGCGAACAGAGGTTTTCAGTAATGTCAATCAAATTGTTAATGGTACTTTGGCAAGGTTACAAAATTAGTGTCTCAAAAGTAAAGATATACTGTGGGTGCACATTTTGCAGTTGTTAAATGGTGTCTTGTACCATTTGGGAATTTGTAGTGTAATGTAAGCCTTAAAAAGACTGGGGGTTTTCCCACTAGTCCTGGTATATCATTCTGTGCCCAGTGGGGAAGAAATTATTTCCCAAGCAGAAATTTCTGTCTTTGTCAGCATGCTGCTCCGTGGGAGGCCTCTTGCCTTGTTCACTGTTCAATATTCCAGCCCAGCTTGTGTGATGCACCTGTTCTCCATGACTCTTTCTGTGCTCCATGACATAGGTGCTTCAAGAAACTGAATGAATTCACCATCACATTGTTCCCAAGGGAAAGGGAGATTGTATCCTTCACATTTGATCAAGAAGCAGCTGAGATGCAAAGGAACTCAGGGAAAATCTTCCCACTGTTTCGGAAAGTCAAGCCTGAATCCTCTGCAGCCTGATTTTTTGAGGGCACCTTACATTAGCTCTTGGGTTTAAGCTGCAGTTTGCAAGAATCAGGGTGATAATGCTTACAAATTTTGATGATAAAAGAATTAGAGGCGTACACAATTTCAGATTCTGTGGGAATACTTCCTAAATAAAGCACTTTAACAGTGCATTGATACTTCACTGATTCAGTTGGCTCCACTAGAGCATAAAACAGGTATTGTACGAAGAACAAATTGAATCCTTTCTGCCACATATTTATAGAAATTTGTTCTTATGCTAGCACAGATAATATGAGACTCTAAACCAGCAATCAGACTGTGATTATGAAGCTCCATGACTCGTATGTGTCACTCTATCACTCTGATGATAGCTATTTATCTTAGATCACAGCTCTCCTAGACACAGTCTAAATTATTTGCCTCTCAAGAGAGAGCAGTCAGGCTTTCTGCAGGTGATAAAGAGGAAAAATATGCTGATCAAGTGTAGTACACAAGCTGCTTTTAAACACATCACTGCACTAGTCTTGTTTCAAGTGGCTTGAACTTGAGAGCCTGTTTACTGACTCAAACAGCTGAGGGCAAACCTTTATATCTGGGAAGGATTATAGAATGACAGTGTTATTCATGTGGGGTTTTTTTCATTTCTTTGACTTCAAGAGCTTTGCTTGTGTAAATATGTGTGCCTTAAACCCTGCTGTCTTTTGTTGTATTCCTTCCCCATTTTGGCAAAAACCTTGGATGATTCCTACTGGTTCTCAGTGCCAGGAGATCCAAGTGGAAAAGTTTTTAAAAGATACTTAGCAATTCCTTGGTAAATTAGAAAGACTTGTCCCTGTTGTATGCAAACAACTATGAAAAATCCATCCCAGAATAGCACACAATAGCTTAGAGTCCTCCGGGCAATGACGAATTCTGGTCAGAGGACCACGAGTGAGGCGCCTTGTCATTATGAATCCAATCTCAGACATGTGGGTCAGCTCTCTAGACTCCTAGAGATTCTGCTCAGGCCTTGAGACTGCATTATTTTTTTTTTTCTTGTTTGGGCAAAATTGTTGACAGTGACTTCAAAATTCAAACTTTCTTACACTTTTCAGTCTTTCATAATGGGATTCTCCTTTCAGCACCTTTATTTTCAAGACTGTGGCAAATAATTGTTTCTAATACAAACAGTCATTTGTATCAAGAGTGTGGCCAGCAGGACTAAGGAAGGAATCATCCCCATGTGCTCAGCATTGGTGAGGCCACACCTTGAATACCGTGTTCAGTTCTGGGCTCTCACTGCAGAAAAGGACATTGAGCTGCTGGAGCGTGTTCAGTGAAGGGCAGCAAGGCTCATGACAGGACTAGAGAAAATGTTTTGTGGGGAGTGTCTGAGAATGTGGGGTTTGATTAGTCTCAAGAAGAGGAGGCTCAGGGGGTCCTCATCACTCTCTACAACCACCTGGAAGGAAGGTGTAGGGAGCTGGCGCTGGTCTCTTCCACCAGGCCTGGAGTGAGAGGAGCGGAAGAAAAGGCATTAGGCTGAGACAGGCATGGGAACAGGTTGCCCAGGCAGATGGTGGAGTGACCATCCCTGGAGGTGTGCAAGAAGTGCGTGGGCGATGGTTTAGTGGTTTAGGGGCTGCAGTGATAGCACTGAGTTGATGGTTGGACTGGATGATCTTAAAGGTCTCTTCCAACCTTGATGGTTCTGTGGTTCTATGTTGCTGCTTTCTCTTCTGTTGTGTTTCACAGCATGGCATTGGGTGAAGGCTATTTGCAAATTAGGACTGTTCAGATTTTTCCTGGAAATGGTAGCTCTGTTTCCTTGCTTTTCTTCTCAATCGCTGTGTCCTACTTTGAATGAAAGACAGAGCAGCCACTGGACGTAACCATTCAGTTTTATTTTTACAGAACGTGCTAATGAAAATAAGCCTAGAAATTTTATGCGCTGTGTCTGTCTACATACCTTTAATCATGATCAAGCTGCATTTTATAAGCTGTGAAGAGATTTTTCAGATTACACTTTTACGAGCAAAGGTTTCAAGGGCATCATTTCATCCTGCAGCCCACCTGTGCCCCCACAGGTTCAGCCAGCATATTCAGGGTGTGTTCTCGGGCACCAGGAGGTACAACCACATGGGAATGAGGATGCATTTGCAGTCCCACGCATGTTCCTCTAGGTTATGCCCAAAACTCAGGCTGAACAGAAAAATACACTACTTCTTTTCATCCATTAGGCTGGAAGTATGCTGCTCTGGAGTGCCACTTGCAAGCTAGGCATTCAGAGGATGATAGAAAAATGAAGAGGGGATTTGTGGAAATCTATCACCTTCCCCATGGAGGAAAAGAAAACCTCCTGGAGCTGGTGAAGTGTCAGAAACAAGAAGTCAAGCCTCCCCCTCTGTTAATGTTATCTTTCCAAACGAAAGAAGACATACAGTTGTGGCATGAAACTTCTGTTAGTGAGTGGCTTTCTTCCAGCTTATGAGATTGCTGCAACAAAAACAGAGCAATACATATTGTGGTTATGCTTACACCAGTGGCAAGATATTTTTCAGAAGGCATCACCTGTAAATAAAGATCAAAAAAAGAAAAGAGTAAACAGTGATTATGTGATGATGACCTTAGAAGCAGAACTTTCCAACCCCATTTGGTGTGCAAAGCACTGTGAATATTACTTTTTCCCCCTCGGCTTTATCTCTTATTGCTTCTGAAGAAGGAAATTGTATTTTCATCCTCACTTTACAATGACTTTGGAGTCATTGGTTAGCAAAACACATAAAGCTGAGGTGGAGAAAGATTTACTGCGGCCGTTTCAGTTATATCCACACAGAGTGCCATCTAGGGGAGCTCAGTAAAACCTCATCCATATTGAAAACTTCATCTGTCCTTAGAAATCCAAATGGAAAATCCTTCACCTGTAGGATAATGCTGCAGGATCTTGCTACAGCTATTGAGCACACTGCTTGGAGTACATAGGGTGGCATTAAAATTATAGGAAAATAAATCAGAAAGAGATTATGACAGGATACAAACGAACTAGGTCCGTAAAATCAACAATCCCTTGTCCAGCTTGCGAGAAAAATGATGAGCTTTAAAATCTTAACTTGTAAATGTAGTGATTAAAAACAGTTAAGACAATTATTTTTCTTTGTTTCTCTGATAGTACAAAAAGGAAATCTTTAACTCTTACAAATATATAAGGAAATTAGCAAATTTTTGCTTTATTTTGTTGGCCTGATTTGATCTTCCATTTTAACTTTGTGTATTTTTAATGAATATATATTTGGAGTAATATGATCGAGTTCAACTCTTACAAATATATAAGGAAATTAGCAAATTTTTGTTTTATTTTGTTGGCCTGATTTGATCTTCTGTTCTAACTTTATATATTTTTAATCAATATATATTTGGAGTAATATGATCAAGTTCATAATTACACTTCTGCCTAACATTTCCTTTACTTAGCATTGCTTGAGTCAGCCCAGAGAAGTCTGTTTTTTCTCCTATCTTTCTGGAAATTGTGATCGGCAAGCAAATAAATTCTTAAGGTCTCAAGGCAGCTAATTATGCTGAGCTACTTTGATGACGTTTGAATTTCTACCGTTATTTAATTTCCTAAAAGAAACTTGCTGAAGATAATGTGCTTTATTTTCATTCTTTTGGAAATACTCCTAAAATTCTTGTAATAAACATTCAGAATGGCCTGTTGTAGTTGCACTGTTTTAGAAATCCTTGTCTTCTTTCTCATGGAGAATAGAGATAAGCTGCATTTTTGTACTTTTTTAATCTCTGTGTTTGGTATTAGGTGTTGTAGAGCTGTGACCAATGCCTTTGGGAGGTGGATTCCCTGCTGACCAATAGTTGCTAGATTATTAATGGATATATAAAGAAGTTTCTGTAAATAAAGTTCTCTTTTCGCCATCTTGGGTTCTCCTGCCTGCTTCTCTGCCAGCTTCTGCGAATCCCACAAATATCATGAAATTTAAAACCAACAGCCTCTGCATTTAGGACCAGCTCTTCAGTCTTCAGGCATGAAGCCATATGCAGATGAGGTTCCTTTCTCCTGCAGGAAGCAGCATCTATTCTTTACACCATCCTATCTTCTCAGACTTGCATGTTCCTTTTTGGCCTAACATGGTCAAAAAACTGTGTCTTATACATGCTTGTCTTACAAGGCATTGCATAATAAATAAGCAGACCTTAGTCTGTTTAAGTCTAATAGCCTTGCTGTATCTCTTCTACCATATACATTTCCTAAATTCTTTAGGTCAGGAAGAGTCTTCAAACCCCAGTGAAAGACTGGTGCTATGTTAAATCAGCCAATAATAGAAGCTGTTCTCATTTTTCCTCGAGCGTCACTGTTTTATGTCTACAATATTGACTTAGCAATTTATACATATTCGATATTTAAATGTACCAATGGAAATGAAAACTGAGTTGGCAAATATATCAATGTCATTTTGTCATTTTGTCATCCATCTCATGAATTCCTAGCACCCCTTTTACAAGTGTGTAACTTGAACAAGAAGGTAACATTAAGTTCCTTTTTTTGTAAGCATGATTTATAGAAGGGGAGATGAAAATCAATTACAATCATAGCTAACACACTAGAAAAAGGTATGTAGAGCTCCGATACCTGAAAACAAATTAATTGGTAGAAATTGTATAAATTATTAATACGTATGTAGTGTTTTCTTGCTCTAACATTTTTCACATTACTAAGTCAGAAAACTCAAGGAGTTATTGGTCCCAGTGGGCAAAATTCCTTCCACTTTCACCCCTTTCCCAGTCGGTGTCAGTATCCATTGATTTTTATAGATCTCATTCTCAGGCAGTGGGACATAACACACCACGTACCTAAGTATACATAACACTTAAGAAAGTATACATATCACCGAAGCCCAAATGGTAAAGGAGCTTACTTTTATTTCACACTGAATAACAGTGGGTGAAGTTGTGCTGTGATTCGTTTTTTCCTCAGTAGCCAGCTGTTAACACCAGCTCTCCTTCCTCCCATTTTCTGCTTTTAGGAGACAGAGGTGTTATTTAGCAAGTGGCTTTGTCTGCTCTACTTCATGATAAAATGACAAACGTAGAAGAATAGTAAAAAAAGCCCAAAATTGCAATGACAACATGGCCATTTTCTACCTTTTTAAAGAACAAGTATGCATAAATCATCCATAATAGCATATGACTATCTTTTACAGTATCTACATCATAAGAAAAATAAACCCATAATAAGGTACAGAAAGGTAACAGTGAGTTTTGCGGTGCTTTTTATTTTGTTGTTCAAGGTATATGGACAACACTACATTATATGGTACAGAATTAATATCTAAGAAATTTATAAAATAAAGAAAGGAAGCATAATTCTCCATACTGGAAACAGCTGACAACATTATTTACTTTTGTTGCTCATATTTTTTAATTTTTACTTGGCCAACAAGCTTTTTGCTTTGTGTTTTGTTTGTCCTAGAAGCATTGAAGCTTTAACATGCCCATGTACAATTGCAGGACAATTCTCATTCGCCTGGCACTAAATTGCAGTAAATCGGTGATTTAAACTGAATAATCTGTCATGGAAGAATACTGCAAGTTGTTAAGCTCTTGTCTCCTTGAAGTATTCTATGTTAAAATGCCAAGATGGGAAATTGTATTAGCCAAACACATCTCTGTCTGCCAGTAGCTGCTTTGAGTGGAAATCAAGTGATGCGAAGAACCTGAACTGGGGCAAATCCCTTCCTAAGTGAGGGACTGGTACACAGACATCCTTGTCCCTTTCTAATTAGCTCCAGCAGTCACTGTGCCCGTGATTCAATTAGCACTTTGTAATTGTAATTTCATTCTAACCCTATTTCTGATCTTATATAATGCCTCAAGCCGGCTAAAGTTCTTTTCCTCCTGTCAGAAGGGAGTTACTAGCAGGGAGCTGGAACGGCCCTGCCAGACCTCCCCTGGCAGATGCTGTGCCTGCCATGTGAAAATGTACATTTCACCCTTCAGCTAGATCTAATTTAGAAATCTTTGAGCTCTTAATGATTTCCTATAGTTTGGCCTAATTGAATCTAAGTGCTTTTGCATTAAAACTAGAATGCCCAGCTGGGCTGAAGCTGAAGACTTGTGACCCTGAAAGGCAGTCCCAGAAACACAAACCCTCCTCCATGCTGGCAGTTGCCACCCACTGCAGCAAAGCCACAGCCCTTTTCCACTGAGACCCAGGGCACAGATTGCAAAAATAGTTTGGTTAAGACCAGAGTCTTCTGCAGAACTGAATTACCACCAACACGTGCAGCAGCTTCTCTGTGCAGTGATGCTGCTGTAGTGAGAAGGACTCTACTGCAGGAGCTGCTCTAGCAGTAGAAAGGCTCCTAAAATTCTTTTAGGAGTTTCTTCAATTTGGGCTCTGGCCCAAAATGTCCCCCTGCAAGGGAAAGTGACTCCAATGCTGCTGGGATATTCCACCCAGGCCAGCCACAGCGGAGATGGACTCTGGAGCCCTCCCTTCTCTGTGACTTGAGCTGCTGTGTATGACTGACCAGCACCTCAAAAGTTCTACCTCCAGCAGGTGCTGAGAGCAGGGAGAGACATGATGGGAAACTCAGAAAAGCTACCTAGCTTTTTTTCTCTGTGTCTTCCAGCAGGGTGCTGCTGGATTTTCTCCAAATCTATTAAAGCCACTAGTGAACTCTCATTAGTTTCCCTATGAAATTCTCTTCTTAAAGGCCCTATAGCAGAAGACCACATACCATACAGGGCTGATCCATTATCAGTGTTTTGTCTGGATATTTTTTCCCAAAATTCTGCTGTTCTCTTTAATGGTCGGGCAGGAACGAGAATTAATTGCATCATATCTAATCAGAAACGTCTTCTAAGAACATCACACAGCTATTGCACAGTACAGAATTTCTTATTGGTCTATTAATAATCACAAAACATTGACAAATAACTTCCAAGCAAAAAATACAGAATATGAAGCCATAATCGTGTCCCCAAGCTAAGAATTATTCAAGTGATAGTATGAATAATATCTAATAATTGTCTAGCTACTAAAACTAAATCCCTACAAAACTAGAGAGAATTTTTTATTTTAAAGACCAAGTTTAAGTAAAAGCACTGCTGGTGTGCTTTTACTTAAGAACTTAGCCAATTGCTGTCATACATTCAAACTAAATCAGACTGGTAGGCTCCAATATCTACATTTCACAGTTTCTGGCCTACTAAATCATACTCCCAAAGTAAATATCATTGCAGTATAGCAAATTATTTACAAAAGATGAGCTAAGGAAAGCAATTCCATCATTTCTATTTTCATCAAGGTGAAAAACATAATGTTCTTAATCCTATGCTCCATTAGAAGGAAAATTTTCCATTGAAGTCAGCACAGATCTTGATTTCATAGGAAAATATTGTGTTCTGTAGCAAAACCCCATCTTGCTATCAGTCAAGTCAGTGGCAGTCATGCTTCTGAAAGTAATGACAGCAAAATTAGATCTTCAGTGGTGTTTCATAACACATTATACAGGCAGGAGAAGAAACATTGATTTTGGGAATCATGGAGGTCCATCTCAAAGAGTGATTTGCTTCTCGTAAAGAAATACATGGGAGTGGGCCTGAAAATTAAGAAACTTCAAAGTAACCTGCACTGCAGCATGGAAAGAATGCTAGACCTTATGCATTTTAATAATCCCCACAAGGACAAATCACCTGATTCATTCAATGACTTCAGTTAATGTCAATATGCATGCAAAATAGCACCTTAAATTGCCAAGTTTGACGTTTACAAATTTTGTTTTTTAAAAATCCCCTTTGTTTCCCCCAGAAATGTAACAGAAACTAATGAAATCTCTTCTAAAGGAAAGATGTTTTGTTTGACCAGACAGCAGCATTTTTTTTCAACTTTTAATTTTGCAGGAAGCAGGCGAATCCTCAGTTTTATCCAAATTGATTCATTTTTGACTATGATTTGTTTACATTTTCCTACTTTGAACTCTTTCATGGGTGACCTTTTGAAATGTATTGTAAGTCCAGTCTGGCAGTTAGAGACAATACTGAGCTCCAAAATCACCTCTTCAGTCCTCATGGGATAGTATGTAGGACTATCCTCTCCCCATTTTCACATACAAAAGTCTTTGGGCCTTTCCCTAGAGATGTTCACAGTCTGCAGTTAAAGAGGGGTGGTTCACAGATCTCGCCAATTTGCCTGCATATTTCAAACAGAACAATATTGTCTCTGGACTTCAGCCAGAGAAATAATTTCTCAGAGCAGACAATTTTTGTCTTTGGCACAGTTGATACTCCCTAAAGTAATAAAAAGATCAGCCTACAAGCTATTGACTTAGAAAAAATAAATTATTTTAACAGAAGTGTGTTGCAGTAATGTTACTTTTAATCAGTTTAATCACAAAATTCTTCCAATTCTAAGTTTATGCAATAAATATTAATCTGAGCAGATAGATAACACCAAACATACACCTTTTCCATAAATAATTGTCAGAAGAATCTGCCAATTGTTCATAGTTTGTTGCAGATATTCCCATATCCTTATAAATTTTATTACAAGACTTTTATAAATTTTTTAAGATTAAAGGTTTTATAGAATTGATAACTACAAAAGAAATGTTCATAATTCATTCTTCAGTTTGAAGTGTCACTTGTTTATAAAGTTTCAACCCTCATAAATGTTGAACTCATGATAATTCATGAGCTGAACACCAAGATTAAAATAGTAACAGTAACAGTCAGTTTCAGGATTCAGGGTAGTTTCTACACAGTTTTATTTTATTTTCCCTGTGATAGCTTACTGCCAAGCCCCCTTTACCACCTGCCCCTGCAGGAGAGCACTTGGGTGGCAGTCACCCTTGGCTGGACAGGGAGGCCACAAGTGGGCTGTTCACACTAAACACACCTTGGGAATGTGTTGAGAAACTTTTTCAATGTTTCAGGTCACCATTTCAGCCTGACAGATGCCCAGAGGATTTGCAGGCATGGCTCAGAGTTCGGCACAGACCAGTGATCGGTCCAAACGCCCCTTGTGCGAGTAACCAGGCTGCTGTCAGGGTCTGCAAGCTCAGAAGGTGCAGTGTGTCAGGGGCAGCTGGCCCCTGCCAGAGAACAGCCCTCTGCATATTTAACACACTAGCACAGCTGAAGCTCTAGAGGCAGCAGTTCAGCTAAACTAATTTTCATGTCAATCAACAGTGGCTGAACAATTTTTTCAAAGATGAAAGAATGAGTCTGATCTTTACAACTCAGTTGACTTCACGCTTGTATTGACTTCCTCTTTCTTACGTAACAATTGCAGCATTTACTGCTTTAAATCCTCGGCTGAATAAAAGCAGGTGAAAAGATCAGTGCATCTATACAATCTTTTCTTTGAGATCCATGAGTAAGTCTATCCTTTTGTTGCTGCTGATTCCCATTTTTCAGATGCTGTCTCTCCATTGCAGCACAACCCCAAAAGACACAGCTCCCACATAAATGATGCAAAGACCAGGCAGTGATACAGTACAGTGAAGAAAAGAGAACGCTGAGGTAAAGAGGAGCTGGGGAGGGAAAAGGAGGGAAGCGGGAAAGTGCATGGAAAGCAAGGCGTACAGCAGAGCAGAAATCAGCTACTTTGAAGTATTAGGTATGACAGGAATCACATGAAATGAGTTCTGCATCATCTGCCACTTCTAACATATGCCTTATGGGACTTCAGCTGGAGCACTGAATCAGCGTCTTGCTGCAGTCAACCACACTGTGTTTCCCACAGAAACTTCTCTCCACATTCCACTTGAAGGGAAACTGCACAGGGCTGACAGGGCAAGAGCTTCACTGCCTCTTGGGGAACTTGCGGGCCAGGGCAAAAGGATCAGCCTGACCACGGTGCCTCATGAAGCAGCTGCTGTTGACAGTAGAAGGCATGGGAGCAACTGAGAAGTAAATCTCAGCAAAATTTTCTCACCATCCCTTCTTTCCAGACCTCTCACAGTTTTTTTCCTCCCAAGGAGAGAGTGCTCTATCCCATGGCGTCTCAGTAATACCCTTTGGAAGTCAGCCACCTGAAACAGCCATGCTGTTCATCCAAATGTGTATGGCAGTCTAGTGTAGGCATCAGGAGCATGATTCATCAGACCAAGGCTGGACATAAACATCTGAATTAGCTGTCTAGACTCCATTTATTGTAAAACGAAAAGGATGTTTCTACAAAGTGACACACCTTATGCTAAAGTTGCTTTCTGAAATGAATGGCACACCAGAAAGTGCCTATTTCCCTCCATTAACAGCAAAGGGAGTTCAGATGTGCTTCAGACATGGTCACAAATACTGCAGACACATAAAGTTAATGAGGTGAAGCTCAGTCATTGTTACTCTATATAAGGAATAAAATAATCTAGAAATTAGGCTATCACAGTCCAAGATGCATTGTAGCTGAATTAATACAATCAAAGTTTCATTTAAGAAAGCATTGCGTTTCCCACATCATGTTTCAGTTTTCATTTAATACAAAAAACACAGTTGAATGAAATATTATTATTTGTATTATTTGTATTGCTCTTAAGTGTCCACTTGACAAATCAGGTTGCACCACAACCAGAACATGAGATGTTACATAGACTTTATGCACAGGATCACTTGAAATTTGTCTGTTGCTAGAAGTAGGCATCAGCTCACTCATTTCTAGGAATCGGCTTTGTCTCCTTGCCAAGAAGAAAGCTTGTAGTTCCTGTAGCCTTTTGCTTCCTCGCAGCTTTTCGGGAGCAGCCTCTCCTAGCTTCAGCCCGAGAGAAGGAGCAATCATGACTAGTGGTGTTCTAGGAGACTCACACCCTCATGTTTTTTCTTCACCACATTAGAAGTGTAAGCATGGCCATATGTGTCATTTCTGAGTTTCCCAGAGCAGTACAAATTTGCAGAGACACATAAGGAAGGCCTTCAGAACAAAGCTTTATTTCTGCACTTATCCACAGGTACAAAGCACAAGTTTAAGAAACACCCATCTGGATCACCCCAGTGTTCTCTACAAACAGTATTCTGACTCCAGCAGCGCCAGCGTGATATATTCTTTCGGGCAAGTATGTGAATGTCACATGAAAGGGGAGTTTCCTTGAACCCTTTGTGTTCAATTGGTCTGTGGGTGCCCCAGGAAAGCTGAGACCCTCGTGCCTGCCCATCTGCCAGCGTTCCCATTATGAGGACTCCACTGATCAGTGCGCTGTGTTGGAGGGCAGTTAGACTGACCTGCTCAGGGACATGGACTGATAAAGGAGCAGAGCTGAATCCTTTATAAAATTTAGGAATAGGAACACCCTCCTGGATCTTCCCACTTTTATCAAGTATGACTATTGCACCCTTAAGGACACACATTAGTAGTTTATGGAATAACACTTTATTAATAAACACTCTGATAATAGAAAATTGTGAAAATCTAAGTTTAGAAGATTGCAGTTGACAGTGAGAACCAAATATAAAGCAATGGATAAAAAAGCTCTAATCACCAATGAAAGATGTTTAGAGATTTTGAGATAATCATTCAGCACACATAGAGTAAGGTTCTTCTTATGCAATAGGCATCCCTGTGGCCCTCCAGGAGTCCTGTGGGATCTGTGGACCCAGGTCTCCAGGGATCTGTGGCTGAACACAGGTTCAGCCTTATCAGCTGATCTCAAAATGATCATGGAATCTTCCCTAACTTCTTTCCATTCTTAGCTTTCACACTATTTCTTTACATTTTCAGTGGGGTTTAAGTGACTCTAGTCATACATACTTTTGTTACTGATTGGTGTAAATCCCAGCACCACAGAGTATTCTGAGCTGGAAGTGACCCAGATGGATCATCGAGTCCAACTCTTTCTCATATGGGGCTCAAACCCACGACATTGGAGTTATTAGCACCGTGCTCTAAGGTCAGTAAAACATTCAGCACATGCCCAGTGAGGAGGGGTGGTCATACCTTGGAGGTGGCCACACTCTGGAGGTGTGTGTTAATATAACAATTAGATTATAACGAGCTATGTTCATCTGAAAAGAGTGATTTTGCCACAGTTGTTGGTTTGGCAGCAACACACCTGCCCTGGCTGGCAGCTGTTGTGCACTTCACTGGCTGCACAATACCAGCGAGTTCCCCTCCCTGCAAAGGCTGCAACAGAGCCTGCCTGAGGTGTCTCCCTATGCTCCATTTCATCCCCCTCAGCATGTGCTTAAGGTTGCAGGTTGAATGTGTGGGGAGCCATTGTGCAATAGGTTTTGTGCATGCCAACCACATTTCATCCAGGAAGCAGCAATTGTATTTCATCCTATAATTTCTGTACTGTTATAACTTCCATTAGAATTTAAATACAACTTCCCAATTTTCTCTAATTTTAGCCCAGTCATCTTCCCACAGTAAACTTACCATTTTCCACAGTCCATTCCCTCTCATAAATCCTCAGAATCAAGTAATTTCATTCATAAGATGAAATTTGCAAGCGTGTGACCTCCATACCTTTTCTACCAAGTCATGCAGGGATTTTATTGGAGTGCTACTTTTCTTGTTGAATTGAGGCAGTTTACCATAGCTTATAATACAATATTTATAAAAATATTGTTACAATAATGATACTACTGTCTGAATCCTGGCATTGTGATATGGTATTTGAAGCATCGGAATTGTCTGGATATATTTCCCTTTATCTGACCTCTAGCCATTCATTACAACCTCGAATACAGAGCATCTGACTCAGCTGCTCCCTCTCTACACCAGGAGAAACTGTCTGTCTGCTGACAGCCTTTTCTCTCTGTTCACTTGGACACCTGTCAGCACCCACAGCCTTCTTTCTGTCATGGCATCCTTTGGCTTATATTTAGACTTTGAAGAGTAAAATATTCTTAGTCTGTCAGGTATCGAGAAGCCATACTCCTCAACAAACAGCATCCTCATTGCATTTTCAAGGATTAATGTTGCTTTGCTTTTTTTGCTGGCCCTGCTACATCTCCCATTTGCTTTAACTCTCTGTGCTGAGGCAAAATAACACCTTGTCAGGAATGGGATTAAGATATTAAAAATATTACACACAATTGTCTTTGTTTTTATAGGCTGCAAGTTTAATGGTGCTCTACATCATGTCCCTTAGGTCTTGGATACTGAAGGATCTTGGTTACTGTGAGGATCTCAGATTTTTCTGCAAAAAGGGGAAATATCTACCCCTCCCTATTGCAAAGAAAAGCTTGACAACATTACTGCAGCGAAAATAAAAAAATTGAAAATGTGTAATCAATGTAATATAAAAGGTAGGTTCATGATTTTTATGATTATACATGACGTCGGTGAGGGCAGAGGGAAGAGATGCTTATTCATTATTTCTGAATGTTTGCAGGGGTAATATTGATGGTAGCAATTTAATATTTGGGAATGCTTTGCCACCAATGTCCTTAGAGCAGTAACAATACCATTCTCTTCTCAGTTTATGTGAATATGAGTAGTCCTATGGTCTCATTTATTCTCTCTGCAGATTCAGACCGTGGTCTTGCAAGCTATTTATTTTGTACCCCTCAAAAGTGCTGCAGTGATATGCAGTAGTGCGATACACAGGTAAGAAGTCCTGACTGTGCAAGATAACAGATCTTGCAGCTAAGCAAACTGAGTGCAAAAATTCAGACACATTTAGTTTATCTATATTAAATTTTCATTTATAGAAATTGCAGTATGTTCAAATCCTGCCTTACTGAAAAAGGAGATTACGTAATACAAAATTCCTGTTCACTAATTGTCCTTTACTCCAAAAGTCAAAGGATGCACCTCCCACACTCCATCCTGGCGACACGCAAACACCAGCATGGATGTAGAGGGATTTTAATGGAAAATCTGAAAGGTTCCTTTCGATTCCATTAGGTGGAGCTCTCGGACAAGAAGAAGTGAATGAAAGAAAGAGCCCAGCAGGCACCCTAAGGAACTATTAGTACTGCACTATGCAGGTATTTTTCCCTGCCGAGAGCTCTCTTTTCTTGATAGAATTCATTTTTATTCGACTAGAAATCTTATTACATGCTTTCAAAACTACTATTACTCAGCAACCTGCCTCTACAACGAGGTTTTCATTGGCCTAACACATTACTGATATCAAGCTGCAAACTTTGGAGGTAGCTGAATGCTGCATCACTCTGGTTATTTATGTTGAGACATAAGTAACCAGACCAACAGAGAAATAGCTATGGAACAGAGAAGCAGAGCAGATAAAGAATTTAAGAGTAATATATAAAAATCAGAACATTCTAGCAAGTGCTTGACCATTAATGTAAAACTTCACTGGCATTAATGGTGCAGGATTTGGCTGAAAAAGTTATTGTGCAAATGCAAGGGAATAAATCAAGCAAAAATGGCAAAGTGTTTGCAACCTGATTTTCTGCTACTTTTCCATTCTAGTTTCTACTCTTGTTTTGATCTCATGCTTAACATATACATTCTTGCAAAGTTTTGGAGTAGCTCTCCCAGTTCCAAGGGAAAGTATGAAAATAACCCTGTGTAAAGTACTGCATGAGAAAAGAACAAAATGCTGGGTACATATTTTCAAGGCCATGGGCTCTTATACCACTTGTTTGTATGTACCACATGTGCAGTAACTTAGAAATGTCAATACTTTTGCCAAATAAATTCCTGCTTTTGACAAAATGGGAAAAACGTTAACCATGTTATATAGAATATTACCTGAATTAACAGAAATGAGCAGAGATTGTCCAGAGATGTACGGAAGGAAAGAGACAGAACTGTTTCCTGTTAGACTCTACACCTTAGTTAAGAGAAATGATTAACTTAATTTAATCAATTATACTGTGATTAAATCTTGCTAGTTTTATCTTTTATGAAGGCACACATGACACATTTGTAACCGATGATTTCAGTAACGCTTAGTCTATCTCCTAAATTTATCCTTGTTAAAAAATATGATCATTTAATGACTTCTGAGGTCTGATGCTGGAAGGTGGTTTGTATTTTGTGTTTGGATATCATGTCTAGTCCCAGGTGTTGCAATAAAGTCTTTAGTAGACACTTGAACAGTCTGAAAGTCTGTTCCATATTCAGATGTTTTTAAAACCTGTACTCTATTGTACCAAAACCACCATTAACACATTGTGCTAAAATAAACAATATTCAGTGCCCATGAGACATGAGAAGCAGCAACTTCATTTCCATGTTGAAATCAGTTGGCCTCAATATTTGCCAGACTTTAATTTTACACATTATTCTAGACTTGCTTCACCAATGTAAAAAGAAATCTTCTCCTAGTATTACAGACTGCTGTAATGTAGGAAGGATGTCTTTCCCCAAAAGTGAAGCTTTCTCCCTCACTTCCACATTCTGCTTTGCACAATTCCTTAGAGGAATGTTTTGTGACAAGGAATATCTTTTAAACTTTAATTTCCTTCACAAGCACCTGCCACTGGCATTAGAAAGGTGTCACAGGTCAGATCTGACCTTTCCTTCTTGGCACAGACTCCATGGAGCAGGATTGTTCTGGCTGTAGTGGGCAAAGGCCACTGCTTCTGGTATCTGTAGCTGTGGCTTCCACAACTTGTTTCAAATGGAGAAGGCACAAAAAGCCAAAGCATCAGGAGCACATCTTATTTTTAACTTTCTCTTGCGTGCCTTCAGGATGGCCTTAATAACTACAGGGTGGGTGGGCAGTTTTCAAGCTCTTGTCTCTGAATCTGTTCCTCTTTCTGATGACTCTACATATGTGTGGTTTGCTGTGCTCCATTCTTGGTCATATATGGCTACTCACAGCCTCTTCTCCTGAGACCCTTACCTCTAGTGGAAGGAGTTACTATTATCCCTATTTTATGTCTTCAGGCTACGTGACTTCTTTAGCATTATCTGTGGAGCCCAGGGCAGAGCAGGAAACTGAACCCAGTTCAGATGCATTCCAGCTCTGCCCATTGAAATACACTTCAAGGTAAGGTGACATTACACAAAGAGGTGAGTGCAGGTCCAATTTAAACTTCAAGAGCAGGAATGTAGGTTATTACAATCTAACCCTGCTTGCCTGGATTCCAGAGAGAAGCAAGCAGGAGAAGGATCAAGATGGTAGAGAATCAAAGCATTTTGTGTCCCACAGCGAGCCTCTGATAAAGTCCTGTAGGCAGAGAGCACAGCTGGTAAGATTCATCTGACCAGGCATGACAGAACCAACATGCCCATTTTCCCAGTGGAAACCAAAATACTCTTTCCAAATCTGAAATATTTCCACCAAGAGCTTGTTTTTAGGAGATTAATATTTTTCCTTGGAAATTTTTCCAGCAGAAAATTCTCAACAAGCCACTAGATGCCCCCTTAATTCCCCTCCTGCTTTCCAGCATCCATGCCCTTGAAGGGACGAGAATGTTCCCTTTTCCATGATTCAGTATTTCCCTAAAGTACAGTACGGTTAGAAGACAGACAGGCAAACGTAACTGCCAAGATTTCCATAAAGTTCAATTAAAAGTGCCAAGCTATTGTGACTAGCTTTGTCAAAATCTGGGTGATAAGCTCTGCTGTGCAGCAAATTCTGCTTCTTTCACAGAACGCTGGTGAGGAATGGCAGGATGTTACTTCTCAGGAGGCTGCAGGCACGTGAACCCTCTGGATGTATCTCCTCATCTTGTACCTGACCCACACACTTGGAGCTGAGCAGCCCCTTTGAAAGGGAGAGCCTGAGAAGACAGCCAGTGCACATGCTCTGGGCTCAGAAGGGAGACAGTGTGATCTTGATAGGAAAATAGCATTTACACAGCCAAAATCCTGATCTGTTACTGATCATGCTGCACTGTTATCTTTCTTTTCTTCACCCGATATTCAGGCATGGTGCTTTGAAGTGAACATAAATCCACTTTTCTTGACTTTCTGCCCATCCATTTGGAAAAGTGCTCAGTGTTTGTACTGCATATCCCAATATGGTTTCTTTTTGAATATCTGTTTCAGAAAACACACCCCTACTGCAGCACAGTGCAGCCTATAGCAATGAAGAGAAATAATAATAAAATCCTTAAAGACAGATCTGGCATTCTGAGTGTTATTCTTGGGTCAAACTTGAATATGAAAGGCTTCTTCAGACCATCAAAAAAATATTTTCTCCCAGTCTCACAACTGGTTACCGGATGTTAGAAATTTCTGCTAGTAGTTATGTAGGAATAAGTTGAATTAGTTTAATTCATTATACTTCTTAAAACCAAACTTCTATTTGCTCTGAATGAATTCAGTCTCCTATTCAGTAACAGTCTCTTCCTAAACTTCATTAAAGCCTCATCTTGTCAATGGCTGGACATCCACTGGTAAACACAGGTGATTTGAGAGGATCCTGAGCTGCCGTGATAAACAAAGCTTCCCAGCCGAGTTACATGTTTCACTCAGGACTGATCTGTTCAAAACCTGGTAATCCTGCACATTTGTTTAAACAAGTGGTTCTGCCATGACCAGCCCTGACCTACTTTTCCCGGTGCCTTATTTGTTGCACACACGTTTCGGCTTTCCTCTGACTGTACTCCAAACACAGGCTGCTTTTTGCTATCTCTTAGAAAAAATGCTCAAAGCAGTGGAGGCCGTGATGAGAGGACACCAACACCACTCTGCTACACAGAGAAGAAAATACAGTATATTGTGAGCACCCATCAAACCAGAGTTATTAACCTGCTCCTCAAGCAAGCTTGGGATTCATTTCTCTTAGTTGGCCAGTTTGACTTTTTATGGCAAGGAAACAGAGGAGTGAATTGAATATAAACATGTGACTCCTTCAAAAATAAAAATCTATAGAAGAAAATACAAATGCCATTAAAAGGTAACAGTGTTTAACAGTGACCATGTCTAATCTCTCTTTACTACTAGCAAGAGATAGATAGAAGACAAAACTAGTTCACTCCCTGCAGAATACATTGTTCCTCATCTTTCAAACAGACCCAGGATAGAGCCTTTTGTTAGGCATATCGATCTCTTTCACATTGTACATGAGCTATCATCTTTTTTTCAGGACATCTTTCTGTGCTTTAAATGACAGCTTGATTGTTGGAGCCAATCTCTATCGCAGCAAAACTGTGTATCTAGTGGTTGGATGAGTGGAGCTATTAGTCCAGAAGTCCAGTTTTGTTGTCACTGGCTAAAGAAAATGATTTAAAGTGGAAAGGATTCTGTTTTGATGTCCAATATCCAAATCTTTAATTCATTAGGGATTCTCTAAAGGTGCATGCAAAAACAACAGAAAGCTTCTCCCTCAGCTCTTCCACTGAACTCAGTAAGATGTTGGTCAAGTCCTAGATGTTTTCTAAATAGTTCAGCTTGGGTTTGGTTTTCAGTAGAGATTTTTCATTTCAAGCGTGTAACATAAAAGGACAGATTTTATTTCAGTGCAAACAAATGATCCATAACCCAAAGTATTTGTAAAATGTTTGTGTAGGAGAGTGTAGGATGAGCTAAGGGGAAGGGAAGGGAAGGTTTGGGAAGGGAAGGTTTGGGAAGGGAAGGTTTGGGAAGGGAAGGTTTGGGAAGGGAAGGGAAGGTTTGGGAAGGTTTGGGAAGGTTTGGGAAGGTTTGGGAAGGGAAGGGAAGGTTTGGGAAGGTTTGGGAAGG
>VZRL01005927.1:2569148-2610536 GCA_013397895.1 Origma solitaria
GAGCCGAAAGAGCCCGGAGGACAACTGCGATCAAGAAACCAACCTGAGCTTGACCTTCAGAGACCAGGGTGACCCGGTGAGTCTCCGCTCTCCGCGGCACGGGGAATGCGCGGGTGCGGCGGGGCTGCCTCCCTCCTTCCCGCTCCGCTCCCCTGCCGCTCCGCTCCCCTCGCCTCGCACACACACACACAAACACACACACACTCGCACACGCACGCACATGGATGTGGCACAGGCGCCCCATTCACACACCGCGTACACACACACCAGTGGATGTGCGTGCCTGAGTGCCTGCTGCACGCAGGCATGCGTGTCCCTTGGGGACAAGCAGGACCCATCCGGCTGGCCGGGATAAATCGTACCTGCCCGCGTTTCCGTGTCCCCCCGCTTTAAATTTTTCGAGGTGACAGCGCTCAAAATGCAGCGCGCCCGCGGGAGCGGCGGGGCCGGGCGCGGTGCGGGTGCGGGTGCCGGAGGGCGGCCGCCGCGCTGCCTTTGCGGCCCCACATTGGTATGCAGGCGGTGGCTGCGCCGCCAGGCAGACCTAAAAGGTGAGCCCAGGGGATGGGGGAAAGTCAATGCTTCATCAGTCCAGGGGCAAATCGGGAAGTTACAGAAAATGAAGGAAAAGATGTCAGGTATCCGGCCAGTGCCAGCAGGCAGACTTCGGGGAGGGCATATGAAGCAGGATGAGTTTCTCTTTTCCAGGGCCAGGTTGATGAAAAGAAAGTGGGGGAGATGACAGAAAAATGTGCATGGGAAGTTCTGGATGGTAGCAGTCCCTGCGTGGTCTCACTGGCACTGCATCTCCTACGTGCTACTCTCTCTAAACGGGTTAATGCTCAAGGGTTTACCACCACGCTCAAGCTGGGCAATTTCAGACAATATTGATAAAAAGTGCACAACTGATAAACATGTACGTGCTGACTGTGTTGGGACACATGAGGGGATGTATTCTGCCCAGCTGTTTTCCCACCTGAGAGAATTTGTTGGTGGCTATTTCTGCTCTTATTGTTTGGTTGTATTGAATACCCAGTGCTGAAGCGGAGAGACAGCAACACATTGTGTTTAAAGTGGAAAAGATCGGCTGAAAGAAAAATGGTCCCAAACACTCGGGCTCTAACTGTTTCTGTCCTTGACAGATAAGCTGTCAGGAATAGGAGCAAACTCTAGCTGCATGCGTTATCCCTGGCGGGATGTGTTCGGATGCCGCAGAGTGTGGGTGCGTGTACACAGTGGGGAATAGGAGAAAAATCAAATTCACATTTAAAGCGGGGGAACAGGGACTTAGCCAACTGTAAAGTGTAATCGTGTGATTCGGGATGATTTGACATTGAGTGTTGGTGACTGAAAGCTCACCTGCGCAACAGGGGTCTGTATGTGGAGGAAACTGTTCGGAAGTCAATTCTCTTGCCATTTTGGGTTGTGCTTCTGTTCAGATTGTATTTCGAAGGGCTTTTGACCTGACTGGTTGATCAAACATGACATTACCGTTAACACAGGCTACTAATGTGATCATAACAGCAGTGACATCAACGTTTCCTTGCCCTGCAACTACAGTAGCAATGCATTTGTTTACTTCCCCCAAGCACGCTCTGAAATGTCTGTTACTCAACAGCTCTGAAGACCAAGGGAAGAGGGAGGAGGAGGGGGAAACTCTTACAGACGTTTAAAAATGGCTATAGCTCTGTTTCCCTTATGCGTATAATCATGTGGAAATAAAATAACCTCAAAGTCCTCTTCATCTTTTTTTTTTTTCCCCCCAGTCAGTACACTTGTTTTTACCTAAGTAGCAAAAACCTCGTCACACTTTGACATGTCAGTCTGGGTCACATGTTCCCTTCTGAATTAACAGCAGTGCACACCTTCTGCCCCTCTCTCAGCTGGCAGGAGCTAGCAGCTGAGACAGTAATAGAGGCTTTGCCATTTAGTGTTAATTATTTCACAGTAAACCAAACTTTTATTTATAGAATTGGATGAAATGTGGCAAATTAATATGTTTTTCAGAAAACTTTAAATATCAAGAGATATGTGTGCGGGTGATTAAATATCTGAAGTGTTGATATGACTGAAGATATTTTGCACTACCAATCATAACTGGTATTTATCAGCTTAATAATTGCAGAAACCATGAAATATTCCATTCAGTTGTTGTCTGATCATTAGTGTTTCGAGGTGGCTCATTATTATTTTAAGAATATTGTTTTTAGGAGACAAGATGTAGAATTTTTTTAAATAATTGCTTTAATTCCAAATAAGGTGAATATATATGTGTTTATATATAATTATACGTATAAGATTTGTGTACACTCAAATGGGCATTCTCCAGCCTGACAGAACTGAAAAATAAGCGGAGCAATGATTAGCAGTATTGAATTTAATTTGTAGTTGTAGTCACAGATGTGTTGGCTTTGGTTTGATACTGCATGTGTTCATTATCATGTATTAACAAATGCAAAACCCTAAAGATCTGAAACCCACCTTTTCCTATTGCTGCGATGCCTGATAGAAGAGAATGATATCCTGGCCTTGCTCAGCTCCGTGTGGAATTTTGCAGTCAGTTTTGACAGTCAGAAATACATTGGCAGATTAGCACATGAATTTGTAACAGCATGATGTTACTAAAGCTGAGAGAGCTCTAAAACAGTAAAAAGGGTAAAATTGGTTACAGTGGAAAACCAAGAGACCTTATTTTTATAATTATTTACTTGCTTGCTCAGAAGTTTGGTGATGATTTTATTTCTATTTGGTGTTTGTGCCTGTGCCACAACTCAACAATTTTCACCAGCTTGCTCTCTTTTAGTGTATGGTAGTGTTTCAAAGGTGAACTCTGAAATATCACCTGCGACTGAAATGCAGTGCTTCAGGTAGATATAGATAGGTCACCTGTAAGTATTTTTTGCAGTAAGACAGGTTGTAACATTGTGAGTAGTGCTTTTAAGGCAAAAACAACTTGTCGTGTTCCTAGGTGAGCCAAGAGAAATTTTTATCATATTGCAAAAATTAGTAATTTTGTGGTCTGAAAATATGTTTTTAGTCCAAAAGCTATTTAATAGGCTGATAAAAATTTGTGTTAAATGATATCTCAAATCTTTGCCTTTTTTGTGTGAAAAAGACTGTGAAGTTACCACTGCTTCATCAGCAGAAGTGTAATGAATTTTATGGATTAATTCCTACTGCAAGGTAGCATGCTATAGCATGGTCCCAGGGATCTTGTCACATCAGTCTTAAACATGCAGTATGTTTCTGGATAAGTCATTCTTTACTCAATTCCTAGTCAGACAATTTCCCCGAAGATTTATTAAATATTTTCTGTAAGCAGCATGTAAGAGTAACTGGCCAATGAACATCACAGATTTGCTTATTTTCTATTTCCCCCCTTATAAAATGGATTAATAAGAATCAGTGTCTTCATGGTATGCCCTCTGTGCATCTTATACCATTTCCCTAAAACAGGCTTAAAATGAGCATTGAAGATGATTCCAGCATAGGAGGGTCTCCGCAGAGATGAAAGGTTAGCCAAGGTCCAAGGATGGACAGTGCTGTATCCTCGAGATGTCCTTGTGTCTTACGAGTGCTCAGCTGTACTTTTTTCACCTCCAGGTGAGTGTAAAGTAGAGAGCCTTCAGGCTGCTGTGAGATCTGCCTTACGCAGCTCCAGCCCCATTTGTTGGAGGGCTCAGTCTAGGGGTGATTTTCTACTGTCTGTTCTATGCAAGGTGATGATTTTGTAGTTCCTCGCAGCCTTAAATCTGTGAGCCTTAGATTATTGGTATGTGACAAGCACTTGGCCCGAGTTGTGTGTTTATAAACAGCTCAGAGGTGGGATTGTTTGGATTAATTGTACAATTGATGCCACGATTCTAACACTTGAAACTGGCAGGGCCCTTTAATGACAAATTTGCAGGCAATGTTAGGGAATAGAGCATCGCTGTAACAAGTGTATTAAACCTGCAGCAGGAGCAGGCCGTACCTAGCTTCTTGCTTCACTAGAATCACAGTCTCACATTGGTAATGTTAATACAAGCTCTGGTGGTGGTGTAAAGGAGCTATGAAAACCAGGCATATTTGCCCTTCACCTAAAGATGTGGCTCTGCTCTGGGTACGGATGTGCCATTAGATGCTCTCGCCTGGCTGCTCCCTCCCTGCTGCATGGCACCGCATCAGGGCTGCAATTGGACATTCTAACATACGGGAAACTTCCACGTCCATTTCTCAAAGGATGACTTTTTCCCCAGTTTTTCTCTGATGCATGAGTGTTTTCTCCTTTTCCTTCTAAGCATTAATCCTCTGAACTGTGACTTAGTGCGTAATGCGGTTTGTAGACAAACTGCTCGGATTGATTTTCCTGAAGTGGGCTGACCAAATGATGAGTGTTTTGGAAAGCAGCACACGCTTGCTTATTTGTTGTTCTACATTAAGCTAGTCTTTTTGTAAAATATCCTAAAATCCTTTAAAATAGCCCTTTTAAAAAAAATTTTACGTGTTAGTTTTAATATGCATTGCTAGTATGGTTCATGTAGTTGCACAGCAGCATCTGCTCTTGTTAGAGGCATTCCAATAACTTTGAAAATTTTACCCAAGTGAGAAAATTTGAGCTTCGGCCTAGAGGGGTTCATAACACTCTCTGCTGACAAGGTGACATTCAGAGTTTCGTTGTAGAGCATAGTTTGAATGTCGATTACAGCTGAAAATAAGATGTGGAAAAATTGCTTGTGACTGATTAAGAAAGACAAAAGAATGGGAAAAGGAAGAAGAATGTTGTATCAAGACAGAAGAAGAGACACTTCAGAGTGTTCAAATTTTAAAAAGTGCAGCTAATGCAAAATAAAATGAGAAGCTCAGAGCACAAAAATTGCCACTTTCCTGTACAGAAACCGTATGTAAATGTAAATATACATGCATACCTATGTGTGTGTATATGTATATACATTTGTACAGTCTATGTGATCGAATTAGAGATTTGCAACTCTAGAGCAAGCTGAGAATCTTTACATGGATGATTTTTTCCTTTATTCTTGAAACCTGACTCTGTTAATGCCCAGTATGAATTTACTTGAAAACTAGAAAGTGTTGCAGATGCTTTCTTGAGGACTCGATGATCAAACATGAGTGATATTGAATACTGAGGTTATAAATGAATCATTTTTATAAAGTAAATGCTAATGCTCTGTTCACTTTTAAAAAAAATAATTCAGGTTATGTGGGCTGGAAAAAATACATTAGTAACAAATAGATTTTATGTCTTGTTTTTTCCATTGACCTCAAAGAGACAAAGTCACTACTTACCAGGGAAAAATCCTATTAGGTAATCAACCTATTATGACCAAGTAATATATGTGAGAAAAGAGCATCTCAGAGAGCAGATAGCAGAATTGTAATATTTTGCCTCAAACCAGTAATAGCCAACATCTTATTGCAAAAGTACAAATCTTTGTAATGTAATGCATGTAATACATCTTCTGTATTTATGTTTTTAAGTGCAGAGGATGAAAGAATTCTCCTGAAGTTATCTCTTAAAGCTTATACACAGTGAAACCTGCTGTATGATTATGATGTTTTTTGGGTATTGTGGTGTTTTATATAACACCTGAGTAAGAAAATGTTTTTGTTTGCATGAAATACAGCAATGTGTATACCAAGGGCTAGGGGAAAAAAAGCGCCTTTTGTAGGAATAGCCTCTTCCATATTTATTGCATATTGGGGTAAACCTGAACTCATGGAGAAAATTTTATTTGCAATTCAGTATCCATTTCAGTGGTAAGTTGTGTGTGCTGTGAACCCTGTTAAATGAACACCCAACAAAGTTATCCTGATACCTACAGCAATAGCTAAGTTCTTCATTAAGTTGTGCTCTTCATGGAAACTCTATATAACGTAGTTAGCTAACCTGCAGTGCATATTTCTTATATACCTCTTACAATTAAGGCACTTCTGAACATACTGTCATCACCTCCCTTGTGAGATATGGGTATATAAATGGGCTTAAAAATAAGTTTACAGCCAATCTCCATTCTAATTACTTGTTTTTATTTTCTACTGCGGCACCATTCTGACACGCTTAATAGGGACGATAACTGAGTGGGAGTTTAAGGAATCTTGGTATCAGTGAAGATAAAAGGAAGACACTGAGCACACAGAAAGACATCAGTATGTGTTTCTAGTGAGTGATACATCATAATTCAACTTGGCTGCAGTGACCATGAAACAATATCATTTAAGATCCTTAGGTCAGTGGGAAGGGCACATGACAAGCTTGCTATTGGCTCATCAGCAGAGCCGACCTTGGCCTCCTCAGGGAGCTGCTCGGTAGAGTACTGTGGGATAAAGCCCTGGAAGGAAGAGGGGCCCAAGAAAACTGATTGATACTTGAGGATTGCCTCCTCCAAGACAAGAGCGATGTATCTCAGAAAAAAGGAAGTCGGGCAAAAATGCCAGGCAGTCTGTGTGGATGAACAAGGAACTCCTGGACAAACTCGAACACAAAGAGGAAGCCTACAGAGGATGGAAGCAAGGACAGGCAGCTTGAGAGGATACAGTGAGATTGTCCCAGCAGCCAGGGATAAGGTTAGGAAAGATAAATAGATTAATTGATAGAATTAAATCTGACCAGGGACCTCAAGGGCAAAAAAAAAAACTTCTATAGGTGTGTGGGTGATGAAAGGAAGACTAAGGGTAATGTGGTTTCTCTCCAGAAGGTGGTTTCCCAGGACGTGAAGGCTGAGGAGCTCTGTAACTTTTTGTTGGGTACATGTGCTGGCAATGTGTGCATGTCCTTAATTCCGCCCTCTGTATGCTTCTTTTTTGTGTTTGCATTTGTTCAGGAGCTGCTTCCACTAGACAAGACTGCACAAAGCCTCATCCAGCCTGGCCTCGAGTGCTTCAAAGAATGGGGTATCCACAAATTCTCTGGAAAAGCAGTTGCAGTCTTTTAACCATCCTCACAGTAAAGAATTTATTCCTATGATCTAATCTAAACATTTCTAAATCTAAATCTCAGTTTGAAGCTGTTTCCCCCGTTTCCTATCACTGCATGCCCATATAAAATGTCCCTCTCCAGCTTTCTTGCAACCCCATTTAGGTACTGAAAAACTGCTATAAACTCTCCCTGGAACTTTCTCTTCTTCAGGCTGAAATGCCTATCTCTCAGTCTGTTATAGCAGAGGTGACATCTTCCCCTGGTCATTCCTGTGTCCCTCCTCTGGAGCTGCTCCAACAGGTCATGTCTTTTCTGTGCTGAAGCCTCCAGAGCTGGAGTTGACAGTAGTCTTTGTCCTTGGAGGTTTATAAGACCTCTTGAGCAACATGATCTGGCCTCAAAGCTGATGCTGCTTTGAGCAGTAGAGTGGACTGCAGACAGACCTTCTGAGGTATGTTCCAACTTGAGCTCTCCTGGGATTGTTGTGTGATCCTATCAAGCATGTGTTCTTGAGAGTCTGCTGTGGGAATGAATGGCTCATTGTTACACGCTCTTCTTTCCTTACCTCTTAATGTGTGCTAGTCAGGTAAACCGAAAAGATGAAGACACAGAACTGGGACTGGGACTGAGTGGGAATCTGTTCTCAGCAGTCCTGGTCATCCTTACATTTTCCATCTACAGTTCCTACACCACACTTGTGGATGTGGTGTGGTCCAGAGCTGAGATGGTACCTGGCAGTGTACCACTAGAGCAGAATGATCGCTGTGCTCATAGGTGGAGATCGAAGCCTTCACAGATAATAGTAGCCTGAAGGTTGAAGACAAAAATCACAATGTACTTATAGCCTGTTTAATTCTTACACCTCTGTGGGGACTCCAGCACATTTCTAGGAACTGGAAATTAATTCAGTTACATTGCTCTGACTATAATATAATCATGCTGGGCATACTCTTGTGTAGTATAATTTTTTTCCATAATTTGGTCCAATTTTTATCTTTGCGTTTGTCTTCAGCTGTACAAAGCCTGTTACATTAACTGTCGTGCCCATATGGGTATTGATACAGTAGGATTTTCAGGTACTGCCTGGCTTAAATTTGAACTGCTTTAAAGAGAAAAACAATCTCATGGGAATGGCATGCTTCAACACCAAACCTGTCATCTCATACCTAGGCTGCTCACAGCTTCTATTTAGGTGGAGAGCAGATTACTAACTAGAGAGAAAGGCACTTAATGCAAAAGGACATTGTAAATTTTCTTCCCAGGTAGAAAAAGCCTTCTCCTCAGTGCTCAGAGTTGTGCTGTGATACCCACCTCCCTGTCTGGATGGTGGGCAGACTCAGGGGACAGCAGGGAAGCTGCACAAGGTGGTAGTGGATCCTCTTTATTATGACATTTCATTATACACCTAAGTGTAATCCAAATTTACAAGACTGAGATATCAAGAGTGATTATTTTCAGTGCAAATCCAAGATAAATGAGAGCTACAGTGCATCTGTTGTCAGAGGTTTAAACAGTGATTCTCTCTTGTTAGCATATACAGGCTCACTGCCACCCCCCACCTTATTAAACACATGAAAAGCCACATTTCTATATCTCGGTTTTTTTACTTGGAGATGTATCAAATCATGATGAAAACATTTTGAGCCTAGGAAAAACTTACATATTTGAATGCATAAACTGCTATTTTTGAGAATTCTGAAGTGACGTTAATTTTTTCTCTCATGTGGGCTTACAAGCCTGGAGAGATTTTAAATTAAAAGTGGAAGAGGAAACTTGCTTTTTACTTGAGTTCATGAATGCTCTCTTAGTTCGAAAACTAATTTATGTATGCAGCAGTGAGGTCCTGTATTGTCTATTAAATTCACATGACAATTCTCTTTTTAAAATTTTACACAGTATTCAGGTGAATAGGTTATATACGTAATGTATTTATTCTACAACTTCTGTGAACCTGCTGTCTTTAGAAATTAAATGTTTGACTGTTCCTGTCCCAGGAACAAGACATGATACCAAATTAATTTAGTTTGAGTCTGTGTGTTGAAAGTGCTGTGAATTCCAAGGATAAGCATGTGATGGTATTATGAAGTAGCATTACCTTTATTATCAGGCAAGGGTTTCTTCTCTTACTTTGGCCCCATAAACAAGGTCAGCTGGAAGGAAGGTAGAGCACAACAGATGAGACTGGGACTGTCTTGGAAGACACTACAGCCACTATTGTGAGTCATTCTCTTTTAATCATGTAGGCAAAATCCTGTGGGCATGTGGGATGATACGTAAAGAAAGGCAGAATTTTGCTTGCTGTGGAGGAGCTGTTCACTTGTTACAAATATTCAGCTGACTTCAGTGGAGTGGTGCCAATTTCTGTTAGCACAGGCTTTGGTTCTGAGGATACATATATGCGTTAATAAACGCTTGGAGTCCTTCTTCAGGCTGCAGAAAGAAGCAACCAAGAAAGTGATGCAGCTACGATGACATCCAGCCACCTTTGTCACTCTTCAGCCTGGGTAGCCAAGTGCCTTGTTTTGAGCTGATTGATTGATGTAATACACAGAATTTAAAACTGATAACATTTATTAATGTGTAATGTGTGTTCTATACAAAGTGTTGCTAAATTAAAAGGCAAACTGTTACGTCATGAAACATGAATGTTCCTGATGTGTGGTTGAAAAATGTAGCTGTGTAATGTGGGCCTTTGGTTTAGCAGATTTCATGAAAAAAAGTGAAAGACTCTGCACTCCTAAGACCCTCTGTATGAACCAAGATGGATTCATTCCTGGATAAACTTGTGGATATTCTGCTACTACTTTCTGAATGTCAGCTAGGCAAACTAGACTGTTATACACCCTGTGGTCTTCTGCATGATTAGGGAAATCAAATGTTTCTTGTGATAACTGTAAAAATAACTAGAAGTCTCTTGAGATTCATCAAGGAGAGGGTTCACTGAAAGGCAATGTCCTGGATGGGATGCACCAGTCGTAGCTGGACTTTGTGGGGTGGGAAAAGTTTTGCAGGATAACTTGCTAGTGGCTGGAAGAAAAGATTAATATATAGTATAGGATGGGTGGATGGATGGATAGATGGATGGATGGATGGATGGATGGATGGATGGATGTCAGGCAAATCCTCTGGGGAGTGGCAAACCACCCAGGTGCATTTCTCCTGTGGAGAGACACTTTGAAGACAGAGAGAAGAGTCTACCCTGACAGAGGCTCTCCAGTGTCTGGTGAGGAGTGGAACTGTGGAGCTGTGATGTCAGGACATGCTGTATTGTGGCAGTCACTCTCTGATGCAGGCTTCAAAACGAGCTTAGATGCACAATACAATGTTTATAGTGATGTGCCTTATCAAACAACCTGATGTTGTGACCCAGCATGGGCATGTAGCAATCTGTTAATTGGATATTTTTATTAAATAACATTTTAGTCTGTGTAGCAAAATGCATTTCCTAATTTGCCATTTTTAAGATAGCTGTTGTTTGAATTAAGCCCGTGAATAACCTTTCTTTTACTCTCCTGTGATTCCTGAACTGGTACTGTAACTTCCTTTCTTTTTGACCTACATTTGTATGAGTACAGCAGTTGCTTAAACTGTGAAATCCATTTATTTTTCTCTTACCAATTCAGTTAGTAGGAAGTTTCACAACTCTTACGTTCTAAGAGTGTAAATGTTGCTCTCCTAACTGGCTGGGTGGTATCTACTGCTTGTAAACACCAAGTCTCTTCATACTTTTTTTCTTCATGTTTTTTCTTCAACACAGACTCTTCATGCTTTTTTATTCTAACATGCAGCCCTATAGTCACCTACCAGCCTCATCCTCCTCCCACCAGAGCTGTTCTCACATGTAGGGAGCAGGTTTTGTGCCCTGATAGGGGACAGACTGAAAAATGCAAAATTATCATTACCTCTGAGTCTCACAAGATAGGAGAAAAAGCACTTCCAAAGCAGAAAGTGACTACATTTTTCTTTCCCTTCCTGTAATAGTAGCAGATGGCACTTGTGGCCCAGAATAATTTGTCCTTTGAATAATGGTCCTTGCTAAGGAAAGCTTGATTTTGTCTTTTCCCATGTGTAAAAAGTTAATTTTTTAAAATTTAAACCCACATGTAAATCTTCTTATTTACCTGCATTTTGCTGGTTTCTTATTTTACCAATTGCAATGGTTCTGTTTTTGAAAACATTCTGTGTAATATCTGTTACATTAAGGTTTCCACCAAGAGGATTTGTTATCGTGAGTTTAAAGAGATGTTACGCAAATGCACATATGTGCACACATTTATTAGCAGTGATGCTTGAATTGAAAGTGGTCACTTCATTTGCCTATTACCACCACACAGATCTTGATTTCCTTGTTTTGCTTAATTTTAGGTGACAGTTTATTACAGCTTGTTACACAGATTATGAGCGGGGTCAGTGCCCCAGAAATGAAGGGTGAAACCACTCAGTTTGCAAAAGCAGCTCCTAGAGCTCCTGACAATGTGAAATTTCTATGCCATCTCATTATACTTATGGCAACAGGAGTGAGAATGGAAATAAATTCCATTGCAAATTGAAGGCACTTCTGAATTGACTTTCTGGATGGGCTTAATCTCTGTTCAAGATGGTCATGCCTGTTTCCTTTCCTACTCAGCACCCTGGGTAAAGGATTTTCTCTTTCAAGAGAATCCTCAGCTTTGATATGTGGAATGCCCTTATTCTGGGGCAGAAACACCATAGTAACTCTGTGGTATTATAAACAACATTGAGGTTTGGAAAGTCACTTGATTTTCACCTGACCTGGACATGCTCAGCTCTTAGTTTTTTTGAATGTCTCTCTCTCCCTCTCTCTCTCTCTCTCTCTCTCTAGCTACTCATCTTTATATCAATTTTACATTTTGAAATAAAATGCAGACAATAAAGTCCTAATGTATAGTTTTATATTAAAAATCAGTCTAAAGACATCTGCACAGAAAACGATATCAGGAAATTATGAATAATTAAGGAGAGGAGAAATGAAGAGTTAGCTTTAGCTTGTTAGGTGCATCACTGAAGTATTATATTGCTTTATTACTTAGTTAAGGACAAAATGAATAAATAAAAGTAGAGACTCAACAATATTTCTTCCATTAAGAAAGGTTTTCTGTCTCAGAGTTAACCAAAGCATAAAAATGTCTCTATAAACATCTCACAAGAAAAGTTTGCACTTTTGCACAGTTAGCACTATTGCAAGTTTTTTTCTGTTTATATTTGAAGGTGGTTTATGCCTTTTTAACTGTGCCAGATCTACTGGAAAAGGCCTAGTCAATCGTAGAGAAAATGATTGATTTTCCTGTAAGTTTAAGTGCACTGGTGTGGAAAGGATGGTCTTACACTTCTAAAATATTTTTCAAATGTAAACAGCAGTCGACTTTGACCAGCCTGCATTTGTGTTTGCTCAAGACCTAGCACCCTGGAGGCAGAATACTGTAGTAGTAGGAATAGTACAATATCATTTTAAAAATAGAATAAAAACTGTAATAACAGAAATAATACCCAGCCTCTATAGTGTAAATACAAAATCCACATACACCATGATGTTCAAATACTTCACAGAAAAGATGGGTGTTAGTCCCCCTGCTTTGAAGGAGAGGAAACTGAAGCTGAGGAGGCTGGGGGCAGTTCCTTGAATTCGCTGCTTGAACCGTGGAAGAACCAGGCTTATATATAAACTCATTCTCTGTATCCCAGTCCAGTGAGCTGCCCTCGAAACTGCTCTGGAATGAGATAATGATGTTGATGATTACTGTGTTTTGATGTGAGAATGTAGTGGTAATGGATTGCATATCATACACTATCATTTTATGTAATTTTCCAAACATTTATAAATAATTCAATCTTCAGGTTGGATGTGGCACATCAAAGTTTATCTTGTCACATCCCCTTGTCTTTTTGCATCAAAGGAGCATTGGAGACAGTGCTGACATGTTATAGCCATTAAAAAAACCGTGAGATTTTGAAATGACTGACATTTGAGTACCAGACTTTGGCTTATAATGGTCAAGTAAGAGCTTTGCTAATAAATCTGGTTAGAGCACTGCCACCCCGAGGAGTATTATTGGCACTAGAAACCTTTGTCATTTTAAAGAAAGACTAAAGACTGTTTTTGACAAGATGAAAGAGGGTTGTTGGGTAGATAGGGCAGGGCTCTTTACTGTGACCATTCCTCTTAAATAATATGTCATTATTTTTAACAACATATTATCTATGGCAACTTAAACTGAAGTGGAAACCGCTCCTTTTAGCAAAAGGAATCATCATCCTAGACTCCAATTGAGAAACCAAAGCAACCTCAGACTTCAGACTTGATTATTACAGTGTAAAACTAGAAATGTTTGAGGATACCTTTGACCTTCAAGCTCTCTTGTTAAATATGGGAACAACAAATGATGTTGCTGAACATTTAAAGTTGCATGAATGAACACGTTTAGAAATGGATGTGGTACGAAGTCTAGAAACATTTAAGAAGGATTCAGAAGGTAGAACTGCCCAATAAATTAAGAAAGAACCCAACATGATAAATGATTGGCCATGGTACATTGGCTAAAACCAGCACAATTTCTTGTTAATGACAAAGAAAAGGGAAACAAAACCCACTCTGTGTGATGACATCTAAACTACTGCTGGCTATTTTAAAGTTGGAGAGGTGTGTTATAGACAGGAATGCAAACTTCCCTGGAGGAGGTAATGCAAAAGAAACCAACATGGAGAATCCTATTAATGGGTGAAAATGCAATACCTCCTGTGACTGGAGATTTGGAAGTAATGAGGTTTCAATCAATTGATCACAGGGCTCACTAGGAGAGAAATGCCATTTTCAGTGAAAGCGAAAGAGATGTTCTGTTTAAACTGTCTGGATATTATTGATACAACATGATTGCTTTTTTAGGCATTGTAATAACTTTTGCAGCAAAGAAATGTAGAGAAAAGATCTGCAGGGATCATTGGTTTAATCTATTGAAATGTACAGTGCTCCACTGCCCTCTTTTGCCACGTACCTGGAAGAGCAGCAGCTACAGTAACAGGTGCCATCACAGCAATGGGTACCTTTTCCTTCCAGGGCATGTACCTTTTGCAGCGCCTCACAGACCAGTGACAGCACACAAGTGATCCTTTGGGAATCTTCTCTTTCATATTACAAAAGGGAAAAATGCTTCAAATATGACCTCTTCATTTACATGCCTAAGGACCAAATATTCATTCTTCAGTCCTGCAGATTTTCAAGTGAAATCTTAAGTGATAGAGTTTTAGCCTAAGCAGATTTGCTCAGAATGTACTACTGTACAAATATCTAACAGGGATTGTGAAGAAATGGAGTTAAAAACTGCATCAGGTCTTGCCCTCCACATGCATTCTGCTGGGAACCAATTCAATCTGGTTAATATCTCTTTTGTAAGGCATTTTGCAAAGAAGGAAACCACCATAATTGTTTACTATCTATCTGTCTTGCTTATCAGGAAAAAAAACATGTTTGGAAAATTCTCTGCTAGCCCTTCAAAATCTTCCTGCTAGTTTAGAGGGCACACTTGAATAATTATGTTTATAGTTGTCTTTCTGTTTTTCACAGTTGACAGTACCCTCTAGCAGTTTGAAAATTATTTTGGTTTTCCTACCATTTTCACACTGAAATCTATGTAGAAAAATAGCCTTGAGCTTATGTTGGTGTATTACTGTCTTGACAAGTTATATATATATTTTTTTCCTTTTGCACAAGCATCACCAACAGTAAAAACACAGATTTTGGAACAGTTTTATCTGTCAGGTTTCCTGCAAAGTTTGTAAGGAATAATAATGAACAAATTAATCCATCCTAAACCAGACCTACCTCCTGGGGAAACTTGTCTGTCTGCATTTTTACAGCAAGCACTTTCATTTTTGCATTTTATGGGGAAATGAGCCTCTTATGCATTCATTATTTGTACAAAAATGTAGGTGGAAACATACAGAAGCATATGACATAGAAAATCTTTATGTTTGCATGTTGCATGTGTTCTCTTACACCAGTTTGTTGGAAATTACTAGACTCTGAGTTACAAGATCCAGATTTATAGTATCTAACCAAGGTTTGCTTTCAATGTGAAAAGGTAGTAAATAATCTGAGGATGTTTAACTTTTATTTCTGTACTTGTCTATGACAACTCATGTCTTGCCATTGAAAATAAACACCAAAATATTTTCAATTGGTCTTTCCACCAGCTAGTTAATAGCAGCCACTGAGAAATTGATACAGTAGGCTACCCATTGCTTTAATAAAGTCTGGGAGCAGGGGAGTTGCATGGAAGAAGTGGAGAAGACTGTTGGGGAAGCAAAAGAACACTGCACAGGGAGAATGTTTCAAGGAGGCAGCAAAGCCAGAGCGATTCAGAGAACACCATAGGAGCATGTAGGAGTGCCGGGGCATTATGAAATGGATACTACTGATCCCCTTTCTCTCCCTGAGCAGATCTGCTTTTGGTCCCAGTGAATTTTGAGATTACATGGCTTTATCAACATACCTGTCTTCCTCCAGCAGTTTCTAAGAGACTGAAGAAGGAGCTCTGGCTGCAGCCCAGCAGAGTCTGTAGCATTGGACATGAGCAGGCAGGGGTTGTGAAAGAGCTGCCCGACAGATCTGTGAAAGTGATCTTGCGCTTGGGAGCTTTGACACCAAACGTGTTGAGATAACAAACATCACAGAATTCATGACAATGTATGATATGCTTCCTCTGGCCTGGCCTTGCCTTGTCTTCCCTTGGCTTGGCTTCCTTTCTCTTCCCTTCTCCAGCTCTATTTATTTGCAGGTGGTAACTCCTTACTGATGCAGTCTTTCTCAAGGTCTGTGAAATGCTTGAGTTCACTTGCAAAGGTTCCTGCTTTATTTATTTCAGGAAAAACCTTATTTCGAGCCAAAAGCCCAAAAAGCTAAATTGCATTTTTCTGAGGGTACTCAGAATTTTGTTTTCCACTGTCAAGCTACATTTTTTTAAGCCTTAATCTTATCTTATTTACTGAAGATAAAATGTGTGAAGAATTGGAGCACCGTGACACAGCAACAGCATTGCAAACCTGTAACAGAAGGACTTAATGACCAATCCATGGGATTAATGGAAAGCATCTGCATTAGTGTTTTGATTTGGATCAAGAGCATGTATTTAAAATGAGACTGTTGGTTATTGCCACTTTGCAGACCTTGGGTCACATAACACAGCTCTCCCAGGGAGTGTGAGAAGGCTTGTCTTTGAGCAGCACAGGGTGCAGTCCAGAAGCTCTCCTGATGTGCTCCAGCTGTCATTTCCTAGTGACACAGCTAACAGAAAAAATATGGATGTCTTTTGGAAGCTACAGAGTTTTCCAGAAGCTCCAACTTTAAGTGCTTCAACCTCTAACTACCTCCAAGCTTACTCCAAAATGTTGCTTAGGATTGAAGCCATGAATGTGATTTTTCCCATGGTTTGTTGGATTTTCGGCTGTATGAAGACATCATTGGTGGAGTCCAGAAACTACGCCTGTAAACTTTGTCTCATTGTGACATTTGGGCAGCTTGTGTACCAGCAACTGAAGCTCTCCATCATGGGTATTTCATATTTGATGACTCTTCTTTATCTAGCAACATTCTGTACTTGATAAATTTTTAGTTCTAAAAGTGTAGAGCAATAGCTGTAAAATCTAACTTAATTATGGCTAGTATAAGGAAAATATTAACTGCTCAAATTTGGTGGTTTTACAATTTGAGAATTGGTGTCATTTTAGATATAAATAATTCTACAGTTCTGTTCTTTATGAGCCCATTGCTCGAATCTACTTAGCAGTTAGACACTTGGCCCTCTGGCTTGCTCTTATTCCACAAAGTGATTATTTTTGTATTATAAATGCACAATATTTTGTGGGTGCAGCTGTGAGAAGATGCAAAGGGCAGTAGGCATTTGTGTTCTGTTGAACTTCGAAGAATGCTGATGCCAAAAAATGTCAGGATTTTTTAGGCATTCCAGTGTATTGGAGAGCAAAATACAGCAATAAACACCAAATTATTGAGAATTCAAATGGAATGTTTACAGAGTCTGTCAAAAAGAAAAAAGAAGTGGGGTAATCATGTACCAACATAATTGCATATAAATTCTATCAATTATTAAAAAATTGTGTAAAAAATACCTGCACTAGATCCTGGGGTCAGAATAATGGTCTGATCCTCTGTAATGAATTCTGGAAATTTGTAACCAGTTGAGAAACAGCTGAAGAAAAACACCTGTGTAGCTAGCTAAAGAGACATCTGTAAATAGACAATAAATGTTTAGGGGAGAAAGAATGTAATTCTTTAAAATATTGAAGCAAGGAATCCCACTGTTGCCATTCAGTGAGGTGCCTGTTTAGCTAGGGTTAATTACTGATACAAATGGTAGAACAGGATGTCTTTGAATATCTGAAGTATGAGCAAATGAGGACCAGAACACATGAATTTACAAAGACAAAATCATATCAGATAATGACGCATCTTTCTGAGAAAAAACCCCAAAAATTACTAGACTTTGTAATATGTCTAGAGTGTAATAAAACGTTCTACATTGCGTCTCTCAAAGCACTGTGTTGAAAAAGAAAAGATTGGTTTTGGTAGAGTAAACGCTTGTACTAACATTGACAAACAGCTTACTGGAGGACTGTGTAAAAGGTGGCAGGTGTTAGGAATTGGACAGGAATATTTGCAATGAGACAGATTAAAAAAAATTCAAGCATAGTTTATTTCACATCTCATGAGTGGTCTGCTTTGACTACAAATTCCTTTGGCCAGAAGCATCCTTGATCTTGTGTTTCCCCGATCCATAGTAGACTTCCTTTGGGTTACAGGGCAGTAATAACAATAGATTAAAAAATCAAGGATGTATTTTGCAAGTTTCACTTTCTCCATTTGCAAGACAAATTTTGCTGTGCAGGGTTTAGTTCAGGTTCATCTCTGATAATGTTCAGGGGTCTATTCCACTGGATCTGTTTTGTGGGATTCATAAAGGATGATTTTTAGGATGGCCACTCTTCCTTGGATCTTCTGAGTGGCAACAAGAGAGGTATCCATCATCTAATTTAATTACATTGGATCGCCATGTCTAGAAAGGTCTGTCATTCTCCATCATATGAACAACATTAATTATTTTTTTATTTTATTTTTACTCTCCCTTCTCCCCAGAGGAACACCAATGAAAGACAACTTTTCTTCTTAGATCCATAAAGGTCTCATTGACTCCAGTGAGATCTTAATATCTACCCTTTGATGAGAGAATTTGATCCTAAGATATGTCCAGTTACAGAAGTATCCAAAGAAAGATTCACTTCATAAAGGAGCTTTCCTGAGGGTTACTAGTGAACTGCAGTGATTTTTTTCACCCAGCCACAACTTTATTATTTCTGAAGCCCAGTGTGTGTGACATTCATTAGAGAGCAACATGCTAATCAGAGTACTCGTGTTTTATGTTAGGTTATCCTTTTTTGTTACAGTGCTACCTGACATTTTACTTGACATTTTAGAAGCTGGATAGAAATTTTTCACTTTCAGTCTTTTGTCATGCTGGATGCACGTGAGTGCTCCCTGGTTTCCATCAAAAAAAAATCACGGAGCGTATTCTGCCCCTGTGATGAGGGAGATCCTGAGGCTCTGTAGAGGTTTACTGGAGTTATTGGATTTCTGTGAAAATTCTGGTTCCATCTTTTCAATTTTCTTAGGATCATCTTGAGGTTTTTGAAGGTTGTCACAATCCAAATGTAGCTTCAGAGCAGTATGAGAAAGCTCAGTATGTATAGATCCCATCAAAGGTCTAGTAAAAACAAGAAACTCAAACAAATAAAAATGAGACAGAAATATAAAAACAGATTTTAAATGGCTTGAATGACTAACCTCTCTGTTGGTGAAAACACATAGATAATTTAACAGGAAAATTGCTGTAAATACTGTGATGGTGATGACAACTGTCATGTTTGTGTTTGATTAGATTCTGTTCTTAGAATCCTCAATTTTGACTAATTTAATCTGATTCCATTAGCCACTTTTAGGAAAAATGTGTGTCTAATGATCAGGACTGTAGAAAAAGTATCATTTTACTATCTGAAAGGATAGACTTGATAAAAAATCAGAAAAACAACTCCTAAAATACTAATTTTACAGAATGCTCTTTAGTCTGAAGGTACTATTTGAGCTAGACATCTGCTAAAATGCTCTAGGAGAAGTCAGGTTTGCCCAAGCCTCACATTTGGGTGGTGGTTTGGGGTGACCTTTCCTGCCCTGCTGGGGCTGGTGATGGGGAGCAGGATCTGGGGAGAGCCTCCAGAGGGAGATGCTGCCCAGCAAACCTGCTGCCTGGGCGTGGAGAACCTGCTGCTCCATGGCTCTGCCTGGCCTTCCCTGGGCTCCTGGGGCTTGGGTGCAAGCCAAGCATTGCTTGAAGTCACAGCCCTGAGCACTTGGCTCTGGAAGCCCTGGTTTACCAGCATAGGTCGCTGGAGAATTTTATCTCCCATGCTTGTTCTCGCTACTCCGAGTGCTGCTTGCAAGGAAGTTGACAAATTAATGAGATACTTGGCGTTAGAAAGGTCTCTGTGCTGTATCCAAGTGCTTACTTTCATGGAAACCCATATTTAGTTGGCACTTTGAAGGAGGTGAGTGTCTGGATGAAACTGTAAGGGCAATGCCAGGGCTTCCCACAGGAAGGGCACCTCTTCTCAGCTGAGCAGAGCAAGAGCAGGGGATGCCCCAGCACCGGTGCTGGCCCACTGAGGAGCACCTTGCACTTTTGGGGTCTGCATGGTTTGGAATTTTCACAATAAATCCTGTACCTGTTGCTTTTCAGCGCTTGCTCAGGCATGGGCTGCGTGCTGAAGTCTGTCTGGAAATCAGCAATATCACTGTACCACTCAGCAGTCTGGCAGCACACTGAAAATCCCACCATTAGCTTTTCAGTGGGAGCATGTCCCTGCTCACTACATGGGCTCAGATAAGCTTGTTAAGTGATGGAGACTGACATTTGCTCCTGGAGAGAGAGGCCTTCATTTGGGAAAGTTATCAGATATTAGAATGATTCATCTGCTACTTCAGGCTAACTGTTTAGCTTTCCTTCAAGTCAAATTAAACAGTTGCTGTTGGCATGAAAAACAGGGAAGGCAGGCAGAGTAAGAGAAAGGACAACTTATAATTAAAATCAGGCTTGATCTTATACCATATTTCATTATACCGCTGAAGAAAATGGCTGGTTTTACTTCCAAATATTTAGACACTCCAAGCAACATTCAGCCATAGCAACGCAGCTTTAGACTAAGCAAGAGCTAGTATTACAGTAGGAAGATTAGCTAAGTAGTTTTAAATGCTCTTAAATGGCAACATAATCTTTGAAAAACATATAATGTGGGCCTTAAAAAAATTGACATCGGCATAGTCATGAAGTGGCAGCTGACCTATGAGTGTGGTGTTTCTTAGCAATACTTCACCATCAGGCAAATTGGGAAAGTGGGCTAGAATGATTTCCACCAGGGAAGAGATAAATGCTAATTTTCTCTAGAAGATTCAGGTTACTGTCATTATTAGAAAGGATATTAGATCATAAAGACCTCTGTAGCTGTTTGTTTGTTTGTTTGTTTTTAAAGGTGTTGAAAGCCACCTCTCCTGTGAAGATAGGATGAGAGTGTTGGGGTTGTTAAGCCTGGAGAAGAGAAGGTTCTGGGGAAACTGTAGCACCTTCCAATACCAAACGGCGGCCTACAAAAAAGCTGGGGAGAGACATTCTACAGGGGCTTGTACTGATAGGACAAGGAGGAATGGCTTTAACCTAAAGGAGGGCAGGTTTAGGTTAGATATTAGGAATAAATTCTTCATTATAAGGGTAGAAATGCACTGGAACAGGTTGCCCAGTGAAGCTGTGAACATCTCATCCCTGGAAGTGTCCAAGGCCACATTGGAACAACCTGGTAAAGTGGAAGGTGTTCCTGGCCATGGCAGGACGGTTGGAATTAGATGATCTTAAGGCACTCTTCCAACCTAAACCATTCTAAGATTCTCTGATTCTATGATTTTGAGAAAGATCATCAATTCAAAAAACCAGTCTGTGAGAATGCAAGTGCATTTCCTTCCAGAACAGTAATTTCAGAAATGGTTGATATAAACAATACAGTTGGAGGGAAAGAATAATTAATAACACAAAGGAAATTTTATTTTAATATTTCTGTGAACATTTTCATAGCTACTTAGATTTCTGGATCAGTTGCCAGAGTCCTGACCCTGCCAGAGTCCCTGCAGGTGGGATGCTGAACCTGTCTGGAGTTCAGCTGCTGCCAGAGGCTGTGCCAGCCCAACTGAGCTCACCACAGGACCCAGATGTGAATTAACTGGTCTGGGTTAAGATAGAGGAGGCAGAAAAATAAAAGCAAGAATTTTGAATTTGGAAACTTGGCGGCAAAGTTTGAGAGTTTAATAAAGACAAGAAGCTTCTTTCTCCCTCCTCATATTTTGATGTGCAATCCACTTTTTATGCATCCATAGCAGTAGATAAGGAAAGCGGAAGCATATTGCTTCACCTTGGTTGCCTAGTCCAGACAGATCTCTTACTTTCTGTGAGAGTAAAGTGAAAGCTTTGTCTGTCAGACTTTCTGGTTTTATTGTGGAAGATACAGGATACAGTGATGCTTTCTACTGTACTATGTGGCTGACAGGACAGCTTTTCACTATACATCACAGAGGTGCTGGTCTCTCTCTTGTTTTTCCTAAAAATTTTTCCTGTGTCTTAAAAACCACAGGAGAGGTAGCTGAGGTTCCATCTACTCCCCCTCTCTTAAAATGCTGATGGTAGACAGGCAGTTTAATTGCACTTCCAGAGTGTGGGAGCTATAGGTGTGCCAAGTCTTTGTGTAAAACACATTGATTCTCTCTATACCCTCCCACTAAGATCTGTACAAAGCCTAAACCCAGACTGAGCTCTTCCAAAGGTGTCTGTATGAAATTAATGTTGCACTCTAACAGAGCTTCTAGCACCCCAGAAATACATCCACCCAGCTGATAGGTGCAGCGTTTGTAACGTGTAACACATGAGCTGCTCAGTACAAAGATCTGGAGAACTGAAGCATAGCATAGGTTAGAGTGGATGGTATGTTCTGAACTGTAATATGTATATTGTGTGATTGGATTTCCATGAAAAGTATTACCACATTATAATGTGGTAGCTGCCCATAGAAAATAAACACAATAGCTTTTCATTTGCTGGCTCTTTTAGTACACGGTCAAAGAGGGAAAAGGATTTCATACTACTGTTGCTTGAGCTGGAACTCTGACATTTCTATAGCAGATGACAAATTATTTTCTAGGCACATTTCTGAGTTTATCTAAACCGAGAGGTGGCTGTTATCTTTCTGTAATATCAGAATGTTTGTTTGAGAAATAATTATTCCTCTCCTTTAAGTGACATAAAGTATGTGCGAGCAGGATGCAGAGGGTCAAATATAGACTCTTTTGTGCAATAAATGACTTCCAAGTCATAAATCATCTCTTTATACAAGTATTCAGAAAGTTTTCAGCACATTTTTGTCTTGACCTTTTAACACAAACAACAGTACTTCTGCTTGCTAGGCAACTGATTTTTGCCCATCACTTGAGAGGTTAAAATGAAATAGCAGTGATTTTTTACCACTGTTTCAGAGGACTGCAGATAGAAAAGGTATTTAATTGAATGCATAGCTTCAGGGAATTACCAACTGCTATTATGAAAATAACAAAAAATATTTCAGAATCCCTGACCATTACAAATGGGGCTTCTTGCCAGCGTACCATTTTAATGAGAATTTCAAGAGGAGACAAAGCCTGACAACATGTATCATGACAGTGAAATCAGAGCTGCAATCCAGAGAGCAATTTCAGGCAGGAAACAGTGGGAGAGTTTCACAGTTCCTTTCAGATAAGAAATGTAAGAAACATACAAATGTGGAAAATAAATTAAAATGCACCATTAAAACTTCTCTCCTAAGTAATATAGTGATGAAAATCCCCCCAAAATGTACCTAAAATTTGCTGTGGATGTGTGTTTTCCCACTGCCATCACTGCAGCTTCCTGTGACAATACAAACCAGAACCAGACACTATTAATGATTTAGTAACACTGAGTGAAGTGACTATGCATGTTTTATCAATATTTACATTTTGTCTTTATTAATACAGATTTTGCTAAGCTGCCAAATTACTGATTTCAGTAGGGAGCGCAGGCTTCTGTTTGACCCCCAAGTAACAGAGAGAAAATTAACCTCCTTCTGCATAAGTAATAATAAAACACTTTAATCCAAAATTCATACAAACTCTAATCATATTCCCGTCTTCATACAGACTTTGCTTTTGCAGGGCACTGTGCAACTTCACTTTCTTGGATGAACTGTGCAAAACTGCGTCAGTGCATCTGCCTAATAAATGCTCCCTGAAGAACCGAGAAGATCCTGAATGTGTTTGCAAGGGCACCCCGGTTAGCTTGCACACATCATCCATGCCCTCGGTGCCCAATTCGTGGCCGTAACCTCCTCCTCCCTCCTGCTCTGAGCTCAAGCTCTGGTGAGGCTGCAGAAGCAGGAGTCTGGCCCTGGGGCTCTGTGCCAGTGTCCCTTCGTCAAGACATCAGCCATCACACACGAGCGTTAGCTACCTGCCCTTCTCCAGCCTAGGAAAGGCATCTGTGGAGCAAGACGTGCCCTTGAACTGAAGCGAGAAGATGGACAACAAAGTGTAATGTTCCTGAGTTTGCCAAAAATATTTTACTTACCAAACGAAACAGCCTTCACAGGCTAAGAGACCTTTAGCAGAGAGGAACTGTGGAACAGAAAATTTGGGCTCATTTCGCTGTGCATATCAGGCTGTGGCCAAAACCAAAGTAGCTGCACTAATGTATGAAAAGTCATCCCATGAACGACTGCTACCAAAGAGGCCCAACTCGGAGGAGAAATAGCCTTAATACATTCTTTTTCTTGGTTTTGGTTCCAGAAGATGTCTGTGTCTCATGACTGTAATAATACTCAATCATCATGCTATAATGAAGGGCTTTTCATCTAATCATCTGTAGAACTGATTACTTTGGGCTGTACCCTTATCATGCTGAGCTTCCTGGCAAAATTCCCACTGACATCAGTAAGAGAAGGATTGGACCTTTCCTCAGCAGTTTACCACTATTGTTTAACAATACCACGCTTTTCAGACACTTCACAGTGGAGATTAAATATTTAAACTCTTAATTCTTGAAATATTAAAATGGCACTGTAGAGATAACACACTCATTCTCAGAAGTCTAAGTTTGTTCTGGTCATTATTGCTTCTAAGGAGTAGAGCACCAAAGCAAGGAATGAGCAGGTATGGAAAAGATTTTGTCCAAGATGATGAAAATAGTAGGCTCTCACAGTGTCAAAAATAGGAAGGAAGATAAGCGATTTTATATTGTGGATGATATAGAAACACTTGCTAGCATTTTATTACCATAAAAAATATCCAACTAAGCAATCCAAACCACTAAAACTTCAAAAGATAATACAACCATGGATTTACTCATTATTTTTAAAAAATGTGCTTCATCCGTGTCAGCCAAGTTTTGCCATTAACTCTGAAAGGACCAGGATGCCCAGGAGATTAGTAGGATCTGAAAAAGGATTGGACATCTATAGGGGTAGCCAGGACACATACTATATGAATCCTGTAAGCTCATTTGTAGAGGTTAAGAGCTTGTTTTTCAAAATACTGAATGTATGTAATTCATTTTGACTTGAGTGGGAGTTCAGGGCATGCAGCAGTGCCAGAGAAGAGACCTTAATTTCCTGTCACAAGGGCCAAGTGTCTCTATATTTGGATATTCTTGCTTTTCATAATTTGCACTGCAGTAGCAATTAAGGGACAACATTATAGGCAATGATCCCATTGTACTAGAAATAACAGTTGTTCATTACTCCAGAGGCCTTCAACTCTAAAGCCAAGGCAATTATCAGAGACAGTTTATTGAAAAGAAAAGTGAAGAGCAAATCCCTGCAGTGCCTGTCTTTAGGCACCAAGTGCAGGTGCCTGGGTGTGAAGGCTGCTCTGTGGAAACCTTTTGCTTGTCTGACACGCAGACAGGCACTCGAAGCAGCGGCTGAGGTGCCCCAGAATTGCACAAGGAGACACTGCAGCCTTCCCTGAGGGGACCTTGTAGGTCAGGGCTGGGGACAGGATGAGCTGGGCTGGGGAACTGTGGCTCTTGCTGTGGGGTAAGAGACACGTCATCGCCAAGCATTATTTTCCCTACTTCCAGCAAAGCTTTTGATGCAGCTCCCTGTCAGAAGGGGAACAGCAGGATATTCTGTGCAGCAGCTTGGTAGATGGGTCAGGGGGTGTAGGAGCACTTGTCTATCTTCGAGTGTAAGGATCACCTTTATGGGTAGGTAACACAGGTGTGCCTATTCTGTGATTTGCCATAAGACTTATATGTTTCCATAGCATCTTTGCCACATTTCTTAAGGATTATGCTTCACAAATACTTTCAAAAATGTCCAATCTTAACTAAAGAGTTGCAGGAATATTCTAAATTTGGTGGATGGTATGTGGATTTTTATGGCTACGTCTGCACTAGCTCAGCAGAAGCTAACTGGAGGAAAAGGGATCTGGTCCTCCAGGGGTTTTTATTTTGGACCAGGTCCATGGCATTGCCTGAACATCTGCACACCCAGGAGTGTCTGGTGAAGGGCCTCTTCTTCCGTAGCTCAGATGCCTCCAGGGTGCAAGCCAGGCAGGCTGCTGGGACAGGCAGGAGCTCTGCCTCAAGAAAAGTGTGCCTTGATCTGAGCTAGCAGACTCCTGCAGGTGCACCACCCACCACCTGCACTCCCACGGGCATCAAGCGTGTTGTCAGAGACAGACATAAAATTTGAGGTTATGCACAGCACTTTAGCTGGCCAATCTCTTCTGTGAACTGATGCACTGAGCCATTTTTCGAGAAGCATGACATTCTGAAGCACAGTCTAAAACCCAGGGCTATGCTGCTTCTAATCCTAGCTCTCCCCTGAAATGCACACCTCTCTTTGTCCATCATTTTATCTGCTTACTTGCCTTGCTTGGGTTTTACGAGGATTCGACTTTGCATATTAGTCCTAAGATGTGAAGGCTTCCATGTAGACATTGAAAAAAAAATTTTTAAAAAAATCAGATACTCTAATAAAATTGCTTTGTCATTTTACTAATATAAAGGAAAAAATACAAGGGAAGGAAAGAAGCAATAAGGAAAGACAGACTACATGATCAGGATGTTGTCAAAGCTAAGTGGTGCTGGAAGGTATCAAAACTAAGCTAGTAAAACAATAGTGGTTAGTAAAATTTTTTTTTTTCAAAATGCAGACATTTCCACAGTGCTTAGAATCTCCTCCACAACATCCTTGTTCAACATCGAGATATTCTGCTTGGTGAATAGAAAGTGTTAAATTTTCTTATTGCTTTCATGTTAACTTTGTAATCATATTGGAATAATGAATTAAATACTGCAATATATTCCTAGTAAATGCTGCAGATATTGATATACGTAGGGCAGTGTTTTGACAGTATCTGTATGGAATACCTAAAAATCAGAATTTTTCTCTAAGAGGAATTTGAATTTTTTTTATTCTGATTCAATATGAAAACAAATGCTGAAATATTAGTGTTTCCCCAAGCATGGAAATTCTTACCCATTGTAATTATAATTATTCTAAACACCTTTTTTTTCCGAAGCCAAATACAGCAATGGCAGCTAGAATATGCAGGCCCACATATTTTAGTCCGTTGAAATTCACAGCTTATGCTTTTCATTTGAGCAATTTTCCTTAATTTTTATTTTCTTCCTGAGTATGCAACTTATGCAAGACACACTTATTCTAAAATAGCTTTTAGTCACTTAAATATTTTGCTCTATTGTTTCTAACATCAGAAATTTCAGCAGTGGGATCTTAGCAAAGCACAAAATGTCTCTGACTTTTTGTGACAACATTTGTTTGATCAGTTCCTTTCTTGGTTAGGTTATGAGATTAGAGAAAAATAGACTATTGAGATCCAGAGAAAAATACATATGGAAAGTTTAAGATTTTTCCAGTAAATCATTCAAGTATGAGCTTGAATTTTTTTTTGTATACCAGAGTTCTTTTCTTAGGTATTGCCTTTTTTTGTATGACTATGTCTAGAGTTATTCATATTCCCAGGTGAGACCTGAGAGGATTTAAGGGGAAGAACACACCATCTGGAACATTTTTTCAGTTTACACATTTACAACATGATTTAGCTGTACCCATCAGCTCTGCAGTTTGGCTTGAGCTGTGCAAGTTGACTGGTGTTTTTCTAGCTGCTGTCCCATAGGATTTATAGTTCTGCAGTCCAAATCCACCTTCCAGTTACACCCCTGCAACCCCACCGACATCATATGAGGTTAGTTGAGGATGTAATTTGCAGTTATGTGGAATCATGTGATGCCTGTATTTCCTTTTTTTTTTTTTGTTTTTCGACCTAGGATCACTTTCTAGAACAAAATCACAGCTTAAGTACAGGGGCACTGCAGTCGGTAAATAAATTTGAGACTCAAAGGCAGTGTTGCAGAGATGAGTGATAAAGCAGAACAGTCCCAGTTTGGATGAGATATTTTCTACAGCATTTAGATTTCAATTATCACTGCTTTTTTTCCACTCTTAGAAAACCTGCCCCAAAAGCTGACTGGCCACTCTTAGGGCTGAAAAAGCCCCCAAGGACTTAGAAGGTGAAGGATTGGCTCCTGGCTTGTTCAAAGAGACTATGGGAGAGAAACAAGGCCCTTTTGTTAGGATCGATGGAGAGAAACATTTTGTGTTGGAAGGTTATTCTGGCTGCTGTTTTATTTTCGATTTGTCATCTGTTTCTACAGACTCAAAAGGGTAATGGGTATTTTCAGCCAGCCCTCCCTCCCCATCCTCTTTTCTACAGTATTCTCAAATACTCTGTGCAGCTCTGCCCTTTCCTTTTGCAGTTGGGTGTCATGTCCAAAGAGAATCAAAGCCTGCTGAGATGCATTCCATGGACTTGCTGGGCTTTTATTCTTGCCCTTCATGCATTACCAGAGAAAATTCTCAGCCTAAGGAATTTATATAATACCTGTAAAGATGCTAACAGCTGCAAATTGGCTTGTCCTGGCCATGGAAACCTAGAATCACATGGAACATTTCCAGGGATCACAACGAGGCCTGGGAATAGTTGGCAATATGGGCCATAAGACCATGCAGCCCCCCTCTCCTTCCTTGAGCTGGACTGTGTCCACTGGGGTTTTGTCATTCTGTGACAGAGAAAGTGACAGGTGAAGTTGAAACTTCATTTTAAACCTTTAACTTCTCATATCACTTGACCATACCTTGAAGGAAAGTGATTTATGATACTGGCTTTGCCTTCCTTGCTCTACTAGGAGATGAAGTGATGCCTGACAGGGATATCCATCTTCATTGCTGATATTTTGATTGGAATTGGTGGGTGCTAAAGATGCAGGAGACAGTGACCATGCCTTTCGAAATATTAAGAGGTGAAGAAATATGCTTGAGGAGCTGGCAGATTATCAGAGGGGAAAAAAATCGGAAAAAAAAATCTGTTAGGAAACCAATGTTTGTTTGCTGACTCTACTAATTAGTCTGTGGGGTTTTTGTCATATAATTGTCACTGATCTTAAAATATATATTTCTTTCTAGGCACACAGTAGGTCTTATTTCTTCGTTTGAAAATTTTCAATTAGTTTATTCCATAGGCAAATAAAAAAGGACACTGACAAATAGGCAAAGCCTAAAATTTTGCAAATCCACTAAGTATCACAAAATATGGGAGGATTTCTTCTGCTTCCAAGACTGCTGGAACTGGGTGGCAATTGGGAGGGCTTGGTATTCTGGTAGTGAGTCTCCTCCCTTCACAGCCAGCTCCTCAGGAGAGTCACAACATGGAGACATGAGAGCACAGGTTTGGGTTTCTCTGGAGATGTCAGAGGCAGCAGCCTCCTGCTTCAAGTGCAGGTACAAGGCAACAAAGAAAAATAAACAGAAGCTTTGGAGAGAGTGGACTGAAGCAAGGAAACAATATAATAAATAAATGTAACACATTTTTTTCTCATTTCCAAACTCTGCCTAGGAGGGCTGGTGAATAAAACCAGTCGATCTGTGGAGTGAGTCCTAGACAAGAAAATGAGTTAATGTGCAGCAGAGCATAGAGCTGGTGTGCATCATCTCTACCTGCTCATTTTATTTTCCCTTGACACAAATATTTCCTATCATCATTAATGGTAATTTCTGGATATAGGTGATAAAATCACCCCACACTTCAAATGCATGTGGTTTTTAGTCACTAATAACTTACGTTAGTTTTTATTAGTGGCTACAAGTTATCAAGAAATATATCTTCTGGGTAGTGAAACCTATTCTCCTCTTGTAAATGTGGAATAAACTTGAAGTGAGTAGTGTGCCCTGATGCATAGCAAGCATAATTGAAGGTAATATGATTTCTATTTGCAGGCACAATGCTAATACAGAAAGAAGAGCAAAGGCAGGAGGCCTGAATGTACCAAAAATCACCTCCTGAGCGCTCAAAATTATGTACTTCTTGCCCCTCTCTAAAGGTGTGAATGATTTTTATTCAAAGGACGCAAACCAACCACATAAAACCAAATCCAGTTGTTTGGCTTTTGTATTGGAATTGTTGTAGTTTATATAAATGGAAACTGGCTGATCTGGAAGCAAAAAAAAAACAAAACCAAAAACCCAACAACCAAGCTAAAGCATGTGTACTGAGTAGGACCATCATCTAATGCAATGATCAGAAAAAAGGCTTGAAGTTACTAAGGGAAAATCATTGAAACTATCAGCCTAGTGCATAGTAAATAGCTCAAAGATAATAGATTGCAATAGATTGGTCTGTGTAACCAAAAAAATAAATAACAGGGAACACATCTGATTTTCGGTGTAAGGAAAATTGCTTTTTTTCTGGGAAAAAACCTGAAGCATCTATACACTCAACAGGTGTGTTTATTTTCACATATGATACAGTTAGCAGCTTGTGTATCAATGTGTACATCAAGTGTTTGCTTTAAGAAAATGATATTGATTTTTTAAAAATCTTTTTAGAAAACCCATTGCAATACATACTGTGAGCATAGAGAATGACACAGCAAAAACAAGAGAGAAGCAATCAGCATGGTCTCTCCCCCACCCCCAGCAGGAATAAATCATTATAACTATAAATCACAAAAGTTATTACAGGGCTCAAACAGCTCTGAAAATTCCAAGTAGCAAAAGCAGATAATTAAAGAGGAAGAGTTGAGACCAAGCCTTATATTTAAAATGTTTCAAGAACACATTGCAAATAGCTTTATTTTCTTTCTTTTCGCACTCTCTCTCCCTCTTGCAAGTGGCAAACAAATGTAATTGGAAAAAGAAAGTGCACCAAAAATATTACTTACAAATTGTCCTTAGCAGCATAATGGCCTAATTGGTGAAGGGGTGATGCAGTCCCGGAGTATGGAGAATGGCACAGATGGAGAGCAGTTGTGTGCACTGATGAGAGGGCAGATGCTCTCAAAGGCATTTTGCAGCATTAGATATCCTGGCTCATCTCCATCGATGGCCCCGATCTCATTACTCTCAGCACATGAAGAGATTTCACCCTCTAAAGCCAGGGCTGTTTGGCTGGAATGAGGTGCACCAGTGCTGGAGACAGCTAAGAGAGCCCAGGAGCAGAATTTTAGGAAAACATCTAGAGCAGTTGTCATCTGTATTTTCATATGACCTTGCAGTTCCAAAGAGGGTAGCCAGCAGCCTGGTATGACTGGCTGATTCTGTGCAGGCCTTAACAAGAACGTCCCTTGTCGGTGGTTCACTTATTACTCATACTTTAGTCTCTGCCTAGTTTACACTTGCAATTTTGCACTATAAATATATGAAATACTCTTTATACCAACACCTCTTCCTGGAATAAGTTTCAGTTACAGTAATACACTCCATTGTACAGTTTGAACAGGGGGTGTGTAAATAAAAGTTGACAGATTGTGTTGTATTGTGAATTCCCTCTGAAGAGTCATGAAATACCTTTTACAGTAAACAGGAAATGAGTAAGACAAAAAAAGCAGTATATAAAATAAGTGGTCTAAAGATAGACTGGGAATTTTTCTTTCCTGCTTCATACAAAAAATAAAGAGCTATGCAATGAAATCAGAAGGTGGTAAATTATAAAATATTAAAATACTTAGTGACATGATATACATAATCATATAAATAAAATGCAACACAGCTAAAAGAGACAATGCAATTGAAAAATAATTTGGAGTATCATCTACATATCAAATATATATAAAGAGACAATTAATGGCAACAAGACCAAAAAAAAGGACATAAAATCTTCAGAATCTTAGCTTAACAATCAGTACTAAATAGCAGTATAATAGGTGGAGAAGCAACGTAGAGATTACTGTGTAAGAGGTTGTTTGCTGAGAAGATTTTAAACTTCCCTCTGAGATATCTGATCCTGGTTGCTGTAACAGATATATACAAATCTGTGCTGATTTTCCATCTTATCCAGAGTGGCTCTTCAGTGCCTGGTCCTGTCCCTGAACTACAGATCATGCATTCTTCCATATGCATTTCTGAATCTGAGTAAAATTTTTTTTTCCATAACATCATGATTTAAAATGACTTTTTGATTAGCAGCAGGAACAGTTAATAATTAAATAGAGAAAAAAATTAAACCTCCAGTTAAAAAAAAAAAAGGCCATTTCTTTGGGTCTGATTACAGGCAAATTTGTGCACTTTTCTGTAAACAAAATGTATTTTGATGAAACAGTAAAGTTCTCTTTCACTTCATACTTTCTCTATTTAATCAACAACATCAATAAAGATATAATCAGATCCTTGATTGTTATTAATGACATATTGTAAAAAGCTGGGTGCAAGACAATGCAAAACAAGGGTGTAATTGATATCATGACAAACAAAAACTAATGGAAGCCAGATACGAAATGTAGTTTTTATCTTGGCTTCTCCTTAAGCGAGAAAAACAACTTAAACACATTGAATTGGCTGTTAATAGTCTCATAATTAAGAAGCAAAACCCCAATAAAAGACAGGCTGGCCAGATGTGAGATGGGTGCAAGACCTGACATGCAAGTTGCAGGAAACCCCCTTGTTTTGCAATTAGAAACCCAGCTAGTGAAACTGGGAGCATAAAGCCACTCATCCTGTACGTAATGTATGGTTTTGGTTGCTAACTCTTCTTTAATCTGAAACAGTAGTGAAGGCTCCTGGATTTATACTTTTGATGGATAAAAACCTGTTTGTTAGGGTTTGCAACTTGAGTATGTGGTTACCAGTGGAATTTGCTCTCCATCTCTAATTTTTTGTAGCTAGGGAGTGTTATAACCAATATAACTCCTTTATTCAAAGTAGTAACAATGCTGTAATGTGATTTATATACAAAAAGATCCCTACTCTTTTGAGGAAGGAAATAACAGCATAAACCAATGCCTTTAAACACTTCTCTGTTCACTCCTGGGTGCAGGAGATAACCATTCCCCTTCCACATGCTTAATAAAATTTCAAAACATTAGTTTACTCTCTGTACACATAAATGTGCATATACATATACAATGTATATCGATATACTTTCTTTTTTTTAAATAGCAAAGTTGTCTAAACTCACTTCAGTAATCTAGACTTTAGATAAATCCGCTTTGAAGTGAAGTCAGGGGGTAGAAAAACATCTTCTAGCTGGGATTATGGAATAAAATGTTCTGTATTGCTAAAGCAGCTTATCCTAAACTTATCAATTAACAGTCAGAGTGACAGGTCTGACTGGATGATGGTATTTTAGCAAGTTTCTAGAAAAAAAGTAGCCTAGCTTTATGAAGTAGGTTTAAAGATTGAAACTCATCTCTTAAATGGTTAGTTGGTTTACATTAAGGCCTTTTACTTGATGAAAAATACTTGTTATAAAACTGTTTTAAAAACTTCTTATGCATGTGAAATACCTATGTCATTTCATAATGTAATGCTGGTACTTAAACACATGCACTTAGACACACAAACACACACAAAAAAATCCCCAAAATCAGACATTAGAAATTTAACATATAAAAGCAGTGATAGCTGAGTCATTTCTGTTAGGCTTATTGTCATTAAATACGGAATGTAAATGGCTGATATTACTGAAACAGCAGCAGCAGATTAGAAAGCAATACAAAGCCAAGACTAATCCAGAATCTGAAATGCATCGTTTCTAACCACTGCACCTCATGGGAATCTGAATTTCATCTATCAGGCTCGAGCAATTTCAGCTCTCAGAGAAGCCAGAGGACGGAGAAATACCCACTTTGTTACATATTTGAGAATATCTAGTGAGAGATTTAAAAAAATGGCCGATGTTTCATTCTATACTGTCTCAGCAGATTGGGATGTGGTGATGATGTTGAATTAAACTGCTGTCTTAATAGACTTGAAAATTAAGCTATCATAAGTAATGGATTACATATAATTGAAATAGTTTATGACCTCTAAAAAATATGAAGACTAATATCATATATAAAATTGGAATCAGACGTAGAATCATAGAATATTTCAAGTTGGAAGGGCCTGAAAGGATTATTGATTTCAACTCCCTGCTCCTCACAGGACTGCCCAAAAAGAAACCATGTGACTCAGAGCATTGTCCAGATGCTCCTTGAACTCTGGCAGGCTTGGTGCAATGACCACTTCCCTGGGGAGCCTGTTTCAGTGACCAACCAAAACCGAAAGTGTTTTCTTAACAACTGTCAGGATGAGCCCATGTCTTTTTCCATCCTTTAAATTATTTTTATCAGCAGCATGAATTTTCTTTTATAATTTCTAGGGCATATGTTCTAGGGGGTCAAACTACAATCCAGAACATTTTGCACTTCCTCACAGACAAATGTGAGAGCAAGTGTAAGGTGTGAGCCCTGCTGAATCTTCTCTGCAGATGTTCTTAAGGCAATTTGGCATTGATCACACTACGATTTGCTTTTACACTGATAAAAATGAGATGAAGAATGAAAAATAAAGCTCAGGGTTTACAGAGACTTGGATCTGTAGACTGAGGACAAGGAGTGAGAAAAGGTTTTTCAGATGTCTCCTCTTAACTTGTCTGTGCCATACACAAATTTTGTCCTCAAGAACAGCAGGACTTATTATTTTGTTTAACATTTCCCTTTAAATTTAAAATGTTGAGTCTGTTAATTTCTTGGCCATGTGAGCTTTTCACACAGTTCCTTTGTAAATTAATGTAATGCTATAGAATAGCCAAAGTCCAAACCAGTAGTGCACCAGCTGAACATAAACAAGTTATATAACGCTGCAATCATTCATTTATTAAAGTAAGTGGAAATTTCAAGGCATACGTAATCTTTTTGGACAACTGACAGGCAGAGGCAGATGTGATCAAGAGAACTGAGAATCCAGTGATTGTAGGCAGATAGAGAGACAGGTTTGGCTGGGTGATTAGAAAGTAAAGTGAGATGGAATTGGAAAAAATGGCAGAGAGCATTGACTGTCCCAGGACAAGGAGAAGTAACAGTACAGAGACTGCTGAGACGGTTAGAGGAACAAGCTGCAGCAGTAATAAGTGTCTAGGGAGATTAAGGAGACAGGACCCATTGACAAAGAGTAGTTCAAAGCATCTGTGCCAGAGGGAAGGGATAAAAAGAAGTGTAGAGTGGGCTTAAAGAACTGCCAAACCCTTTCCAACTCTCAATAATCCCCCAGTATATTTGATACAGAAGGTAGAAAGATAACATCAGGCCCCAGACACCTCCCAGCTGAGGTCACAGTTGCATCCCTCCTGTTTGTGGTCCACCTCTCAGCACACCTCTGCCTGGGGTCAGGGAGGGGCAGGTGGCCCCGTCCCAACCCTGTCACAGGATGGATGATTTTACTGCAGCAGGCTTTTCAGCTCCACTTGCTTTCAAACATTCTCACCCTACACACCAGAAAGTTGCCCATCTTCATCCTTCCCACTGCATGACATCATCTGGGTTAGCAATGAGCTGGACCATTTTTTAGCAAAGTTAAACCAAAGTGAATCAACTTCCAGGCTTTCTCACAATTCCTAACTTCTGTCATCTGCATTTCTTCCTTTGCATCATGTTTTGGCCTGATCTTCCCTCCAGCTTGTTCTACACATCTCTTTACCCTTCACTGCATTTGCTCTCTCATATGCTGCAGTCTCAGAGACAGACAGCTGGAAACACCCCAGCCAGTCTTTAGAAACAACAAAAATAAGAGATGCTCTTCCCATGCTGAAGTTAGAGAGAACTGCGGTCAGAACCTGCCCCCAAGGAGCCAAGTACAAAAGCATTGTGGGTCCTAAAGACAACATGCAAGAATCCAATCTAAGAAGTCAATGGTTGAAACAGGAATATGTGAGGAAAAGTATCTTCATACTGGTATCAGGCACACACAGACAAGACTGGGGAACAAAGCCAGATCACTTCAAGCTGTAGGAAAAGCTCACAACAGGTAAATTGCCCTCTTCTGGCAGTAGCAGGTGCCTCCACTGACTGTCTGAAACTTCAGTCACAGCCCCAACCTCACATGTATATCCATGGGGCACAGTTCTTACCACTTTGGCCATTTCTCCAGCTCTGAAGATCTTGACATTCAAACTCCATCTCTCAGCTTCCCTGACTTGGTCATCCATCCATCATCACTGTGAGGATACCCTGCTTGTGGCATGAAGTCACCTGCTTATCTATAGCTGACATGGCCAAAACCAAGGCTCCCATGTCCTCACAGGATTCAATCCCACTGCTTCCTGAAGCTGACTGGCCAGCTGCAGCTGCAGTGAGTGTAGTCTTCATCAAAGTGTGCACGAACTGTGCAGATGAGACCAGTGAACTCTGCTACTGAACCTTCAATACCAACAGTAGCAGTGTTGTCATAGTCCTGCTTGGATAAGGGGATGGGCAGGATTACATGTACCTGAAAGCTGGTCTGCTTCATTCTCCCCACAAACCTTGCCTTGCGCAACATTATTTTATGTGGCACTCAAGTATTCTTGTAAACATGCAACAAAAATACACAGGTGCAGATCAACTCAGGATGCCCAGTTTTTGAGGGGTGATTCTGGTGTATTATTTCCTTCATATTAGAATGGTGCTAGCAACGTTTCTGATGAAAGATGTGTTTATCTTACAATATTGCTAAGGAAGAGATCAAAAACATATGAAGAACCTTGGTGTTATGGAAAACTCTTGCTTTGAACCATAATAACCTTCCTGTCCATTAGCTGAACCCTAACAAAATACTCTTAGCTATGGGTTGGGCAGTATTGCACAGGGAAAGCCACAGGTGCTTGCAGACATCCCTATACAAACACTGAAATAATCACATGGCAGTTATTGACACTAGATATTTTTTAACACAAATGAGCCGTCAACAAATCCATTTCTATAGTGGGCATAATTAATCTTTTTTTTTTTTCAATAGCATTATTCTCTTGGTGTTGGAATATTGCCAGTACACCTTGCTTATTTAAATGTCTAAAATTCATCTGCTCCTCTCCTGTCTTGACTAACAGAAATAACACCGTGTCCTTATGGTGCAACAGCTTTTCCCTTACCCCATCTGAGGCATTAAGGGACGTATTAGCCAAGGTTGGATGTTCAACGGAAGCTTGACACTGTGCTTTTACTTTGCTGTGATTTCCTGATGAAAATCAATCACTTTGTTTCACTCTCTGTGGGGTTTTGTTTCTATTTTTCTGTTTCGCAAATATGCTGGTTCTTATCCGCAGAGTGCTTATCATCCCTTGTGCACAGGATTTTGTCAAAGGGCTTTTGAAACTTCATGTATGTTAATCAATCAGTTAATCTACTTATGGACGTTTTTCAATAAATCCAGGAATTACATAAGAACTGATTTCCACTGCTGAAATAATGCTGGTTACATCTAGAATTTCCATATGACTTGCTCTTCTTTCAGCCAAGTCAAGTTGCCAAGTACAGTTTAAAGGCTGTTAATAACCCTACTCAATTCTAAATATATTTAGTCTTTTAAAGTGTTTTATGATAGAAGTTTTTAACAAAAGCTGGGGTATTTTTGTTATCAGTTCACCTGCTTTATGTTTATGTTTCTGCACAAATTTTGTGGGTAAACACATGTTTTGAGGGTTTTTTAAAATTATTTTTATTTTTGTAATTGCTTTTTTTTTTTCCCCTGCATATCTTCTCCTGATTCTCTGGCCTTTGAGTCCTGACTAAGCTGCAGGGAGGATATTCAGAACTTACCTGATACAGAGAAGGCGTATGAGGGAAGGGGAATGCAAACCCAGACCAAAGTACTCATGCTCCAGGCTTTCCAGACCAGATACATCCTGAAAGTGTGACATACACTGAATACTTAGATGCACAAATAGAACAGTTGCTGCAGAGATGGTTGATTTAAAAAGAAAAACCAACTCAGCAAGAGCAGTAAACACACTATGCTTCTTGCATAATATCTGAGTGGTTTGAGCATTTTGTGATAGAGAGAAAGTTGTCCCTATTCCAAGACTCTAGGGCACTTATTAGTCCATATCTCGTTCTGTTCTTCTCTAGTCTAAAAAGCGTAGGTTCTTCAGGGAATATGGATTTGAACACTGTTGCCTCATTCCCGTGAACTAGCTAAATGCTAGGCTAAAAAAACCCTCAGATTTCTTTTCTTTACTGTGTTACTGTGTGTCACATCCTTACAGCCACACTGGCCATTTTTTTCCCACTGAGACCATTTGCTTGAAAAGTGAAATACCTGAAAAAGGCTGAGAGGGATCAATAGCCATCCCCCTTCATGGGCAAATCCTATAGCATGGTTCTGTTACACAGAAGATTGGTCTTAGACAATCTACTGTCTATCTACCCCAGCATTATTGAAGAAAAATAAGTATGTCCCATCAGATGACTGCGCACAGCAGAGGAGCCTGCTCTCAGTCCCCAGCACCTTCTGCTGTGTAGCTTGCAGACACCCCTCCCTTTGGTAAAGTTTCTTTCCCGTTCTAAGTAACTGGCCCTCCCCAAGCTCTTACAAAGGCTGCATAAGATTTTTCTGCTCTCTATAGTCCTGCTATGCTCAAGTGCCCAATATTAGGCCATATCTAGTTTAAGGGTACCTAAAAATACTCTTCTTGCATAGAGGGAGGAAAAAAAAGGCATATGCAGCCTGTCAAAATTGTCTGCAGGTGCTCAGAACCCTACATGAATTCCAGATGCAATCCCAACTGACTGTTTCCCACCTCTGCCTATTACCGTGAGCAACTCCCTAGTGAACCTGAAAGCTCCTCAGGCATTTAGCTATATTCACCTACACATGTTAAGGAGATCCTGTTCTGGGAAGATAGGCACTTATCTCTTGCCTCAAGTCCCAGTACAATCCAGCTTAGGAAGACAGGCATTTAAATCCCTTTTAGAAGCCTGAAAAATTAGCAGCAGTAAGAATTATGTCTGGCTTTTTCTGACATGGGCCATCAGCTTCAACATAGGTGCATAAGGCTGAGAGCATGACTTGAGCTAAGCACAGGAGTGCAAGTGTACATTTTACCATTAGAGAGGGACTGATGTGTCACCGACATCTTACAAGACCGTCCCAACCATTATACCATGTTTGGGCAAAAAGCATCAACCTCTCCTACTCTGTGAGGATACAGGAGTTGATGGCTCCAGTGTTCATAGCAAGAGAAGAAAAACCAAGGGGAGCAAACTCACATATGTGGAAAAGATGTGTCATACAGAAGACAAGGAAAACAAAGCATAACCTCGTAACTCTCCATGTTGTGCCAGAGAGCATCTGGACTGCTAGGCCAACCTTGTGTTTGCTTTTGTCTTCTCTGATGTGGCCCTGTGCCTCATGTGTTTTAGGCTGCACAGGCTCTAAGCTGCAACACCTACCATCCACACTATCCAATGGCTGCTGATTATGCCATTCTGCTGGGAAGTTGGAGCTCAGGGCTTAATTAGAGTCTAGAAACATCACCCACTTCCTTTCTTACAAGTTTTTGCATCTTTATGCAAAATGTGGGTGGAAGCACTGTGATCTCATTAACGTCAGTCCTGCAGTAGGGACAGAGAGGCTGGATCGTGTGTCCATGGAGTGTTGGGAGTGTTTCTGATGAGTTTCCAAGAGGATTATCAGTGCTCTAGCTGCAGGCTGGCTTTGCCCACTGGCACTGTTGAGTTCACTTGCAGTCAGTGGAAAGAAGGAGGCACTCTAAGTGCCTCAAAGAAAGCTGTCATTTTCTGCAGGTCTTCAGAAGTGCCTCTCTCTCTGTCCTCTGCCCATATAACAAGGAGAAGGAATTAGACTGCTCCTTTTGTCCCTTCCAGGGTTAAGACATCTAAGATATAATTGAGGTAATAACATCTCAATGAGGTATCTAAAGTAGATGGATGAGATTCCAGCCTGAATACTTGAGGCTTTGCAGTAAATGATTACAAGAAAAAAACCATAGTGTCAATAAGAAGATGCAGGCTGTTGAAAACCAAAGAAAAGAATATTGATTAAAATTAGGGTGTATTATAAGACAATATTTGAAAAGAATCAAAGACCTACAGCCTTTTGTAATTATTTTCATTTCTCCTCCATGCCCCATAAGCCTTTAGAAAAAAATAATTTAATATACTCTTGAAACATATTTTCCTTATCCTTTCTGTGAAGCTGTACTCATGAACCAAGGAGGGCCGGAAATCACTGTTAATACCCTGAGAAAAACAGTGAGTCCAATAAGACTGTAATGTTAACCCATCAGTTTTCTCTCACTTAGTCTAATTCTTTGGATAACATTGTCTGAAAAAAGACAGAGGAGTATTTATTGCAGTAGCTTGAATATGCATCAATTGATTTTATTATACTAGAAAACCTGAGAAAGTACGGTTTATTTATATACAGATTGTGTAAATACACTGTAGGCAAGTTTCACAGTTTCATGTTGAAAGGGCTTTCATTAATGCTGTAGTTCTGAGAAAAGGATGTAAAGCAACATAAAAGAGTCGAGATTTGATTTTTACTGAGATAAGTTGAAAGAATAATTCACCTTTACTAAATGTGTTTCTTCTTTCATGTTGTTTTATGTGTTGCTCTTTCTACTGCTTCATGCATGGTTGCAAAAAATATACATTAAGAATTAATCCCTCAGTGATGTGTCTTAATGATGCCTATTATTTATGTTTGCCTAATTCCATGTCTTAATAAAAAAAAAATCAATCACCAGAGATCCATAAAATTAAATGGTTGGTTTTGTCCTGGAGCAACTACACACTATGCTTTTATTTTATGTGTATTTCTGACAGAAGACATGAAGTCAGTTCTGCTGAGCAATGGAATCTGATACGGAAAAAGTATGTTGTTAATTGCACTGTTTTTTAGAAAGTATGGAGTGGGGTTTTTTAAAGGCTAGGAGATTACATTTCAGGTACACTTCCAGAACTTTGTATGGCTTCCCATCATTCTCAAAGGCAAAAAGTTACCTAAAGATTTGAAATTGAATATATGGGCCAACATCTCCTATCGAGTAATGACTGATTTTTGGTTTGTATCGATACTGAGGCTTATCTACGTTTACGAAAACCCACCGGTTCTGTGACTGAAAACCACGGCATCAGGACCAGGTGCTGTATTTCCTGTAGCTGAAACCAGCCACCTACCAGAAATGGTAGATACGGCCAGCTTTTCCGTCCGAGTACTCGGACTGAGTACTCAAACTAAAGCTGAGCATTGAAAACTGACAACACGAGTTTCCAGATATACCATGCGATACACCAGGTATTACTGTACAGAAGGCATTCGTCAGACAGGCATAAAATTCCGGCTCCTGACGTAGGAAGGCTCTGTAGACTGAGCTGCATTTGGAGAAATCGGTACCTGCAACTGAGACCTCGAGTGAGCCTGACGGATGCCCGAGGTGACAGAGGCCGTTCCCCGAGCCGGCGACGGCGTGAGAGTCCACAGCAGCCCCTCGTTTGTGCCAGGGAGAAGGAAAATGGTGAGACAACCCGATGAGCGCTTTCAGCCACGGAATCCTGAAGCAACGCCGTGTGCCTCACTCCGCCTAGGCGCTGACTGCTTGTAGCTGTCACAGACCTGGCAGCGAGGGTGTCTGCGCCCCAACCCCGGCGGCCTCACCGGGCGAGCTGTCACACCGCCTCCGCCCTCGCTGCTGAGTCGCGCACGCCGCCCCTCTCCGTCTCCCCCTGCCCAGCTCCTCCGGTGTCCCGGCGGGGGCCAAGCAGCCGCGCCATCGCTCCCGCCGCCGCCGAGACCGGTCCGCCCGCCGCCGCCCCTTCCCTTCCCCCGCCACCGCACATGCCCAGAAGGGCGGGAGCCGCGGCGAGCCCGGGCGCTGCTGTGACAGCGGCGGCGCTTTCCCTTCCGTGGGTGGGTGGGGGCCGCGCCGCGCCCCCCGGCCTGGCCTGGCCCGGCGGAAACACCGCGCCGGCCACCTGCTCGCCCAGTGCCTTCCCCACCGCGCCCCG
>VZRL01005927.1:2611095-2636519 GCA_013397895.1 Origma solitaria
GGCCGCCCCGGACGCGGGGCGGGGCGGGGGCCGGGCCCGGGACGGGCGCCTGGCTGCACGTCGGCCTGACTGTGGCCTCGGGAGGCGGCGTGGGGGCTCCGCAGGCCGGGGGTCCCCGCTTCTCCTTTTCCTCTCTTTGGCTCTCTGACAGTGTCTCCTGAGACCTCGGCTCAGAGCCGCGCGGGCGCTCCCTCCCTCAGCTCAGGTAGGTGCTTGGAATGCGGGCAGCGGCGGGCAGCTTCTGCCTCCGCCGCCCGCCGTGCCCCCAGCCCGCCGGGGCGGCCGGGACCGCCGGCTTCGGCCTCCGTGTCCCGGCTGTTCCAGGAGGGGAACGTACCTGTGTTCCAAAAGCTTAGTCTTTGATACCAGCTGTCACTTGCTGATTTAAAGCTGACAAGTGAGTGACACTTGTAGTTTTTTCTAAGGGGAGTTCAGGTTAGTCGTTGGTGTGAGAAGTTAGGCTTTTGCACTTTTCTGATTTGGATCCAACAGCATGTTCCATGCTGACTTATAGGAAACTTTGAGTTTGTCAGAAGAACAACGATCTGAATTTCTTTTCCCTTGCTTTACTCTTGAAGACTCTAAAATGCTTCCGAGTTTATAAAGTTGGAGCAAACTGTGAGTTTGGACAGATGCGTAGGTTATCATCAGAGCTGAGCATACAACTACATTGAAGCCCGTGCCTTTAACTTTTCCTGCTTATCAGCAAGTGAGCCTTTGTGGCCCTGACGATAGTTTTAACCAGAGGAACAGTAAAAAAAGGTAATACTGAGAGGGGCTAGTGTTTCAGTGCAGAATTCAGGCAGATGAGGATATTGGTATAGAGAATATCTGAAGTACTGGGGAGGAGATAGCACAAGTACACCACACAACAGGAATGTATTTGTCTGTCTTATCACTCATGGCATCCTTTGGTGGCATTCTGTCTACTTTTTATTCATTCCTTATTCTTCTGCTAGGATTCCCTTTCTCATTCTCAAAAGGCAGCAATGAAACCCTCAAACAAACAAGAGGACCCTGGTGACAAAAAGGGCAGATGTGCATATGGTTTGAAGTCATCTGAGCATTTTTCTAGCATTAGCGTTTCTTGGCAAAAGAAATTTGGGTATTTTGCCTAGGGTATGTAACACTTTCCAAATCTTTTTTTGAACCACAGAGAAACTGCATGACGAAAATGTGACCCAGTGTTTTGTTGCAGTCTGCTCTTTGCTGCTATTGAAAAAAAAGAGTGTTGAATTTGGAAATGCCAGAGGAAGGCAGTGAAGATCCAACGTGGGAAATGTCAGTTGCCTGAGTGGGACCAAGGCAGATTTGACAGATGTGAAAAGTTTTCTTTGAGCCCTAACTTGGGATGTTTTTTTCCAAGGACAAGCAGTTTCCTCCTCAGCTAGTTGTTTGCACACAGTTCCCTCTTGGCAGTTGCCTGCTGCCTTGCTTTGACTTGCTGTGTCCAGCCATTGCTTAAAGTAGTGATTCACCTTAACAACTGGAACCTTTTTACGCCAATGAACCTCGTTTCCATAATAACTTCAAAATAGTGATATCAGTGAAACAAAAAGCAAAAGTGTTGTTAGAGCAAGCTTGGATCAGTAAACTACAGTTCCTGTAAGAAAGCCCCGAGTACCTTTTTCAGATGATAATCTAGAAAGGTGTGTATGTTTAAAATTGTCTATATGTTTTCGAGAGGGTTTCTGTAACTCTCACAAGTACAGGTATTTTATTGTCAGGGTGCCTTCCTGGGGAGAGGTTGGAGTGACAAAGTGTGGCTGGGAAGGGCAGGGAGACAGTGACAGTAATTCCTCTCATCCTGGCTTGCTTGGCCCCAGTTTCCATGTCAGAGTTGCCACTCTCTGAGCTGCAGCGGTGCAGATCTCGCTTGAAAGATCTAAAACAGAGAGATGCCTGCTGGCCCGTCCTTTATCTCTGTGGATGAGTGAAGGGGTCTGGTCTCTGTGCAGCCCTTCTGCCTCTGAATTTTTCGAGAAAAGCTTGCTTTCTTACCCTTGTTTTGAGTAAGTGCTCAGGATTTTAATCCAAGTAAACCAAACTAGTTTCACTTTTCTTTTAATTTTCTTTACCGTAACTTAAAGAGTTGCGTGCTCTTGGCACATGTGCTTTCATATGGCTTTTAAAAGTAACCATGTGTTCTTTCACTCGTACTGGAGTTTGTCTGATTTTTATAGATGGGATTCAAGACAATTTTTTGGGGAAAGAGTTTGAGCTCTGAAATCTAGATTCAGTGCAAAAACTTGGTAATTGTTTTGAGTTGCAAACGAAAAGATACTAATATTCTATATTCAAGAGACTGTCCCCCACCTCAACCCAGAGTAGAGAAGTTGCCCTGAAATTCTGATCTTGAAGCTCAGGGAAGGGAAATACAGAGCTAGGACTATAAGCAGGGTGTGCAGTCAGTTGTTGCTTTTCTAACTAAAATCATCATAAAGGAAAGTGCAGAAATAAAGGGGACCTTATATTAAACTTACTTTAAAACATTTTTCCAAGTACTAACTGCATAAACAGTATAACTGCCAATACATAGTTTTAGTGTTCGGTGGTTCAAACTATTAATAGTTTCATTAGAAATTACTGCTTGGACTTCTTTACAGTGCTTAATCTTAATTAATTGGAGGGAAGAAAAAGGCCCTGCATGACTAAAGTTCTTGATTAAAACAGCTTTTTAAAAACACAGGTCTAATCAGTGGATTGATAAAAGATAAACCAATATTAATTGTGACACCAGGATGTTACGAGTGGAAGTGTGATCACTGAAAGTCATCCCACTGATAAGAAAAATGGTTCATATAATTAAAAGATTCTCAAGGAATTTATGTGGCATCTTCCCCCTTCATTTTTTCTTCTACTGTACATATCTTATTGAAATTTGGTAGGGGAAACCAAAATATTGAGTGTTTTGTAGTCGTTTTGAAGTCTCTGTAGTTAAATTTGGAATCTGTAATGTGTAGAAAACTGTCTCTGAAGAAGATGGTAATATGGATGAAGTTCAGGAGACCTTAGAAGTGACTCCTGTTCTTCTTAAAAGTGATTGAAATTTCATAAGTATTTTTTATTTCCCCAATTTCTAGTTACTCATTATCCTCATTTGTACCAGGTTTCTTTACAGTTAATTGTGAAATGTTGATTTAGGATCATGCATCTCTTAAATTTTGATTCATATATTGAGGGCTCTTACTTTATATGAGTAAAGCATAGTGAGAGACTGAGCACTTCTGCTCAAAACTATGTGAGCTCCAGGTTGTAAATCATCCAGAGGTGGGTAGAGAAGTGACCGGGTAGGAAGAATTGATGGCAGGCAAAAATGAAGTTACATCTAGCAGTTAAACCCTCTCCCCACGCATGCCCCTAAAAGAGTTATTAAGTTAGTTTCAGAATGAGGAATCACTTCTTTTATGGTTGCCCCTGTGCCGACTGAGGCAAAGGTTGTGGGACAAGGATACCCACAGGGTGCCAGTGCTGTGCATGCACAGGGCAGCAGAGCTAAGGCTGCGGGGTGTCTGCACACCCCAGGTTTCCTCACATCCCCGTGCTTGGTTTCACAATCCAAGTGACTCTCATGCAGGTTTTGAACCAATTTTCTTCTCCACTGGGGAAACGGAGCCCTGCCTGCAAGGGTAGCACATCTGCCCACTGTGACACAAGTCATCACCGGCATTAATATTTCAGCCCAAGGCTTGCCCTGGAGAGTGAAATTGTGGAGTTGTGGGTTTGTGTTAGGAGAATGGGGCGGGGGGGGGGTGGTTCTGAGAGGTGTGAGGAGACAGCACAGCCTGCCCCAAGGACAGCAGGGATGAGGTGCTAGGGCCAGAAAGTCTGGACTCTTCCCCTCCTCCTGCGGCAGCTGAGTTCACTGCAGAGCCAGCTCTGCAAGCTCTTAAAAGCCTCAGCCCTGGTACTGGATGGTGGTGTTGGCCAGCTGCATGGAGGAAGCTCTCTGAAGGTGCTCTCCTGTCGGTGGGAATTCAAGGTTGCTGTTGTTTTTGCCAGGACTAGACTATGAGGACTGTTTCACTGAAAGTGGAAAAGTGTTCCTCTTCTTGGAGAAAAATGAGAGGTTTGGGGTTTTTCATTTGTCTTCATAATGCCAGTTATGCTGTATAACTCTCGATGAGAGGCAGGGATGATTAGCAGTTTATATTTGAGCTATTATGACAGCTGAAGTGTATTTTACAGCATTCTACTAAAGGCTGTATTATACTGGCGTATCCTTATCTGTGCTGTGCTACTCTGGGCCACTATTGCCAAGTGCCTGATAACCTCTCGAAATGATGGCAAAACTGTGACATACATAAGAATGAAGAGTGGGGTGAGTCTGTAACACTCCCATACTCTGAAATAACTTCTACTTTATCAATTGGTGATGAACTTTTTATGATGATCCAGGGTGTGTCATACTAATTTTAAAAATTAAAGATGCATCAAATCTCCTGTTACAGTGCTTTCCTGCTTACTTTCAGGAATTGCCAGGTAACTGCAGAGGAAACGATAAGATTCAATGGAATGCCATGAGCCTCTGTGCTTCCTTGAGACACTATGTCATGGATTGAAATGGAGGAATCTAAAAGCAAGGATAATATGTATCGATATAGCATGTCTTGTCAGTGCTCTATCTGATGCCATGGCAGGGTTACCTCATTACACATTACACCACTTGGTCTTTCAAAATCATCAGTTTTTGTGAGATTGCATACCTTGGTGCTGTTGATATGCACATGTTTGGAATTAGGCAGCATTACCATGTTGAATCAATAGTTTATCCTGGCAACTTAAAGGCACTGGATGAATCACAGTAGAAGGCATGCTAGTAGGCAGAACATTGCCCTTCCCTCAGGAAAAACCCAAACTGTCTACACCCAGAAGTAAATCTTCAGAACAAATCCAATAAAATGCTTGCCCTGCATCTCTCATTCTGCTTCTAAACCAACAGCTGTGTTTAGGTAAATATGTTTCGCATTGGTTAACCTGTCTTTGGTTTTCCATCCAAGACATTCAGAAAATGTTGCAAAATACCACCTATAGTTCAGAGAGAAGATTGTCTTTTCTTGGGAATGTTCACCAACAGCAGAAAGCAACCCGGAGCAGCTTGCACACGTACTTCTTTTTTTTTTTTTTTTTTTAAATATTCCCTTGCAGCGATATGAAAAAGTCAGATTGTTTCTTCCTTCTGTAACCAGCCAGTCTTACCACCTGAGGATTTTGGGGCTTGGATACAGGTGCAGCTACTGAGGAGCAGAGAAGTAGCAATGCCATTGCTTTGAGTCTGATGCTCCCCATGTTCCTCTCCCGTTCTCCTACTCTGGATTTTTGTGGAGAAGGCTGCATCCATGTTTAACTAATGTCTTCCTTCTCCTTCCCAATGCTGGCCAAGGCCCTGGAAAAGGGCTTGTTGCTGTCATGGTGGTGTGGAAGAAGCAGAGAAGTGTCAGCGTGTAGTTGTGATGTGCTGTGACTTGGCTTTTTGGTGTAGTGACATCAGCTCTGGTGGGTGCCAGCTGCCAGCACTGTTCACAGAGGCACTGTAGGCCTCAAGTAATACTTGCATGTGACTGCACAAGAAGCGTTTTCCTGTGCAGATATCAAGGTACAGATTGCCAAGTCTTGCCTTATCACCACACTCATCTCTAGTGTCATCCCCTTTCAACTTCTGTAGCCTTTTGAAGAAAATGCAGCAAAATTATTTTCCAGCTGATGTGGATAATAACATTTATTAGTGCTTCCCTGTCTGCTTTTCCTGTAATTATAATGCACTGTTATTCCAGGAATGACAATTGTGAACTAGTAGTTCAGGAGATGACTTTGATTTCATAAAGAGAAGGACAGGAAAGGTGTCAGACATGTATTGTTGATCTGCATGTAGGTTCAAGCTCCTTTTGCTTTTATTTCAGTCAGAAAACATCTTTACCTTTGAGAGGAGCAGATTATTGCCATAATTTCCATCACGGATTTTTTACTATGTTTTCTTTTTAAAATGAAAGCTGTAACAGTTAGATCGAGCTAACAAAACTTCTTTCAAAACAAACAAGCAAGAAAACCTTTGCTCCTTCAGTATCAGGTTTCAATTGAAATAAATGTTAACAGCAAAGTTCAGTAATTCTTAGGCAAGAGGATGTTGGTCTAGTTCTAACTTAAGAGGCAGGAAAATGCTATAGCAGATGAACAGTTTTTGTGACAGTAATGTATCAGTTCTGTTGTGGTGCTTACGCTTTCTCTGCCCAGAATTATGTGATCCCAGAAAGAAAGATTTACTCAGGTCTTCTAGCTCAGTTTCACAGCAGAATGGGATATATTAAAACCCCTTTTAATTTTTCACAGTCCAATGGGTTTCTTGTAGGTCACACTTCCTGCAAATTTCATCTTTAAATTTGCAAATGTAATTAGTAAGGTAGGTTTCTTGATACATTCACAGAAACGCTGATTTCACGTAGTTGAGTGTGGTCAAACTTGTGCTTTCTCATTGTATCTTTATCTTACTGCCTTTATCAGGTACTCATTAATGAGTGAAGGATCAAAAGGTGGGACGGTGGCCAAGAAGCAATGGAGAATAAAAGTTTAGAAGGTTCCCCATCAGACCTAAAGTTAGTGGCTCACCCGAGAGCAAAGAGTAAAGTGTGGAAGTACTTTGGGTTTGATACCAATGCGGAAGGATGCATATTACAGTGGAAGAAGATCTACTGCCGTATTTGCATGGCACAGATTGCCTATTCAGGAAACACGTCCAACCTTTCCTACCACCTTGAGAAAAATCACCCTGATGAATTCTGTGAGTTTGTGAAAAGTAACACTGAGCAAATGAGGGAAGCCTTTGCCACAGCATTTTCAAAAATCAAGCCGGAATCATCGCAGCAGGTTGTTCAAGATAGCCTCATCATGAAGACCTACCAGAACTACGAAAACAAAAAACATCAGGAACTGACATCTGCAGTCATCAGCTTAATTTGTGAGGGCATGTATCCAGCGTCCATTGTTGATGAACCTACCTTCAAGGCCCTCTTGAGAACAGCGGACCCCAGGTATGAACTTCCAAGCCGGAAGTACTTCTGTACAAAAGCGATTCCCGAAAAGTACAGTGCTATTAGAGAAATTGTGCTGAAGGAGCTCACTGAGGTTCTGTGGTGTGGCATATCCACGGACATGTGGAGGAGCGAAAACCAGAACAGGTCATATGTAACTGTGGCAGTTCACTTTCTCAGCAGCAGCCCTGCCAACTGCCTGGCTGTGAACTCGCGGTGTCTGAAAACATTTGAGGTACCAGAGGATAACACTGCAGAGACCATTACACGAGTCCTTTATGAAACGTTCATTGAGTGGGGGATCAATACAAAAGTCTTTGGTGCTACAACAGATTACAGTAAAGACATTGTGAAAGCTTGCTCTCTCCTAGATATTCCCGTACAGATGCCTTGTTTGGGGCACACTTTTAATGCAGGAATACAACAAGCTTTTCAGCTCCCCAAACTCTGCAACCTTCTTACCAGGTGCCGAAAGCTAGTGGAGTATTTTCAGCAGTCTACAGTTGCAATGTACATGCTGAGTGAGAAGCAGAAGCAGCAGAATATTCTCCACTGCATGCTGGTAAGTGACCGTGTTTCCTGGTGGGGAAGCACGCTCGCTATGCTGCAGCGCCTCAAGGAGCAGCAGTTTGTCATTGCGGCTGTTCTCGTGGAGGACAGCAACAACCACCACCTCATGCTGGAATCCAGTGAGTGGAATACAATCGAAGGGCTGGTGGAGCTGCTCCAGCCTTTCAAGCAGGTTGCAGAGATGATGTCTGCTTCAAAGTACCCGACGATAAGTATGGTGAAGCCACTTCTCCACATGCTTCTGAATACTACTCTGAACATCAAAGAGAACGATTTGAAAGAAATCAGCATGGCAAAGGAGGTGATTGCTAAAGAGTTGTCAACCACCTACCAGCATACACCTGAGATAGACATGTTTCTCAATGTTGCAACTTTCTTGGATCCCCGCTACAAGAAACTGCCTTTTCTTTCTGCCTTTGAGAGGCAGCAGGTGGAAAACAGAGTGGTGGAAGAAGCAAAAAGCCTGCTGGAGAAAGTAAAAGAAAATAGCTTTAGAACTGAGGAGAAATTCTTCGCTGTTTCAGAAGAGCCCCCTATGAAAAAAATCATCATCTCCTCTACTCCTCCTCCTACCAGTGTCATCAACAACATGCTCGCAGAGATCTTTTGCCAGACAGGAGGCGTGGAAGACCAGGAGGAATGGCATGCTCAAATCGTTGAGGAGTTGAGCAACTTCAAGTCACAAAAAGTCCTCGGTTTGAATGAAGACCCGTTGAAGTGGTGGTCTGACAGACTAGCGCTGTTTCCAGTTTTACCAAAGGTTCTTCAAAAATACTGGTGTATTCTGGCCACAAGGGTCTTCCCTGAACGTCTTTTTGGTTCTTCTGCTAATGTTGTGAGTGCAAAGAGAAACCGGTTAGCCCCGGCTCATGTGGATGAGCAGATCTTTTTGTATGAAAACAGTCGCAATGGGTCTGAGGCAGAACCGGAGGATGAAGATGAAGGAGAGTGGGGTTTGGAACAGGAACAGATTTTTAATTTAAATGACTCGGTAAACATAAACAACAATTTCTTTAATATTCGAGACAGTGGGTTTGTTTAACAGGACTGTTGCGGTACATTTAATAACAAAGAAAAAAGGTATTTGTCTTAAGTTACCAAAAATTCTTCTGTTTTATGCTATGAATGGTGTAAATATTGAACAGTTGTAACAAACTTGATTTAGCTTCCATTGTCTGTGTTTTTCCCACTGTCTTAAAACATGAATGACTTGTGATTAAACAGCACTGAAATGAATGAGGAAATAAATTCTACAAAGACCGTGCTTTCTGACTGTGGCCCAGATTTCAGAAAGCACTTACCCATGTGCTTCCTTTCCACTTGCTTCAGTGGGAGACAAACACATGCTTATGTGCTTTCTATCATAAAATGTTTTTCCTGAGTTAGGACCTTGAGGAAGTTTTTTAAATTTATGCCTCCATTTGTAAATCCTGTGTGACTCAGGATGCTAGCTTTAAATTTTGGATTTTAAAACATTTTTAAAATCCATAAACCTGAGCAGTGAATATTTTTAGAATATATTGTTGCTATGGAATGAAAAAAGATCTTGAGCCTGATTTTCACTACCTCATGTCTTAGGTCTGGTCTATGCTAGAAAAGTTCAGCTGATATAATTCTGTTGGTTAGGGGACTAATGTGTTGTTATTTTAACTGATACTGTGCTGGCATAGGCTGTAGTGTGGATGCATTTATACCAGGATAATTTATTTTCCTTTCCAGTGCGGTGTAAATGGTATAAAGACTTTTAAACTGGTATTTCTGTGTCCACATTAGTCCAGTTTTACCATTTAACTGCAGCTAAATGGCAAAATTGGTTTTTTGTTTGTTTTGCTTTGTGTCTAAGCAAGCCCTGATTGTAGTCTCTAGTGCTTTTGCAAAGTGGTAACCAAGTGTGGGGTCAAGGCAGTGTTGGGTTACCTTTGCCTTGTGCCGATGCCATGGCTGATGTCTCAGGGTGCGTAGCAGGCAAGGCATCAGCCCTTTGGTAACGGAGGGAGGGAGAGAGGGAAGGAGAGGGCAGGGAGACGTCTACAGGACACAGGTCTAACGGTTTGTCTGTGTTATAAAATCCTTAACCTCTTAATTTAATGGGGACTTCGCCCAGGGTAGCTAGAAAATATTATTGGCAAGAAAAGCAAAATAAAAAGCTTTAATATTATGTAAATAAATTTAAAAGAAGGGGACCCTCCATTTCCTCACATGTATTTAGCAAGTCTTTATATTTTTTTTTATTACGTTAGCACTTAAAAACTTTTTTCTCCTGTCTCTTTTTGATTCAATTTGTAGAGTGGACTTTAGTCCCGTCCAGTCTAATGTTTGAGTACTGTTACCGATTAGTTGTGTATTGTAATTGCTCCCTTTGTGTCTCTAAGCGTGTTTTAAGCCCTTTTGCGAACTTGACAAACAAGAAAAAAGAAAGGAAGCAAACCTGAGACCCCCGATCTCTTATGAAATACTGCAGGTCATAAACATGATTGGAGTTCATGCTAGACGCAACGTAGGATGCACCAGCTGTTTTCTCTGAGGTGCAGTGGAGGACTCTTGGCATTTTCCAGTTACAATCAAGGTTTGCTTGGGGTTGTATTTCTGTTACTTGTGTCTCACTCCCCTTCCCCCCCTGCCCAGTGTTAGTCTACAACTATGTTGAGCAATATCTGTCTGTTACTGTTCTGGAAGAAGAAAGTTGGGGTTTTTTATCACCGTGGCACCCATGGACACAGGGTTGTAAAAAGGGCACAGGAACATACAAAATGAGAATGGCAATGGAATTGAATCTATTGCCAAACTGTTTATGATTTGATTTAATTTAGTTTTTGAAAGTTTGAGGCCTCTGTGTTCATTGTAGGTGGTGGGAAGAGGTGGGTGAATAAGGAGGAAGGACAGAGGTTAGACTGGAGGAACAGTGAAGTAAGTAATCACAAACTACCTGGCATGTTTGAGCCCGGGAAAAATGCAGTTAGCAGGTGGTGTGGCCTGTGTTTGGCTGTTAGTAAGCCTGGCGTTTCACTTTCCAGCCCCATGAAAACTGATTTGCACTTGTACAAAATACACACACTGTGCATCCTGTTGAATGTTGCTACTCTCCACGTCCACTGAAGAGGTGTATGTGATTGCCCAAGTTGCAAAACGCAGGCTTGGCCTAAAATCCCGCAGGTGCGTATCTGTGAGGACAACAGAATCACATGATGGAGGGGAGTGAGATGCCTGAACTCCTGTGACACCCCAGCAGTCTGCCAGGAAGACCTCTTGGTTTTTGTGGCCATCACTTGCAGCAGCTGTGACCACCACTGCGAGCCCTCCCTCCAGGTGCTGCACAAATGCTGGTGCAAAGTGTGTGGCCTGTGTCTTAGGTGAGCATAATGTAAAGCCATGCCCTCACAACCAAGGCCCAGAGCGCCACTTCCCTGGTCTTCACTTGGCCCTACCCCTGTTGGCAGCATTGTTTCCATCTTCATCCTCCTAGGGCTGAACATAAACAGTGACGCTTACAAGCAGTTCTGCCGAGATCAGTGCAATGCACTACTCTCTTCCTTCCAGCTTCATTTTATTTTTTGGTATCCAAAATGAAATTGTAGTCGGTTCAATTGATGTGTCTCAGCATTCTTTTTAAAAAAGGAGAATAAAAAGAAAAAAAAAGAGAGCAAAACCATTGTTAGTCTTACCCATTGTCTGTGAGATTTTTATTTAATGTTCTAAGCCTGAAATATTGTTAAATAAACCAGAAAAATAAGTTAGTTACTAGATTATTTGTCTGATGTGTGGTCATATCTGCAGCACTTTATGACTTTGAACTCTTCTGCAACAGGGGGAGGTTATATTCTAAGGATTTAAAGCTATGCATTTATTTTCCTTTTGATCCTGTAAGTTATTTTTTAAAAATGCTGTACAAATCTTTTGGATTAAAAAAACTATGAGGATGAAAAATACTGGAAGTTTAGGTGGTTTCTCTTGCTTAAATATGTGTGGTGTTCTCATTTATTGACATGATTTTCTGTTGTTCAGTTGGGTGGAGAAGGAAAATTGCAGAGCTGTTTTAAATATTGCTACAACTTGAGTTAACTGTGGTGTTACTGCCAAGGGTGGGCCCAGATCACATTTCCTAATAATGCTGTTAAGTCAATTTTATGTTTATGTTTCTTGACAGCTACTTTGAATCCACAGCCTAATGTTTCCTTTTCTCTTCAGTACAGCTGAAACATCTTTTTGGAGGGGCAATAGAGGAACGAACTTCAGCTTTTGAGGGTTTTCATGCTGAAAAAGTGAATTTTTAAACAGGTTCTCAAAGTACGTACTCTGTGTCAAAAGAAGAATTGCCTTTTGTCACCAACTAGGTGTTGCCAATTCAGGATTTAAACTCAGTGGCCTAGGTGAGGTTTCTTGGGGTGACAATATAAATAAAGGGAATTTTGTGCTTCTGACCAACCCTTGCATGCATTTCTCCTCCCTCTGCTGTCAGGGATTATGTGAAGACAAAGAGAAAAGCCTGAACCATTCTGAAGTTGAAAAGGTGAATTTTTCCAGCAAGTAATATCTGAAATGCTTTGGTTTAAATGAGGGCAATAAAGTTCTGTGTTATTTATGCAAAGGGTGTATTGTTTTAAATTTCTATTGCAGCAGTCTGTTAGATTAATTTCAAGCCTTCTTTAATCAGTGTTGTGTCTTATTAGCTTTACATGAGCATTTGTAAGCAGGCAGGAATATTAAAAGCAAAAGATACACAAATTGGTTATTTGTAATATTTTAGAGGACTTCTGGAAACTTAATGTGTAGTTCTTGATTTTTGTCCTTTGTATGTGACAGCTTAAAAAGAAGGGGCTGCCTTAGGACATCGTTTCTGAAGGAGGGGAAGTGCTTGGATATGAACACAGAAGTAGTGTATTGTACATATTCCATGGCAACTGGGTAAAGGAAACTTTATGCTGGAAAAATTACATTTTATTCTCTGCACGCTGTACTCCTTTTGGTAGCATTCATTTCTGAGTGTCCTTCTGAAGATCTGGTGATCCCTGTTCTAATGGTGCTCTCTAGACCATCTTTTTAGCACTGCTGAAAGGACTCTCCTGCTCTCTTAAGTTTTGTGACTTTTTTTTCTTTGGACAAGACTATGTGGTCTGTCTTGCCCTATCTCCTCCAAATTAATATTGTGCTAAATTTTAAACATTTTTAGGGGGTGTAGGGAAACTAGAAATTGGTTTTGCTTTTTTAATAACATTTGGTGCTGCAGAGAGGTAAAGAGAACTTAAAGATACAGTGTAATTTTACATCTGCTTTAAGAGCACATCAGAAAGCATGGCTTAATGTTACTATTTAAGCTAATTTCAAAACATCTCTGCAGTTGCAGTTTATAATACTGTCATTTTTACAAAAAAAAACCTTCCTTTAGATTGAACAATAAAAATCAAATAAATAGATTTTTACTGCTGTTGCAGTCCCTTTCAGTGCCCCTGCAGTTGTGTTAAAATGCCATAAGGGAATTGAGTTTAGTATTTTAAAAAATTGAAAAAATTAAAAACAAGCCACTGTCTTTAAGCTTACCTTGTGTTTTAAAAACATAATTTGATTTATATATTTTTAAGAATTGGAAGGCTGTTGCAGCAGCTATTTTCAAATGAGAGTCCCTCAGAACTGTGAAATGTTATAATATTAAGATTTTTTAGCATTTCTGTTAATATTTCCACACTGAGTGGTATTGTTTTCTCTTGCTTCCAAAAGATCACAAAAGTGATGCTGCCATCTGCAGTGCTTTGAAATGGTGATCAGATGTATCTTTTTTTTCAGAGATTTTGAGAAGACTGTTAGGTGCTGCACATGTGTGCTGGTTTCCTTGTATCACAGTTAGTACTAATTTCCACTGACTTGAGTTTGCCAAAACCTCTGTCCTGTCTTCTCTCCCTGACCCTGCCTGGCAGAATGTTGGGTGGGAGCAGTAGGGAGAACTCCAGCTTCTCTTACAGAGAGACTTCTTTGAGAACAGATAAAGTTCAGTTTAAAATGAGTTTAAACTAGGTTCTTATTCCAGTCCGCTGGGGCTACGGCACCTGTGTCATGGTGTGAAGAGGCAGAGCCAGTGATTCTCTCCCCACAGCGATGTACACTTGGACACGTGGCTCAAAAATTGCCTGTGTAAGGGGAATAGGCTGGGGAACTGAGCTCAGCACACCTGGGAATCAGCACTCAGAGTCAAAGGCATAATAAGCATGTCGGGGTAGAAACAATATCTGTGCTGTTCTCCTTAGATGGGGGTTTAAGGTAAATACTGGAACAAGATACTGGTTTGTGCCCTAGGCTGAAGCTGTGCCTGGGAAATTTTGTGATATTCCAATAGTTGTGTGTTTAATACTGACACAGAGTGTTCTGTGACATTTAAATAAATATTTTATGTAGACGGTAAAGCTGTAGTTTCTATTTGATAATACGTTGGGGGTAACATTTACGGTGGTTTTTCTGGAATAAATTGCGTGGTCAGAGGTACATCAACATTCAGTTATCAGAAGGAGTAGGGCAGTCCTGTTTGTAAGTATAACAGAGACAGGAGGGGATACTTTCATTTGAAATAAGTGAGAAATGTTGTCTTTATTTTAGCACTCTTAGGTAGAAGACTAATTAAAATGCATCTGTAAATGTTTGTAATAGCCTAATAATTTATCTAGATATATCTGTAGAGAATGAATCCCTTTGTTTTACTTAGTTCACTGAAAATATGTCTGTATTTGTCCATAGCTGCATGTGCATGATGTCATGTTCAACAGTGCTTCCCCAAACAATGCAGAATAATGTTATTTTTAAAAAGGCAGTTTCTTTGATTACATACAATCTTATGTCTGTTCATTGTCCCCAAATACTCGCAGTTAGGAATGAAAAATTCATTTTTTTATTTCTCCAGGGGATACTGCTTTGCTTTTAAATTTGAGGCATTTTTTGTATCACTGTGTCTTTACATACACTGCAATTGAAAGGGTTTCATTCTCCCTTTTTTTGCCTTTTTTTTTTTTTTTTTTGGTGTGCTTTTTTTCTCATGAGTCATCAGGGAGGTTTACAGTGATAGGAATTTGCAGTCATAACAAGGAAGATGTCAAGTCAGCATCAGGAGAGCTTATGCCAGAAACATCTCATCCCATGTCGTGAATGCTATGCTCCAAGGGAAACCTTCATCTTCTCAAACATCATCTTCTGATGTGTGTGTGAGAGAAAAATAAAATGCTTTTGCGAGCTATGCACAGTTCTGTTTTATGGGTGATAGTGCAATTCAGTGTTTGTGCTCTGGAATGCACTCAGTGGTTTGGCACCAAGTATAAGTTTCTTGAGCACACAGCAGAACTTATACGAACAGAAGGAGTTTCATAACAATTAAATGTGAAAAATGCAATTGTTTTACTTACGGGAACAGATAGGAAGTGGGTCCATCTAGGGAAAATATTGAAATTTTATCAGGAGTCTCTAATTCCTGTCCAAAATCCTGATAGCATTTAAAAACGCTAAATGACTAACCTTCCTCTAGTCTGACATTTTAGAACTCTGTAAAACAATTGTTTTACACACTTTCTGGTGTTCACATGGTGCTGGCAATGAGCTCTGTTAGCCTCAAAACACTCCTGCACTCCTAAATGGCCAGGGAGTTTTCATTAATGATATATTGGAGAAGAAGGGAGATTCAGGCTCTTACTGTGACCTGTCCTCTAGTCTGTGGAAGGCTGGGCTGAAGGGACTGTTTCTTGATGATATTTTGATACGTTGATCTACATAGATAAACATTCACATGCAGTCCAAGAATTTGCCACTGATTGTAAATCTCACTGGCCCCAAGGGAGCAAGTGCTGTGGTGAGAAATCCAGCCTTGTGGATGAGCGGAGCCGCTTGTGTGCAGCATGAATTTCTTCTAGTCCCTCATTCTACGCCCTACTTTATTTCCTGTGCAGGCAGTACTTACATCAGTGTTGGTTTTTGCTGTGTTACTTGCTGTGTGCCTCTTGTATTCCAAGTGTAAGAACAGGAAAACGTGACCAGCATGTTTCCAAGCCTTGGTGAAGGTACGCAGAAGTTCACCTGCTCTGTTCAAGATTTGCTGCTTGGTTTGTGTGAGCATTGGGTTGGGGATGATCCAGCATTTACCCCGTGGTGGTGTGAGTGCGAGAGTGGCATTGCTGCTCAGAGAAATTAAGTGAGAAAAGCACAACCTTGTGCGTGTTGTATCTGAAGGTATGACTGCAATGCCCAAGTGAGCTTGAAGTGCTCACATGAACTAGTTCTTTAGTCTTGCAGACAGACTAACCACCTTGTTCATGCCCTGCCCACCCCACCCCACCTCCCCTTCATCAATGTTCACAAAGATTTCACAGTTCTTTTTGGAGAGATAAATTCAGAGAGAATACATGAAACTGTTTGTCAGTTGTTAAGACCATTGCATATGCTTTTTGTGCCTTTTTTGGCAATGCGTGCTAGAGCTGATGGAAGATAAAATTCTTATTTTATCCCAGAGACAGCTCTTCCTGTAGTGCGGAATCAGCTCAGTCTGCAAAGTTGATCTGTTGGCTGCACTTCTGCCTTTTCTCTAGGCTGTTTAGGAACGTTGCTCTGCTCTGCAGAGGGAAAAACAGATTCCTCCAGAGTGTTTTCTCTCTGTTTTTGTGTTGCTGGGGCTGCTTTCTGGTCTGCACATGCCTAAGGAAGGAGATGGGCCAGGGCTTTTGCCCTGATTCTGCTTCTTCCCTGGGCTGATTGGCTGCCCTGAGAAGAAGATTGTGCAGAAAGTGACACTGCCAGGTGATAAGTTTGCAAACACAAAGACTACAAAAAATTCATTAATTTTATATTTATATTTAGTCTAAGATTAAAATGATATGAAATGTGGCCTAAAAAGGAGTCTGCAGAACCTATGCACTAACTCCTTGACTTAGGTGTCCAAATATAGGGACCTTATTTAGGGACCTTATCTCAAAAAGTAATCTACTTTGTGTGCTCTGCCTTCAGACCTTCTAAAAATGCTGGCATCACAAGTGTGTCCCTTTTAATATCTTTTAAATAATGGCATTTTGGGGTGGGCTGTGTATGCAATGCTTTTTAAATGCAAACTTTCTGTTTTCCATGTGTCCATTTCGTTTTCCATTGTGCTTCAAAGGTAAGCTTCAGAAGTAACAGAAGTATTTTCCCCCACAACTCATAATCTGGAAGACTTAATTATTCTGTTGTCAAAAGAGGCAATTGTAATTGCATTTTACCAAAATATGGGAGAATGTGAAGTGTAAATATTTACAATTTTTCAGTAAAATTCTGAGTAAAAGGCTTAAATGTAAGCCCCTCATTTTGTGTCCTTACCTGTATCATAGCAATATGGAACCAGACTCGTATTTCAGTGAGGGTACAAGTGAAAGAACAACCCTCTTTTACTTAGTCATTATTCTGCTTGTGGAGATGTTTCAGTTTCAATGATTTAGTAATAAGAAGCATAAAATCAACAGTTTCAGCAGATGTGAATGAGCATTTCTATTGCGTGGTCCTTCCTTCCTCAATAAACAAGAACTTATGCTCCTTTGTTAATGCAGAACAATGGAAAGGAGGCAAATGGGGGTCCAATATTATAGGTGGAAGGTTGGGTGTTTGTTTTGTGCTCATGCAGCTGAAGCAGTGGTGGATTTCAGATCCAGGTGATGGGTTCCGTTTATGTGTTTGAGTCTGAAGATAGGCAGATGGTGTCTTTGCAAAGGTCTTTGTCTTCCAGTCAGCACTATGCCAACAAATGTGATACTTAACCCCAGCAATGGCTGGTTGTACAAATTTGAACTTCTGCAATCTCTTAATCTCTGCGGTTTGGGGGCTATTTGGCCTAAGATCTTGTTTAGATGATAGAGCAAACTCTGTCAGCAGTAGCATCTCTGTTGCTAATGAGATACTGCAACTCAAGAAAATGAGCTAGAAAATGAAATTGTTCCTTTACATCATAAAAAGAGTTTAACCAAATTCCACTCAGCCATGCTTCAGATGAAGGCACTGGACATTGTAGAAACTCAACTGAGGAATGTGAGAGCTTTACTGACAGGGCAGTTGGGTGGATGAAGGTCTTGAGTCACGCAGGACCTTGTGTGGACTCCACCACGAGACTGCCTGTGTGCGGTAAGTTGCACAACCAGAAGTCTTGTTTGGTTTAGATGTGGGTGCTGAAGCAGCCTCATAATGTTTTGCAAGGCCAGAAGGCAGGAGGAAGTAGTCCTGGACCCCATGATGTTATTTTTTGAGATACTTTTACAGTAGGTAAGTAATAAGACAGTTTTCTTAGACCATGCAGATACTGTCCCACCACAAATGCTTTACTTGGGGCTCCCTTGTGCAGTGCTGGAGAAGTGTTTAAGTTCCATGGGCACTGATACGTGATTCTTGATTCAACTCAGTCGTGGTAAAGCTTTTAATGCATTGAACAAATGCATTCTTAGGAAATAGCTTTGATGTCTGTGTCACTAAGATTATGTGCCTTGCCTTACAGACAGGGCAAGGGTCAAGATTTGTGCCATTAAGAGTAAAGATGTTATATATACACACACAGAGGCAGTTCTCTCTTGGTCTTTGTGGAAACTGTCGCCTGCCTGTTTCAAGCTTTCCATCCTCTAAGTTTCTAAATTACGGATGCCATTACAGACAGTGATTTTGGGTTTGTGTCTTTATCATACTGTATGAATTGCTGCATTAAAGCTGCAGATGTGGTGGAATATAGCAAGATTCAAATGGGCATATTGCCAGTAAGGAAAGAAAATATGTGAGAGCTGTGGTTCCCAAAACTGATAACCAAAAAGGCAGGGAAGTTTTGCTTCACATCAGGATTGCTTTTAAAAAAAAAGAAAGTGACATAGTTTTGTAATAAAATGATGATATTTGTTTTCATTTCATTGTATTTGTCCTCTGCTAGGAGAGCTTTGATATTTCACAGAACATTCATTGGGCAAGAAAATTACATCCCGTATCCGACCCAAAACATCCTCTGAGTTGTGTAAAGCTGAGTTAGAGTGCTTGGCTCTAATACACTTCTCCTTTTTGTTGTGTGCATGTTTTTGCCAGAGTATGCTCTCTGCGACACAGACACTTTGCCATCTGAGGGAATGCCTAACCATGATTGCTAACATTGCTCAATATTTTAAATTAGCCTGGAGAGAAAGGAAAAAAAATTGGATCAAAAAATCCACTGATCTTGTTTCTGAAGGAGGACCTCAAGGGAACAGTTAAAACCTTTCTTTTTTTTTCTTGTTGACATACTGGTAACACTGGTAACATGGTTGGTGTAACTAAACACCCTTTCGACTCTCAGAAGAAGCAGTCATCCTGGTGAGCTCTGCACCGTTACGCTCTGCGATGTGAACTTCATGGCACAAGGAAATGAAGACACGTCAAATCAAAGCTCTGCCACTTCCTGACCTTGCATCTCATGCTGGTGTTTCTCTTGTGTACAAACTAGGGACTGAAGTTCATGAACCTTATGAGTGTTCAATGAGTTTGGGATTAAGTTTTTAATCTGCTGTGCTGCGGGCAAGGGTTTGAGTGCCAGCTCCAGCTGCCCAGGTGTGATGTGCTACAGCAGGAGGCAGGTGATGCTCCGTGTTAGCCATTTGTACCGAAACTGCTGATTAGGGCCTGCAGGCTGTGTTCTTTACAAAGCCAGGCCAGAAGATGCACTCTGTTCTGGGAAGGTTATTTTTAAAACAGAAACAGATAGTTCTGTATGACAGTATTTTTTAACAAACATGTCAACCAGTCCCAACTAAGGAAATTACAGATGAGTTGGCATCAGACCTCATTCTTTAAAAAAGTTCAGTAGTACCACTGCAAATGGCTTATAAAGTCTGCAACAGTCTAAGTATTACACAGAATGAAAGAACTTTGTAAACAAAACATTACTGGCACTATAACTTAAAATATTATAGTTAATAATCACTATACTTTCTGCAGACCAGGACTGACACAATGATGACCTTGTAATTTTTTTAGTGAATGTATCTCAGTGAACAGAGTGCCTGCAGAGCAGTAGCTGTTGTCTTTCTGGCAATTGGATAAAACCTTCGATAACTGGAAACGGAACAATTGTGTTATGAAATGCTTCTTATAGCTGATATATGAGGACTTCTTGGACATATTTTTTCCAGAATGACATCTTGTTAATGAGTACAGTCATCTCGTTGAACACAAATATCACCTAATCTGCCTGCTGGAGTGTTTTCATGCTAATTAATACCTTCACCTATATATTGCCAGTCTTACTTGTGCACTCCTAACTGGAATTGCTGCATTGCATGGCATATAATTTTAACATTAAATAATCTGCTGAAAATTAGTAGGAAAAAGGTCAAGAAATGCAAAATCCGTGTTCTCTCGATGATGCTGTACTTCCTAATTATATGATACAGATATTTGAAGAGCAACGAATTTGAGTCAGAAGCAAGTGTCAAGAGCTGCAAATTCTGATAGTGCCTAGTAGGTGCTGGCGGAGTTCTTTGCACTTGGCTGTAGGCATGTATACTTTGGTTTCTCATGGGTTCTTTTTTGGAGTCAATCTATTAAAGACACTGTGTAGTCATCCAGCACTCCAAGGAGGAAAGGGGTATTTAAAGATACAAGGAAGAGGGTGTAAAACAACAAAATAGGTGTGTGATGGTGAGGCCTGGATTTCAGCTTGAGCATGGCCCTGTTACTGTTGTACTACAGTGGCGTATGGACTTACTTGTTTATGTACTCATATAATGACCTTTATTGGGATTTTTTCTATTAAATGTATTCTATACCCATCTCTTCCACATCAATTTTCAGAGTGATTTTTTTTTTCTCAGTATTTACATATTAATACTAATCATTAATACTAAAGTATTCTAGTGAGCCACAAGTGAAAACCATGATTTTTTGCCAGTCTTCTAATCCAATTATCAAAGTATTTGTTCTCGTCCCTAAAGAAGAAAAAACATATACATACCCACCTATGTATAGAGAAAATTATTGCAATTTAGCAATGAAGTCCAGTTTTTTCAGTCCAGGTTCTTCCAAGCTGCCACCCTCTGCTGTAAAGAGCAAAGTCATCTTTGCAAGTTTGGTCTTCCTGACAGCTGGCACGTGGTTTTGCTGAGGGCTGTGGGGACAGGGACTGAGGCTGAGTGGCTCAGTGGGCAGCATGTGTCTGGCTGTTCTGCCAGCAGCCTCTCTGCAGGCGTGATCTGTTCCTTGCAAGTGCATTGGGGTCTGTGTCCAAATGGCTTTGCAGCGTGCTCCTCTGGCTTGGCACGTGGCGGTTTGGAGGGGGAGATGCTGAGACCTCTTCTTCCTGCCCAGTCCCTGACATGTGCAACTGCAAAAGGGCTGAGTAAATTAAGGGCTGGCAAAGTGCCTGTGCTCCATAGAGAAATGTCACTGCTGTCACAGGAGTGTAGGTGATGTCATCCTGGTGAGTTGTTCTGGATGTCCCTATTTGTACTGACAGTGCTCCCATGTGCCTCGGGTTTGACTGCAACTGCTGGTCTTTACCATGAACGCTTGTCTTCTCCAGGATAAACCTGCATGAGGCTGGCTGTGTACTCCATGCTGGGCAAAGCACTCTGCTGTAAAGGTACAGCACAGATTGGCAGGGCAGCACTTGCAGAAGAACAGCCTATTCAGCAAGACAGTGTGTTCTGTTTCCCCAAGCGAAACGGGGAATGCCTGGTAACAGCCTGAAGCAGAATTTGGGCTTTTGCTGGGATGGCAGCACTGGTCACAGACTGCATGAGGATGCAGACGTGTTGGTCAGATGTCCTAGCATGCCTTGGGAGGGAGGTAGTACTGTGGCCAAAATGAAGGTGGTGTGACCCTCAGTGCTGCTGGATTTTCTGTAGGGATGGTTGCAAAGCTTCAAATGCAATTACAAAAGAAATGCTGATGTAAGGGCTGCAGTAGCTGCCAGTGCAGCTTGCAGAGTTGGGAGGGGCTCACTTTTCTCTTCCTGCAAGGAGCTGTTCACCTTTTACCTTCTCTATCACCAGGATTTTTTAATGAGAGAGGTGCTAACTGGTGGCAAAGCCCCACTGGAGGACTGAGTGTGAGTGGGCTGGCTGTTTACACTGTGTATTACAGAGGGCTGATGGAGAGGTAAGGCTGGAGTCTGAAATAGAAACTGCGTTTTAGGGTCATATCCTTCAAATCACCTAGAAGTCAGTACATAGTGTAAGGCATGCGTTTCGAATGCCTTGTATATTCATGGAAAAAGCCCTAGAGAGAAAAGTATTGGAAACAGCAGTGAGCTGCCAAACAAGCCAGTGCAAGCTCTTGGGCTTTTATTCCTCAAGCTCTTTTTTTTTTTTCTCCCTCCCCTTGATATGTTTAAATTACTAAGTTCTTTTATGCTTCTCAAAAAGAAAGCTTCATTCTTATTGTTTTATTATTCAGCACCTAACAGAAATTAAGCATAGTTGTAACATTTTGCTGTTTAGTGTGAGGTGGAATAAAAGTGCTGTGTATAGTCAGCTGCTTGGTCAACTGCTGTCTATTGGCTTAGAACCATAGGATCATTTAGGTTGGAAGAGACCTTCAAGGTCATCAAGTCCAAACATAAACTGAGCACCATGTTCACCAGCAAACCATGTCTCTAAGTGCCACATTCGTAAGTTTTTTTAACACTTCTCTGGGCATCCTGTTCCAATGCCTTCACCATTTCAGTGAAGAAGCTGTTCCTAATATCTAATGTAAACCTTCCCTGGAAAAACATGAGACCATTTCCTCTGGTCCTGTCGCTGTTACCTGGCTAGACAAGGTCCATCCTTTGAGAGGTGGGTCCAGGTATATCAGCTTTACTGGAAGTTGATTATCAGCTTGGCATGATGAAAATAGGCCTGTAAGATCTGTTATAGTCACAAAGTGGTTTGGGTTTTTTTTTTAATTCTCAAAAAAGAGAAAGGAATCGTGTCTTGAAAGAATATTTCACACCAAACTGGCTGTTGCAGAGCCATGAGATTTGAGCTAAATCCTCTGGCCAGGTGGAAAAAAAGCAGGCATGAAGCCTGTTTGTGCCACGAGTGGTGCCTGAAAAGTGCTGGTAGCTCTGGCTGATGTCCTGAGAAGGACTCCCAGGGTGCACTGTGATATATCAGCCTGTTTGAACACCTGGCTGAAGAGAGAGGTTGTAATGTGGCCATGCAGAAGGGCCAGTAGAGTCCCTGCAGCTGTCACTTCCCTTCACAGAAGCAGGAAGGTTGGAAGGTGTTTGTCAACACAAATGCATATTTCTGTACGAAAGGAGCTAATCCCTTAAAAATTTGGCAAGATATTTATAGAAGGTAATTAAATGTAGGAACAAAAATAGGATGTTTGTGTCATGCTCCTGGAGCATTATCAATAATGGGACTTGTTTTGTGAGTAGTTGCGCATTTCTTCAGAGGAGCATGTGATGCTCTCTAATTGAAATATTAATAGCAGATAATGACACTGTGGAATGATGGCCTCTTAAACGGAGACATACTTTAAGAGCTTTTAATCTGTGTGGTAACTGCATATTAAAAATCTTTGACAATTTTGATGAAGAGCAATTATAGAGCATGCACAGTAGCTGTTCTAAGTTGACTAATTCACTAAGTCTCATGAATCTGCACTAGATTTATGGCCTAAAAATTTCATTCAAAAATAAGTTTTTCACTGAAGAATAAAAACATCTAATTAAAAAAAAACTACTGTCAAAACAATTAACTGTTTTTATTGCAATGTAGTTTTTTTCCTGTGGAAATTTCAGTGCATATTTTATGAGGAAGAAGAAAGACAAAAATTGAAAGAAAATCTATGAGTATGAGATCACTTCACCATGTGTTAAGAAAGAGGAATTGAAAAAGAAATCCTTTTTTCCTAGGAAAGAACTGTTGTGAGAGAATTAGGAAATTATATATAGTATAGTCGAGACCTTTCTGTACTTGCACATTCATACTCCATTTGAAACCCCTGACCTGCCTGTGTTATCAAAGAAGAGAAAAATGAATAAAATTCCATATTTGGAAGACAAATGTTGTACCTGTCCTGAAGACAAAACATGTGCATGCCCTTTGTGCTTTCACATTCCAAGGTAGAACTGATTTTTAAGTAGTTTTCAGTATGAAATCAAGCTTCAGCCAGAGGCTGAGGGGGCTTCAGTAAAACTGCTGTCTTTAAAAAGAAAAATAAACTAAAAAAATCCACAGAGTTATGTTCCATTGGGAATTTTTACTGCTAGAGGTTGGGTGATGGCCCTGGGAAGGTAGCATGTGGCAGCAGAGGTTGGGCAGCCTGGTGCAGCTGGGGCATCAAGCTTGGGCACTGCTTCACCAGTGCCCGCCAGACAAAGAAATAAATATGCTGGCCAGGGGCTCATTTGAAGCATGTGGAAGCAGGGCAGAGAGAGAGAGAGGAAGGGATGTTGAGACTATTTTCCATGTTCTTATTAAGTCAGTAGCATCTGAGGTTAATCTCACATTAATGTCAATGCTGTAATGGCTTCTGATCATTAGTTGCTTCAAAAATTTTAATAATATGGAAATGTGCTTTTTAACATTTTGTATTTTAATTAATTGCAGGTATCTCAGGGAAATTTTTAGTACTGATTGGTTTATGTGCTATGTTTCCTGTTAACTAGATTTTTCCCAATATTCTCTAATCACCTTGTACCTCTCTTCCTGATTCTAATTACTAGAGCTTTGTATATGATAACAGGCACTTCAGTTCACAAGTGATTGCAGTGTTTTGAAGTGAACTACTCCAGAAACTTTCAATTACCTTTTAAGTTCTGTGTACCAACTCGTGACTTCTGCTTACTTATTTGATGGAAATACTGTCACGCTGAAGCCGTGGGAAGCAAAGGGGACTGTTTGAGTGGCAGCAGAGCATTTTGCTGGCTGGAAGAGGCAGATCTGAATGTGACCTTCAGCTGGATGCTCTTAAGCTTGATTGGGATATGGAAATTACATTCTCTGTCTCTGGGAAGAGAGGAGATGCAGTTTAAACTACTCTTAATGATCTTTCCAACACCTTTTTTCTTCACACACATACACACACCCTTCTCATTCCCAGAATCTAATACAGTAAGGGAATATTTAAAGAAACAACTTTCCCAATGTATTGGTTGCCCAACTGTATCTCTTCATTTGCACTGTGAGCAAGATGGAATGATTAATTCAATCTTTTAATAGCATGTGGTCAGAATTAGAGGTATTGGAATTCACAAAGAAGTAAAAGTAGAAGCTGTAAAGGTGATATTGGGGATTGTGCTGCAATATATCCTGTACTGTCTAGGAATATGATGACACTATCAATACTGTCTTGAAAATAAAAATTAAAATACTTCGTCTTTTAAAAGGTATAGATCATAGTGCAAAGTATAAATTGTTTTCTGTTTTCTTTTTAATTCCTCTGGTGAGATGCTAAAATGCAGGTAGCAATACTTTGCTTTTGGTTTGGATTTCTAGTTTGATCATAAGTAGGATCAATCTTTCCAGTTTGACCATAAGTAACAAGATCACTCTTTGCTTCAGTTTCTGCATATGAAAGTGCTGATGAATCATAGAATCATCGAATCATTTAGGCTGGAAAATTCCAACGGTTAACCCACACTGCCAAGTCCATGACCAAACCATGTCCCTAAGTGACACATCTGCATGTCTTTTAAATAACTCCAGGGGTGGTGGCTCAATCTCTTCCCTGGGCAGCCTGTTCTGATGCTTGACAACCCTTTCAGGGAAGAAATCTTTTCCCAATATCCAATCTAAACCTCCTCTGGCACAACTTAAGGTCATTTCCTCTTGTCCTGTCACTTGTCCTGGGAGAAAATATCTACCCTTACATCACTAAAACTTCCTTTCAGGTAGTTATAGGGAG
>VZRL01005929.1:0-11821 GCA_013397895.1 Origma solitaria
TGGGGTGGGGTTTTATCCTGGGACGGGGAATTGGAGCGGGGCAGGATTCCTTCAATCCCAGCGGTAATGGGGTGGGGTTTTATCTTGGGGTAGGAATCAGTCGGGACAGGATTCCCTCAGTCCCTGTGGGGAATGGGGTGGGTTTTTATCCTGGGATAGGGGATCGAAGTGGGACAGGATTGCCTCAATCCCTAGGGAGGAATGGGGTGGGTTTTTATCCTGGGATAGGGGATCGAAGTGGGACAGGATTGCCTCAATCCCTAGGGAGGAATGGGGTGGGTTTTTATCCTGGGATAGGGGATCGAAGTGGGACAGGATTGCCTCAATCCCTAGGGAGGAATGGGGTGGGTTTTTATCCCGGGATAGGAATCAGTTTGGGGCAGGATTCCCTCAATCCCAGTGAGGATTTGGGGTGTTTTTATCCCGGGATAGGGATCAGTACAGACAGGATTCTCTCTGTCCCAGGGATAATGGGGTGAATTTTTATCCCAGGTTAGGAATCACTTTGGGACAGGATTCTCCCAGTCCCAGTGAGGATTTGGGATGTTTTTATGCTGGGATAGGGGTTCGGTGAGGCCTGGGGAAGAATCCCAGAGAAGCCATGGCTGCTCCGAGTCTCTGGAATGTCCCAGGCCAGGTTGGGATAGCACCAACGGAATGAACTCCAAGCTCCCTCCCACCCCACCCCAAATCCAAACTTCGAGGTTCCCCCGCAGGCCCAAAACAAAACCCCAATCCCTCGGGAGCCCAGAACCCTCAAAAAAGTCAAGAATTGTGCTTTTTCCACCTGTCTACAACTGCCTGCCCCATTTCATCCTCTCTCTCCCCATCCCCATCTGTCTGCTCCGTGCTTCCCGGCAGTAATTCCCTGTTTCCCGTGCTGGGGGTGAGTTGAACCCCAAGTACTGACAGCTCCTTAAAGTTTTACCCCCAGAGGACTCGGAGGTGCGGCAGGTGGTGGAAAAGCTGGCCAGGTTCGTGGCCGAGGGGGGCCCCAAGCTGGAGAAGGTCGCCATGGAGGACTACAGGGACAATCCTGCTTTTTCGTAAGTGCAGGAGCGCCGTTCCTCAAGGAAACGCAGCCTTTTTGCGGGGGGAACGGCGGGAGTTGGATGTGCCCTGTGTGGGAATTGGTTGTGTTTTGGGATTCGTTGTGGTTTGGGATTGATTGCGTTTTGGGATTCGTTGTTGGTTGTTCCCGGTGAGGGGAAAGGTGTGGGATTCATTGTGTTTTGGGATTTGTTGTTGCTTGGGATTTGTTCTTTCTTCCCTGTGACAGGAAAAGTTTGGGATTTGTTGTTCATTCCCTGTGAGGGGGAATAGTTTGGGATTCATTGTAGTTTAGGATTCGTTGTGGTTTAGGATTTTTTGTGTTTTGGGTTTCATTGGTTGTTCCCTGTCAGGGGAAAAGTTTGAGATTCTTTGTGTTTTGGGATTTGTGTTGCTTGGGATTCATTGTTTCTTCCCTGTGACAGGGAAAGTTTGGGATTTGTTGTTCATTCCTTGTGAGGGAGAAAAGTTTGGGATTTGTTGTGGTTTGGGATTCGCTGTGGTTTGGGATTTTTTGTGTTTTGGGATGCGTTGGTTGTTCCCTGTGGGGGGAAAAGTTTGGGATTCTTTGTGTTTTGGGATTTGTGTTGCTTGGGATTCATTGTTTTTTCCCTGTGAGGGGGAAAAGTTTGGGATTTGTTGTGTTTTGGGATTCGTTCCTGTTTGGGATTCATTGTTGTTTGTTCTCTCCTCTGAGGAGGAAAGTTTGGGATTCATTCTTCCTTATGAGGGGGGAAAGTTTGGGATTCATGGTTTTGGGAACATCGTTCCCTGTGAAAGGGGGAAAGGTTTGGGATTCGTAGTTTGTTCCCTGTGAGGGGGAAAAGTTTGGGATTCGTTGTTTGTTCCCTGTGGGGAAAAGTTTGGGATTTGTTGTGTTTTGGCATTCGTTGTTTCTTCCCTGTGAGGAGGGAAAAGTTTGGGATCCTTTGTGTTTTGGGATTTGGAATTCCCATGAGGGATGGAGGGACAGGACACAGGGAATGGATTTGAACTGGAAAAAGAGAATCTGGGTGGGATTTGGGATGGAATTCCCACAGGGGATGGAGGGACAGCACACAGGGAATAGGTCCACATTGGAAAAAGGGAATTTTTCCCTTTTTGGTGGGATTTTGGGAAGGAATTCCTGGCTGGGAGGGAATTTGGGATGGAATTCCCACAGGGGATGGAGGGACAGCACACAGGGAATGGATTCCCACTGGAGAAGGGGAATTTGGGAGGAATTTTGGGAAGGAATTCATGTCTAGGAGGGAATTTGGGATGGAATTCCCACAGAGAATGGAGGGAGTGCACACAGGGAGTGGCTTCCCACTGGAAAAAGGGAATTTGGGAGGGATTTTGGGATTGAATTCCCAGAGGATCTGTGGATCCTCCATCCCTGGAACGTCCAAGGAAATGTGGGATCCCCCCAGGATCACGGAAGGGTTCCTTGCCCGTGGCTGGGCTGGAATGGGATGGGATTTCATCTCCCCAAATCCCCAATTCCTGCTGGAACTGGAAAAAATCTCCACTTCAGCAGATGGAAACTCTGGATTTAATCCCAGCCTGGGTGGGCAGAGGATTTCTCCTGAATTTCCCTTCAAGTGACACAAACTTGGATAAAAATCCTCAGATATAATCTCCAAACCCTAAATCCACATTTTAAATCCATTCTGAGCGATTTCTCCATTTTTCCACGTGGGAGTCAGAGCTGTTTCTATCCCAGAATATCAATATTTGGATAATTATTCCTCTTTTTTTTTTTCCTTATTTTCCAGGTTTTTGCATGATAAGAACAGCAGGGAATTCCTTTACTACAGGAAGAAAGTGGCAGAGATAAGGAAAGAGAATCAAAATTCCCAAAAAGGTAATTCCCGCTGGGATCTGGGGAAGGGGGGGACAGCACAAGGGAAATTCAGATTTATCTGGGGCTGGTTTTGAAGGATTTGGGGTGGAAATTTGCCTTCCTGGGAATAAAATTCCCAACCAGACGGAGATTGGGATCAAACTCCCTCGTGCCAAAATATTTTTCCCAGACCCACAGCAAAATATTCCTGGGATTTCAAAAAGGATTTTCCTTGGAGATGTCCAAAATATTCCAAAATAATCCTCCAGTGCTGAAAATTCCTTTAGGAAATGGTTTGGGGTTTTTTTTTTCCCCCAACTCTTGTTGGATTTGTTCTAAATGAGAATTATGGGATTGGGATTGGGGTAGGAACCTCTTCCAGGTGAGGATTTGGGGCAATTCCGTGGGAATTTTCCCTAAAAAAAAATCCTCAAGGTGTGCAGTGGCCGGAGAAATTAATTGGGATTATGGGGGATTTTGGGTTGGCTGATTTTCCAAAGGATTTCCCATAATTTCTGGGAATTTTGGGGGGGAAAATCTTTAAATGTGAACAATTCTGAGTGTTTTAATCCTGTGGAAAAGTGCCTGGCACAGGGGAAAAAAAAGCCAAATTTTTAATTAGGGATAATTCCAAGTGGTGTAATCCTATGGAAAAGTGCCTGAGACAGGGAAAAACGTCAAATTTTTAATTATGGATAATCCTGAGCATTTAAATCCTGTGGAAAAGTGCCTGATATAAGGGAAAAAGTGAAGTTTTTAAATATGGGTAATTCCAAGTGGTGTGACTATGGAAAAGTGTTCAAGACAGGGAAAAAGTGCCAAATTTTTAATTAGAGATAATTCCAGTGGTGTAATCCTATGGAAAAGTCCCCAAGGCAGGGAAAAAATACAAAATCTTTAAATATGGATAATTCTGAGTGTTCTAATGCTATAGAAAAGTGTCTGAGACAGGGAAAAAAGCGAAATTTTTAAATATGGATAATTTCAAGTGGTGTGATCCTATGGAAAAGTGACTGAGACAAGAAAAAAAATACAAGATCTTTAAATATGGATAATTTTGAGTGTTTTAATCCTGTGGGGAAGTGCCTGATGTCAGGAAAAATTACAAAATTTTTAACCGGTGATAATCCTGAGTGTTTTAACTCTATGGAAAAATGCCTGATACAGGGAAAAATTACAAAATTTTTAATTAGGGATAATCCTGAGTGTTTTAACCTCATGGAAAAGCACCTGAGACAGGGAAAAAATTACAAAGTCCTTCACTATGGGTAATTCTGAGTGTTTTAACCCTGTGGAAAAGTGCCTGATGTATGGAAAAAACCACCAAATTTTTAATTAGGGATAATCCTGAGTGTTTCAACCCTATGGAAAGTGCCTGATAAAGGGAAAAAATGCAGAATTTTAAATTATGGATAACCCCGACCGCTCTAATCTATGGAAAAGTGCATGACACAGGGAAAAAATGCCAAATTTATAATTGTGGATAATCCTGAGGGTTTTAACCCTACGGAAAAATGCTTGATATAGGGAAAAAATATTTCTAATTCGTGATGATCCTGAGTGTTTCAACCCCGTGGAAAAGTGCCTGAGACAGGGAAAAAATGCCAAATTTTTAGTTGGGAATAATCCTGAGTGTTTCAACCCCGTGGAAAAGTGCCTGAGACAGGGAAAAAATGCCAAATTTTTAGTTGGGAATAATCCTGAGTGTTTCAACCCCGTGGAAAAGTGCCTGAGACAGGGAAAAAATGCCAAATTTTTAATTAGGCATAATCCTGAGTGTTTCAACCCCATGGAAAAGCCCCTACCACATAAAAAACCTAAAATCCCATATCCCAAAACTCCCTTTTCTCCCCTCCTCCCCTCCCAGGCTCCCTAACCTCGGGGTTTTTGTGCTGTCCCACTGTTTTTTTCCATCCCAAACCTCCCCTCTGAGCCCAGCTTGGGCCCTAATTGTGCTCTTGGGGTCCCTTAGGCCGGGTTTAGGGATTCCTTGGGCCCGGTACTGATCCCTGCTTAAAGTTTCGCCCCCAGCCGAGCGCGAGAGCGGCGACTGCGCCCGGAGAGCGGCGCGGCCCGGGGCGGCCCGAGGCTCCGAGGGGGAGCCCTTCTCCCTGCGGGACAGCAGGGACAGCCCTGCCCTCAGGTACGGAAAATTCCGGAATTCGGGGCTTTTGTTTCCTGGGTATTTATAGGGAAAATTGTGGGAAAGTAGTGGGATTTTTGGGGACACTCTGGTTTTAGGGCAGCACGTGTTGAAGTGGTTGAATTTGGGGTGCAGAGGCTCCAAGGGGGAGCCCTTCCCACTGCAGGACAGCAGGGACAGCCCTGCCCTCAGGTACGGAAAATTCTGGAATTTGGGGCTTTTTTTCCGGGGGATTTGTAGGGAAAGTTGGGATTCTGCGCTTAGGAGGATATTGCGGTGTTAGGCCACTGAGAATTTGGGGTGCAGAGGCTCCGAGGGGGAGCCCTTCTCCCTGCGGGACAGCAGGGACAGCCCTGCCCTCAGGTACGGAAAGTTCTGGAATTCGGGGCTTTCTTTCCTGGGAATTCACAGGGAAAATTGGAGGAATTTTGGATTTTTGGGAACGTTGCAGTTTTAGGGCCCTGAGAGTTGAGGGGCTCAAGTTTGGGGTGCAGAGGCTCCGAGGGGGAGCCCTTCTCCCTGCGGGACAGCAGGGACAGCCCTGCCCTCAGGTACGGAAAATTCCGGAATTCAGGGTTTGTTTTCCTTTGTGGATCTGTGTTTATTCAGGCCGAAACCAGGGAAAAACATTCCCTGATCCCAATGGAAGCTGCACAGGCTGCGGGAATACACGGGATGGGGCTGGAGAGCTGGGAATGCTCTGGGAATTGCAGGAAGGGAAAATCCTGTGCTGGATCCCAGTCCTGGAGAACTAGGAATGCTCATGGAATTCTCTGGGAATTGCAGGAAAGGAAAATCCTGTCCTGGATCCATCTCTGGAGAGCTGGGAATGCGTAGGAATTGCAGGAATGGAAATTCATTGCTCTGGGAAGGGCCTGGGAATGCTGTGGGCACTCCAGGCAGGAATTCCAGATCCGTGCCCATCCCTGGAGAGTTGAGAGCACTCTGGGAATGCTGTGGGCACTCCAGGCAGGAATTCCAGATCCGTGCCCATCCCTGGAGAGTTGAGAGCACTCTGGGAATGCTGTGGGCACTCCAGGCAGGAATTCCTGTGCTGGATCCGTCCCTGGGGAATTGGGAATGCTCTGGGGATTGCAGGAAGGGAAAATCCATTGCTCTGGGAACACTGTGGGCACTCGGGGCAGGAATTCCGGATCCGTGCCCATCCCGGCTGACCCCTGCCCCCTCTGCCCACAGGTTTCTGCCCGAGCCCCCCGGGCAGGGGCAGGGCCCCCCTCATTCCCGGCCGAGGGTGGAGGAGTTCCGCCGGCCCGGGGGCTCCGCGGGCTCGGCTTTCCCCGGGGAATCCGGCCTGAAACGCAAAACCAGCCCCGAGCCTTCTCCGTCCCCGCTGCGCTTCCCAAATATCCCAAATATCCCAAATTTTGGTATGCCCTCCCCTCTGCCCATTCCCATGCCCGTTCCCTCCCCTCTGCCTCTCCCCATTCCCGTTCCCGCTCCTGTTCCCATTCCCTCGGCCTCCCCTTCCCCATCCCCATCCTCATCCTCATCCACCCCCCTGGAGCAGCCGATCCCAAATCCATCCACGATCCCGAATCTCTCCGCAATCCCAAATCCACCCGTGATCCCGAATCCTTCTGCAATCCAAAATCCCTCCACGATCCTAAATCCCTCCGCGATCCCAAATCTCTCCGCGATCCCAAATCCATCCACGGTCCCAAATCCCTCTGCGATTTCAAATCCTTCCGCGATCGTAAATCCTTCCGCAATCCAAAACCCCTCTGTGATCCCAAATCCCTCTGCAATCCCAAATCCTTCCGCGATCCCGAATTCCTCCCCGATCCCAAATCCCGCCCCGGGCTCCGCCAAGAAGAAGAGGAAGAGCCGCTGGGGGCCGGAGGAGGAGAAGGTGGAGCTGCCTCTGCCGCAGCTCGTGCAGCAGCTGGACTGTCCCTCGCCTCTCTCGGGTGAGTTTTGGGGTTTTCCAGGGGTTTTTGGGGTTTTTCCAGGGGTTTTGGGGTTTTTGCAGGGGTTTCCTGAGTGTTTAAGTCCTATGGAAAAGTGCCTGGCACAGGGAAAAATTATAACATTTTTAAATACGGATAATCCTGAATGTTAAAATCCTATGGGAAAGTGCCTGAGACAGGGAAAAATTACAAAATCCCTGAATATGGGTAATCCTGACTGCTTAAATCCTATGGAAAAGTGCCTGATATAGGGAAAAAAGCAAAATTTTTAAATATGGATAATCCTGAGTGTGTAAATCCTATGGAAAAACTGCCTGAGACAGGGAAAAATTATGAAATTTTTAAATATGGATCATCCTGAGTGTTTTAATGCTATGGAGAAGTGCCTCATACAGGGACAAAAGTGAAATTTTTAATTAGGGTCAATTCCAAGTGGTGTAACCCTATGAAAAAGTACCTGAAACAGGGAAAAAATGCCAAATTTTTAGTTGGGGAGAATTCCGAGTGGTGTAATCCTGTGGAAAAATGCCTGAGACAGGGAAAAAAAGTGAAATTTTTAATTAGGGAAAATTTCAAGTGGTATGACCCTATGGAGAAGTGCCTGAGACAGAAAAAAAAAAATTGGAAAAAAAAATATGGATAATTCTGACTGTTTAAATCCTATGGAAAAATGCCTAATATAGGGAAAAACCACAGGTCCCAAAATGGGATTTGACTTTTCTTCTCTCCCGGATTTTTTCCAAACCTTTTTTCCCAATTTTTTTTTTTTTTGGTTTTTTTTTTTCCAGTTCAGGACCTGAAGGGTCTGGGGTACGAGAAGGGCAAACCTGTGGGGTTGGTGGGAGTCACGGAGCTCTCCGAGGCTCAGAAGAAGCAGCTGAAGGAGCAGCAGGAGGTAAATCCCAAAAAAAAATCGGCCCTAATTTCCCGATGTGGGAATAATGGAGGAGTTTTTCCCACCCTGAAATCCCAAATCTGTGGGGTCGGGAATTAGTGGGAATAATGAAGGAACTGGGGGAATTGGAGCCTTTCCAGCCTGAAATCCCAAATTTTTTGGGGTCTGGGCACAGCAAAGGGATTGGGGGAATTGGAGCCTTTCCAGCCCTAAAATCCCAAATCTGTGAGGTTGGGAATTAGTGGGAGTAATTAAGGAATTGGGGAAATTGGAGCCTTTCCTAAAATCCCAAATCTGTGGGATCTGGGATTCTTTAGGGTTTCAGGACTTTGTAGCGTTTTGGGGATTTTTTCAGTTTCTGAGCCGGATTTTTTGGAATCAATCCCGTATTTTTCCCCATGCCCATGCAGGGCATGGCTGCTGTGGGTTCTGGATTTGCGTAGGATTTTTGGGATTATTTCAGGTTTTTGAGATTATTTCAGGTTTTTGGGCTCAATCCCATATTTCTCTAATCCCAAATGCAGCAGACGTACGACATGATCATGCAGCACAAGCAGGACATGCAGCTGCTGTGGGATTTTGGGATTGTGTCGGGTTTCAGGATTCTTTAGGATTTTGGGATTTTTTTCAATTTCTCAGCCATTTTTTTGGGTTCAATCCCATATTTTCCCCTATTCCCAGATGCAGCAGATGCACGACATGATCCTGCAGCACAAGCGCGCCATGCAGGACATGCAGCTGCTGTGGGATATGGGATTTTTTTAGGGTTTTGGGGATTTTTTCCCTATCTGATCTGGATTTTTTGGGCTCATTTCCCATCCCCAGATGCAGCAGATGCACGACATGATCCTGCAGCACAAGCGCGCCATGCAGGACATGCAGCTGCTGTGGGATTTTGAGATTCCATACTGTTTTGGGGATTTTTTTACTATCTGATCTGGATTTTTTGGGTTCAATCCCATATTTTCCCCTATTCCCAGATCTAGCAGATGCACGACATGATCCTGCAGCACAAGCGCGCCATGCAGGACATGCAGCTGCTGTGGGATATGGGATTTTTTTAGGGTTTTGGGGATTTTTTCCCTATCTGATCTGGGTTTTTTGGGCTCATTTCTCATATTTTTCGCTGTCCCCAGATGCAGCAGATGCACGACATGATCCTGCAGCACAAGCGCGCCATGCAGGACATGCAGCTGCTGTGGGATATGGGATTTTTTAGGGTTTTGGGGATTTTTTCCCTATCTGATCTGGGTTTTTTGGGCTCATTTCCCATCCCCAGATGCAGCAGATGCACGACATGACCATGCAGCACAAGCGCACCGTGCAGGACATGCAGTGGCTGTGGGATTTTGGGATTCCGTACTGTTTTGGGGATTTTTTCACTATCTCATCTGGATTTTTTGGGCTCATTTCTCATATTTTTCGCTGTCCCCAGATGCAGCAGATGTACGACATGATCATGCAGCACAAGCGCGCCATGCAGGACATGCAGCTGCTGTGGGAGCGCGCGCTGCAGCAGCACCAGCACGGCTACGACAGTGACGAGGAGGTGGACAGCGAGCTGGGCACGTGGGAGCACCGCCTGCGCCGCATGGAGATGGACAAGACCCGCGGTGAGGGGAAAATCCCGAATTCCGGAAGGTTCCGGATGGGGGTGGAGCCTGTCCTTGTGGATTTTGGGGGCTTCAGAGATGGGGTGGCCCTGAAATCCTGAGGGATTCCCCAAAAATCTCAAGGAATGCCCCAAAATGTCGAGGGATGCTCCAGAAATCCCAAGGAATAACCTTAGAAATCCCAAAGGATGTCCCAAAAATCCCAAGGGATGCCCCAAAAATCCCAAGGGATGCTCAGAAATCCTGAGAGATTCCCCAAAATATCCTGAGGGATGTCCCAGAAATCACAAGGGATATCCCAGAAATCCCGAGGGATGCTCAGAAATCCCAAGGGATGCTCAGAAATCCTTAGGGATTCCCCAAAATCCTGAGGGATTCCCAAAAATCTGGAGGGATGTCCAAGGGATGTCCCAAAAATCCCAAGGTATGTCCCAGAAATCCCAAGGTATGTCTCGGGAATCCCGAGGGATGCTCAGAAATCCAAGGGATGCTCAGAAATCCAAAGGGATTCATGGAAATCCTAAGGAGTAACCCCAGAAATCCCAAGGGATGCTCAGAAATCCTGAGGGATGTCCCAGGAATCCCGAGGGATGCTCAGAAATTCTGAGGAGTAACCCCATAAATCCCAGGGTTGCCCCAGAAATCCCAAGGGATGTCCAAGGATGTCCCAAAAATCCCAAGGGATGCCCAGAAATCCAGACGGATGTCCGAGAAATCACAAGGGATGCTCAGAAATCCCGAAGGATGCCCCAAAAATCCAAAAGGATGCCCCAAAAATCACGACGGATGTCCCAGGAATCCCAAGGGATGCTCCATGAGCATTGTTTTCTCCTTCGTTTTTTGGAGTGGGGCTCTCCCTGAGCATTCCTGGGAGGTTTTGCGCCCCAAAATCCCAATTATTGCTCCATGAATCCCTAATTTTTTATAGTGGGAATCTCACTGAGCATTCCTGGGAAGGTTTTATGTTCCCAAAATCCCAATTATTGCCCATAAATCCTGAATTTTCCACAGTGGGGCTCTCCCTGGGCATTCCTGGGAGGTTTTATGTTCCCAAAATCCCAATTATTGCACCATGAATCCCAAATTTTCCACACTGGGATCTCCCTGAGCATTCCTGGGAAGTTTTGTGCCCCAATTATATCTCCATGAATCCCAAATTTTCCATAGTGGGGCTCTCACTGAGCATTCCTGGGAGGTTTTGTGCCCCCAAAATTCCCCCAAAATCCCAATTATTGCCCCTAAATCCCAATTCTGCAGAGTGGGCAGAGCAGCTGACGCAGATGGGCCGAGGGAAACATTTCATCGGCGATTTCCTCCCTCCGGACGAGCTGGAGAAATTCATGGAGACCTTCAAGGCGCTCAAGGTGAGGCGTTTTGGGAATTTGGGGAGCTCCGGGCTCGTCCCAAAACTGGGAATTCCTCCTCGCCCTGGGACTTCTTTTGTGGGAAAACAGGGATCGCTTTTCCCTCAGTTTTCGCTCAGTTTTTCCTCACTTTTCCCTCAGTTTTCCTTCTGTTTTTCCCTCTGTTTTCCCTCAGTTTCCTGTAATTTTCCCTCAGTTTCCCCTCCGCTTTCCCCTCCGTTTTCCACTCCGTTTTCCCCTCTGTATTTTCCTCCATTTTTCCCTCACTTTTCCCTCAGTTTTCTGAGTTTTCCCTCAATTTTTTCTCAAATTTCCCGAAGTTTTTGCCTCACTTTTCCCTCAATTTTCTCACTTTTCCCTCACTTTTCCCTCCGTTTTCCCTCCATTTTCCCCTCTCTTTTTCCCTCCATTTCCCCTCCGTTTTCCCCTCTGTATTTTCCTCCATTTTTCCCTCAGTTGTTTTCCCTCACTTTTCCCTCCGTTTTCCCTCCATTTTCCCCTCTCTTTTTCCCTCCATTTCCCCTCCGTTTTCCCCTCTGTATTTTCCTCCATTTTTCCCTCAGTTGTTTTCCCTCACTTTTCCCTCCGTTTTCCCTCCATTTTCCCCTCTCTTTTTCCCTCCATTTCCCCTCCGTTTTCCCCTCTGTATTTTCCTCCATTTTTCCCTCAGTTGTTTTCCCTCACTTTTCCCTCCGTTTTCCCTCCATTTTCCCCTCTCTTTTTCCCTCCATTTCCCCTCCGTTTTCCCCTCTGTATTTTCCTCCATTTTTCCCTCAGTTGTTTTCCCTCACTTTTCCCTCCGTTTTCCCTCCATTTTCCCCTCTCTTTTTCCCTCCATTTCCCCTCCGTTTTCCCCTCTGTATTTTCCTCCATTTTTCCCTCAGTTGTTTTCCCTCACTTTTCCCTCCGTTTTCCCTCCATTTTTCCCTCACTTTTCCCCTCAGTTTTTCCCTCCATTTTCCCCTCTCTTTTTCCCTCCATTTCCCCTCAGTTTTCCCCTCAC
>VZRL01005935.1:1319-14826 GCA_013397895.1 Origma solitaria
TCCCCCCTCCCCCGGACCCCCTCCTCCCGAGGGGGTCCGCCCTGACCCAGGGACCCCCCCTAAGGAGGGGGCTCACCCTGACCCCCCAGCCCCGAGCCCCCGGGGAGCCCCAAGTGTGACGCGGGGAAAGCAGGAGCTCCGGCGGTGTCGGGCGCGGCTTGTGAACTGCGTGAGGGGACCCCCCGAGCGGGCCCGGCCCCGTGTTGGGGGCTCCAGGGAGGGAGGGGCGCCGGGCTCCGGCCCTCTGGGCTTTATTCGCCGGCGCTGCGGGGAAAGAGGGAGAGGGCGGGATTGCCGCTGGGATGGGCACCAGGGTGGCCGTGCCCGGGAGGAGCCGCTCCGGGAGGAGCTGGGGCCGAGCTCGGCGCTGCCGCTCCTGCTCCGGCCGCGGTCCCGCCGGGTCCCGGGACCCCCCAAACCCCGCCGACACCCGCAGCGCTGCGGGAACTTTAAAAGAACTTTTCTTCAGCGTAGGCAGATAATTCTCACGGAGAAACTCCAAAAATAAAGGATATGGGTTTGGGGTACGAGGTGGGGGCGGTGTTCTGCTTTAAATTAAAAAGGCATTGGGAAAAAGAAATCTGCGCAACAGCTCCGTTCTGATCCTGGAGTGCCTTCTTTGTGATCGGCTGTGACTCCAACTGCTCCCATGGCATTTTCACCCTGTGGGACTCTAATGCAATGCCAGGTGCTGAGCACGACAGAAAATAACGGGAAAACACTCTGGAGAAATCAGTGACCTGAAAGTCTGGCAGTGCCCAACATTCGTGGCTGGAATCTGGGGGGTCCCAGCACAGCCCATTTGTTTTGTCCCTGGGGCCCTGGCACTGCCCACCATCCCTGACCAAGGTTTGGGGGTTCCAGCACACCCCCACTAGCACATCCCACTGCTTCCTCACGCCCCCTTTAACCCAGATCATTTTTTGGGGTAGGGACACCCCAACCCAGCAGAATTGGCTTTAACTAGTTTGGGGAATCTCCCCCCTCCCCTCCTCACTGAATTCCCGCTGCCAAAACCCAGCCTGAGGCTCAGCTCCCCATCCCCTCAATCTCCCCAGGGAACTGGACTTGGATTTCCCAATCCCGCAGGGCAGGAATGCTGTTCTCCTCATTGTGTATCTTAATTACAGTAACTGCTTAAGAAATAATTAAAAGAAATAAAAAGAATGAAGAGACAATAAAGACCAGCTGCCAGCTCCAACCAAGGGGTGCTCGAACCCCTTCTCAATCATTTGCTTTAATTAACCAATGCAAGTGAACCAATTAAAACCACATTGATAGAGTTTTATTCTTTTTAATTGAGTTCTAGAGAAATATTGCAGAATATAAAAGAGCCTTTTTAACCCAAAAACACTTCTAGGAGATATACAGGGCAGGGCTGCACTGCACCCCAAACCAAGGAGAACTGGGAGGAAAAAAGACAAACCCAGAGTGAGATTCCTGGGAGACTGGTGCAGCTTCTGCCAGCGAAAACAATCCTGGCTCTCAACACACACCTGTGAATCCCAGGAACCTGGGACATCATCAATATCCTCATGGGCCTTTTCATTAACAGCAGATTTCCATGGAGAATTAATGAAATACAGAAAATTAAATGGAAAGGTAAAGGAGCAGCTCCCCCCACCCAGCAAGTTGCAGCATCCACAAGAAAATGAACAGATTTCATATTGAGCAGGATTTCCTGCTCCCAGGAAATCGTCCTAATCCATAGAGCACTAAACAGAGCTGTACAAACTGCCCGAGATGCTCATTTCCCTGAGGGCTCAGGAGGGAAGCACAGGCTGGGCTTCTTTCCCTGACCCAGACGTCATGGCCGAGGCCTGGAACAGCAGCTGGGGCTGGTGGTCACTGTTAAAGCCCCAGCAGAGGCCACCTTGTCCAGGGCATTGCTGCCAGCGGCCATTCCTGCAAAATCAGGGGAAATAAAGGGATGAACCTTGAAGCCAAAAGACTGGAAGAAAAACTCACATCCCCAGCAGAGATAAAAACATGTTAAAAATGCAACACGTGGTGATGAAAAGAGAATGGAATGACTGGAATAATTTTCAATGGATAAGAGGAAACGGCCTCACGTGATACTAGGGGAGGTTTAGGCTGGATATTGGGAAGCCTCTCCGTGGAAAGGCTGTCCAGCCCTGGCACAGCTGCCCAGGGCACTGGGGAAGGCCCCATCCCTGGAGGGATTTAAAGCCATCTTCCACTCACAGACCTTTCAGCCACAGCCAGGAGCCACTCTGGGTGGAAAGTCCCCTCCATGTCCATGGATGTGGCTCTTCACTCGCTGCCCCTGTGGTCCATGGGGAGCTAAAGGAGAAGGAAAGGAGTGAACAGGGAATAAAGTATCCATAAATACAGCAGATATTGCCACAGGCCATCACCAAGGCCATTCAACAAATAATATCCCAAGTTACTGTGATTAAAGTCCCATTTAGCTGGGAAAAGTCAGAGGAAAGATTCCTGCTCTCCATCTTTGACACTTTTCTTTTGTAGAACCTGTCATCCTGGAATGCCAGGACAAGGGGGAATGGCTTCCCACTGACACAGGGCAGGGACAGATGGGATATTGGGAAGAAATTCTTCCCCATGAGTGTGGTGAGGCCCTGGCACAGGTGCCCAGAGCAGCTGTGGCTGCCCCTGGATCCCTGGCAGTGTCCCAGGCCAGGCTGGATGGGGCTCTGAGCAGCCTGGGACAGTGGAAGGTGTCCCTGCCCACGGAACTGGATGAGCTTTAAGGTCCTTTCCCATGGAATCCATTCCAGGATTCCATGATTCTACACAAGACAACAGGTACTCAGCTTTGAGCTGTTACGCTTAGGGACTCAAATAAATGATCAAATTAAGTCCAAGCCCCTAATATTTTAGGGAATGGCAACCTCTAGACAGTAATAAACACTTAGAAAGTCAAAGAAAGTGCCCAAATTAGCAAATTTCCCAAGGCTATGGTGTGTGAATATTGGATTGCAATGAGGTGAATCCCCCACCTGACAGGTGACTGCCAGGCTGTGACACAGCTGCATCTTCCCAGTATGGAATTCCCCCAATAACTCTGTGGTTTGGACCCTGTTTCTACTCCTCCTGAAGGGAAAATGACAAAAATAATTATAAATAAAAACTAAAAGGTCACATGTTACAAACAGATACCTATGTATCTATCCCACATATAAAATATTACATTTATAGAGACTCAGTTAAACAGTGAATTTGGCTGAAAGTTTCAAAACAAAGAGGGAAAACTGCTTGTCATCCTGAGGCTTGTTCATGCTGCGGATAAGAAGTCCAAGTGTGTTTCTGAAGATGCTGAAGCGCTGAAATTCCTGGTTTTCATTTTTGGATTATCACAGGAATGGGGGGATGGTGATATCCATTTCTGTTTTCCCTAAACATGTCACGGACTTAAATAAACCAGAAACATCAAAAACCAGACAGCTCTGCATCCTGCATCATTACTAACTGGGATTTTGGTTTCACTGATTTAGCTTTGGTTTCACTGATTCCTTTGATGTTCAGCAGCTCCTTCTCGGGTGCATAAGCCACAGCCTCCACAGTGTGAAATCCAGCTTCTTCCAGCTTCTTCACATCACTGGCATTTATGCCACATTGCTGGGAGGAGGGGAAAAGGACATGTGTTAGTATTTTTGGATCGTTTGGGGTCTTTTTTCACAGAACACAAATAAAAATGTAGCAAAGAAGTTTGCAGATTCACCTTGTTTTGAAGGAAAAGAGTTGAAGTTGGATATCGGGAGGGAATACTGCCCTGTGAGGGTGCTGAGGCCCTGGCACAGGTTGCCCAGAGAAGCAAAAAATGACGCCCAAAGCTTTTCTCCGAGGACTGTCCCTGTTCCCACCCCCTCACTGGCAGAGCAGGTGGGGCACACAGCCCAGGAGAGGCAAGCCTCAAGGTTTGGAGCCTGGACCACAGGAATAAGGCTTTAGAGCCCTGCAATGGTTGGGTTTAAGGAAAGGACATTAAAGCTCACCCCATTCCACCCCCCTGCCAGGGGCAGGGGCACCTTTCACAAGCCCAAGTTGTTCCAAGTCTTGTCCAGCCTGGCCTCGGACACTTCCAGGGATGGGGAGTCACAACCTCTCTGGGCAACCCAGGGCAGCCCCATTTCCATTTGTATATAACAATCTGTAAACAGGGATGAGGAGAATCCCTCTCCCTAGAGGCAGAATTAATGGATTATGCTTCCAAAATTTACTCACCACTTTAAAATTTAAGGAAGCACTTGCTGTCCACAGCAAATCTGGCACATTTCATTTCTATTTCAGTGACACTGGCCACTTTGGCCACGGCTCTCTCTGTGTCTCAGGTGTTGAGGGCTGCAGTGACCAGGGCACAGACAGCCTGAAAGCAGAGCAGGTTCCTCTGGATTAGCAACATGCTGGGGACACCTGGGGACAGGACAGCTCCTGGCTCACTGTCTGAGCACACAGATCCTCATCCTCCACAGCACCTGGAGAAAATTTGGAAAAGGCAAAATTAAAATGATGCTTCTGTTGAATAATGGCCTAAAGAGCAAGGCCATGAATTGCTAGAGCTAGAAACTATGTGCAAGCCGAACAAAGTGTAAAAGCTGAAGAGTGCGTGGCTCAGGCTGAGGGTCACAGTGACCTTAAGTGCTGGGGAAGATATCTCTTGGGAAGTACCTAGGTGATCTAATGGTAGCACTGGGGAAGTACCTTCCTTAGGTGCCAGTGTGATGTAGCAGTAAAGGAATGAAGAAGATTAGCTAGCAGGGGCCCTGTGTGGAACAGATGTTCATTAGCAGGGGGGCCCTGCATGGGATGGATATGTAAATGAGGCCATTTGTAGTTGACCAATGATCTTGTAACTTTAAGCATAATTAACTGTAACAGTATATAAGCAGTAGCAATCTGAATAAACTTGGAAGCTTGTGCCCTTAACTCATATTGAGTCGTGTGCCTTGTTTCCCCCGCCGTCGGCATGCTTCCTGTCAGAAACAGAGTGTCTGTGAACACAAATTTCTGATGAATTTAATACAATCACTTCCCTAGAATAAGCCCAGGCCATGGAGGTGTCTCCAGTGCTGGTGATAACAGGCAGGGGAACTACTGCAAGTGCAGGGAGACACAGCCAGGTACTGGCACTTCCCAAAGATCCCTCTGCACCTGGATGCTCTTTGTCCTTCATCTGTAAAGAAGGGGGGGGGCAGCTGCTCAGGATTGCTGCTCAAAGATGTGGGGCCACACATGAAGCACATGAGGGACGTTGTGAGGAGAGAGCTGGAGAGAGCAAAGGAACAGAGCCTGGTTTCCTTGTTTCTGTTCCTCAGTTACGGGAACTCTGAAAACAGGTCCAGGCTGTAAGCACTGCCCTGGCTTTGATGGATCATTTCCATCACATGGAGGTCACAATTCAGGGACGCAGCCATTCCAGAGGGGGAGCAGTTGAGAATAACTGACAGAACACACAGAAATCCCACACAATAAACACTCAACTGGACTTCACCGAGCTGCAGCACAAAGCTGCCCACAGCAGGCAAAGGCAAGAGGTGCACACAGCACCACTAAATCAGCACCAAGCAGCAACCCCTGCGTTTGGTAGGGCCTGGGCATCCTGTTCTGGGCTCTTGGCTTCATTTGCCTGCTTCCATTGCCATGAACCTGGCACGGGAACTGTTAAATTGCAGACCATAAAATGAGACACTTCCTGAAACAGAAATAAATTCCAGCTGCAGCAAAGCTCACTGCCACGTAAAGAAACCCTTCAGCAAAACCCCTGGAAAAGCAAAGGTGATGTGCTGGGCTCCAGGGGACTGAGGTGAAGGTGGGGAACAAGCAGCCAGGAAACAGCTTCCACTGCTTCTCACTCCAGCCACTCCAGCAACGGCAGCTTCCCTGGAATTTCATGTCCAGTGTGTCTCTTCCAAGCTCAACAAGTGAACAAAAGGTACTCCACAATTTACTTCCTTCGTACTTTGTACTTTTCCAGTGCTGCACTTGCCACAACCTTTTGGGCACAAGGACCCTTCCAGACTGTCCCACACCTTCACATCCCACTTACTCTTTTTGGCACAGCTGGACCAGTTCACTGTCCCTCCAGAAAGGATCTTTCTGAATTCTCTTTCTGGAGCCAGAACATCCCCAGCTTTGCTTTCCCCTTAAATGTTTTGATCCCTGCACAACTAAGGCCCTTCCAGTGCTTGGCAAGTGACAGCTGAGGAATTGAAGCCAAGAGCCTGTCTGGGAGGAAGGAACGCGTGTGCCACAGGAAAAGGATGTCACTGCCTGTCGCTGCCAACCCTTCGCTTCTCACAGCGGCTCCACTGGCACCAGAACTGTCCCTGCAGGCAGGAAAGCTCCTCTGGGGAACACCATGGCCTGTCTACAGCGTACCACTGGGATTCCAGCCACTGTAGGAGCTGTGAGAAGCAGCGAACAAGTCAGGAGCTTACAGGGAAATCAGGGACACCTGCTCAGCCAACAGCAGGTGCAAGAAAGGCACTGAGCCAGCACCTCGCCGAAACTACAATACAGAAAAAACCCCAACACCTCGAGACTCACTTCAGTGTTGAATTCCTAAAGCGAAACCAAAAGGGATTTTTTGATGCTTGGGAGAAATCCATCCCATCTTAACCCATTTCTGCGGCCTTTTCCAGCCTGCTGACGCTCATTTCCCAGCTCACGCGTGGCTGCCAGCATTAGAGCCGGTTCCACACACAGACACCCGCGCCTGCTGCGAGTCGCCGTTTCAGCAGCTCCCGGGGACACGAGTCCCAGCTGGCTCAGCCCGGAGTCCATGCAGCATTCCCAGAGAGCTGCTGGGAGCTGAAATCCTGCCTGCTCCTCCTGCCTGGGAGAGCCTGCCTCCAGCTCCGGCCCGCCGCCTCTCACCTGCCGGAACAGAGGAGCTGCATCCTGCCGGGTGCTCCGGGCCCTGGGCGGTGGGCCGGCTCATGCAGCTCCGGTGACTGCTGTTCCTCGATGATTCTGTGTTTTCCCGCACTCTCCCGGCCCGGGCAGGAGCGGAGAGAGCAGCAGCAGCAGCCCGGGGAGGCGGCGAGTCCGGCCCGGCCCTGCGGGTCCTCACAGCAGCGGCGCGGCGTGACCGCGATAGAGGTGGCCCCTCCGCTGCCTGCGCCGCCCGCCCGCTCCCGGCGGCGCTGGCCCCGCCGGCTGTGTCCGCACACCGGAAACGCGCGGAAAACTGCGCTGGAAGCCGGCGGTCGGCGGCGCAGCCAGGGTCGGGTTCAGGCAGTCGAAGAGACACCTTTGAGAGGAGCGGGGTCCTCCCTGACCAAGGCGCATGCGCTTGATGCCGCCATATTTGGAAGGCCAATTAAGACCACATCGAGTAGCCATCTTTGGTGTGGCACAACGTGCTTCCTCCCTCCGTCGCCATCTTGGGTGTTGTCAGAAGCCACTTCCGGCTAGGCCGCCATCTTTGGTGTGGTACCATTACTTATGAAGACGTCTTCTATTCGACCGCCTGGAGCGGACGCCGACGCCCACCTGGCCCAGGCTGGCATTGTGCCCTGATCCTTCCTGCCATTGAACCTCCCATAGTGACACAAAGACTATCGCTTTAGAAAAGATTGCAAAGACAGTCAACAGCTTCAGAAATAAGCACGGAATTCAAGGGAAAGGCCATTTCCAAGAGAGATGCTGGAGGAAAGAAGGCAGCGTGTGCCGATCTGAGCTGAGCTGCTCACGCCAAGATCTGCCTGGGGTTTGATCTGCAGCTTCCCACCTTAGATCAAGACTCCTCTTGGGCCTCTGATGGCTACTCACACTTCACCCTTGTCTTCCTTGACTAAGCAGGGAGGTGATGAAGGTTCTGCCAATGTCAGTTTTTGTTTTGTGATGCAGGCAAATGCATGTTCAGTACGGTTTTGTGTGTGGTCTGTGTGCTATACGAGTTATTTGTAAATATGTGGTTTGTGGTCTGTGTGTGTGGCTGAGGAAGAGATTTCTGAGTTGAAATTTAGGTTCCCTGTACTATACTTGTTTGTGACTATAACATAAATTACCACTTGCAAAGCCCTTTGCAAACACAGCCGCCCTGTTCCTTTGCCTTCTCACAGAGCCAGCAGCTGGCTGCCGTCCAGTGTTTTTTAAATGGTAAATAAACAAAGATCTGGGAGCACGCCAGCGTGAATGCCACTACACAATTCAGTGCTCCAGTGAGCTAATTCTTGTCCTGATAAGGTCCTTCCAGCTATACTTTACACTCTGCTAGAACAACACCTACCATGCATTTGCCTTATGTCACCTTAACCCCTAAGGAGCCTTGGCAGGAGCAGGGATACAGAGGAGCATCCAGGGAACAGGAGTGGACACGCCTGACCCCACTTTTTTCAGGGTGAGGTGCAGCCAGAGATTGCACACCCGGCCACTGACCGAGCCCAAGAACAGTTGTAGCAGGCCCATGTCAAACTCCCTCCTCATTTCTTCATTAAAAGTCATATTTGCACGGTAGTACAATAATATCTCCAAGCTTGTCAGATTCTAGTTTTTGACACTGTCAGAATCTGATCAAAAAGTTTGTAGATGCCAATCCAGCAATAGAATTTTTCCCTTCACTGACTGCAGGTCAGGTCCTTAATCTCTTAGCAAAGAAACCATCATCATCATCACCTTTTTTCAGTTTCATGTCTGGCCTGGAATCAGGTTATTCTTGTATCACAGACAGCCAGGCAGTCAACACTAATTTTCTCAAAAGTTTTTCCTGTGCCTTGCAACACACAAATCCTGATGGCAGTCCTTTAAAATCCTTCCATCTGGAAGGATACAAAATTGCCTCTGAAAAATAATTCTTGGGTACTTCCAATTCGAAACACACCTTCTGTGAGGTGGAACACAGCAGTCCTAAGAGTGAATTCAATCCAACATTTCCCAGGTTAATGCCAAACTATGGGTTATTTTGGGATGGATTGTTCTTCATTTCCCATGATGGAACAGATGTACATAGACCACCTTATACCCACTTAACATAGCCAAATGGATTCTTTGACAATTTTGAATTATTTTGTTAATTTCATTTTGCCTGAAATTATTGACCAATGTGATCTCAGCTCACAGAACTCTCTCATAAATTGTCCACTGGAAATTTTAGTTCCATGTTCTACTTAATGTTTCTCAGAGTGGGCTGGGAGGTGTTTGCAGAACAATGTGAGAATAGAGGAACAGTGACTTTCCTATGACAGTAACTTTGTTACATTTTCCCAGATCACATTCCACAGTTTTAATGGGAAATAAGTCCTTTACTTGCCTCTTATGTCTTACTCTGAAACATTCTGGAGACAGGCAGGTGGAGCAGCATTTTGCATCTGACTGCTGTACCCTGCAGATATTTAATCTATAAACCATTTTGATTCCTTTTAGATGAAAAGATTTACAACACTAGTAGGATGTTCCATTAAAGTCAGTGCCAGGTTTTGGGTTTTTCCCCCTTAATGAGTCTTCAAAAAGCCCCAAACCCCTAAACAACTTGGTAGATTTTGTAAAACTGCCTTCATTCCAGTATTAAAGATGTTACTTGAGTAGCTCTTGACACTGTAAGATGTAATATATATTACACACTATATATACTTCATATTACATATCTATTTATCATACACACACACGTATATAAACCATTTATATGCAATATAAAATGACAACATAAAAGTAATTATGATCAATCATTCCTCTACATTTTAGATCAATTCACACACTTAGTTTCGTACACATACAATTTTTCCACTGGCTTGGTGGATCAAGTGCTACATTGGTTTGTTTATGATTCTCTGACTTTTTCAACTTGCTTTTTAAGTTTTGATAAGGAAGGTAAGCAGAGAGTTTAAACAATCTGCCTGGGGTAGATCATTGTATTATCAATTTTATAACTGTTAACACAGGCATAGCCTGCAGTGAGAAGGTCCCAATTACAACAGCATTTCTATAAAAAGACACCAAAGCAGCATTCATAATTTGAAGAATTTAGGTTTTTAATTCACCGTTAAGGGCCAATAAGTCTCTTAATTGTCCAGCTACACGTGGGAAGATAAGGGTTTTCCATTTTGGAGGAAATTCTGTAGCTTTAAATGCCTCTCCTTTTCAAAAATTATAAGAAAAAAGAGTATTTCTAGATGTCTTTTGTAAAATACATCCCTGGAAGAACACTGTTTACTGTAGAGAAAAAAAATAATAATTGAGCATTTTTTTGTAATAGGTGAAATAATTTCAGTACATGGAATTATTTGGAAATGCTGTATTGAAATGTTAGTTTCTGCAGTTGTTGAAACAGAATCTTTCTTTTCTATTGAAAGGTGTTATCTTTTTTTTTCTCCCCAAGAAACGCAATTACAGAAATTGATTTGTATCTGGAAAATGTTTATGCTTTGATGAACATCCTTTTTCTAATTACAAAATAGGTGAATGCAGGCACCTTGCATATCACCTACCATGTAAAACTTCCAGGAATCCTGATTTTCCCCTCAGATTTCTCAGTAGAGCCTGAGGCCTCTGAAGAGACACCTTATAAATAGAAAAAGTTACTCATATCCATAAATCACCAAACAGACTCTACCTGTGGGATCCAGAACTCTTACGGGATACTTTTGCCAGTGCCCAGCACCCCAAATTCACCGGGGTCGGTTTAAATAATGAATTTTTTAGAACAATGATGAATTTTAGCTTTTCTGATCAGTCTTTTGGTGTTTAACCCTTAAATAGTGCATTTCAAGATCTTTTTTGCCGCCAGCTGGTTCTGCACAAAGAAAGGGAAGCACAGATTTTCAGGTCACAGCAGAACTGAGGATTGTAAAAGACAGCCCTGCAGGACTCATGTCGCACCCAGCTTGTAAAAACAGCAAATTCCCTGGAAAAGAAACACATGTATGGTCAAGGCAGCTACCCATAATCAGCAGATACTTGAAAACAGTACCATTAATCCCTTTTTGCCTCCAGAATGGAGATGATAATTCCAGGTGTTGCATGATGGATAAAATACATTCATTCATCCGTGCTTGTGATCCATGGGTATATGACAGTAAAAGCCCCACAGGATCCTGAAGAAAGAAGGGAATGAACTACTCTGCATCTAGTCTGAGGGCTATATAATATGTTGAATAATTGCACATGAAATGAGAAGGATGAAAGGCACTATTGAAAACTAGCTCACTTGCTGAAAAAAAAAGGCAGGGTCCCATGAAAAGTGGAATTTGTGATCATGTAATTAAGAAATATGTAATTATCCCTACACTTAAGGGGTCTGAGCTTCAAGTTTACAAGTAACCTAATTCCTAGTATTTCTTAACTTGTCCTTGTTTAGTCCTGGAGGTCACTGATGACAAATTCCTGGCCCAAGTGAGAGTGAGAGGCAGTGAGAACAGAGGCTCCACTGGACTCCACACTCCTGGACAAGGAAGGGCTCACTGGGCCTTTGCTGCTGTGACCATGAGATGGTGGAGACCCTGAGAGCAGGGAGAGGGACAAAATGCAACATCACCACCCTGAAGAGGGACTGGGCTTGGACCTCTTCGAGGATTTTCCCAGAACAGTCCCATGGGATAAGGCTCTGGAGGGAAGATGGCTCAAGAAAGCTGGCTAATATTCAGCAATCACCTCCTCCAAGCTTGAGTTGTCCATTCTGACCCGGATGGATAAACTAGGGAATCCAGGGATAAACTAGGCGCTCCTGGACCAGGAAAAGGAAAGCTCACTCAAATTTAGAAAGAAAGCATAGGGAGGGTAGAAGCCAGGATGTGTAATTTGGAGGGAATACACTGTCCAAGCTCCCAGGGATTATGTAAAGAAAACCAGAAGAAAATGCCAAAAGGAAATGAATCTGGTGAAGGGTGTCAAAGGCAAAAAGGAGCACTTCTGTAAGTAAATAGGTGACAAAAAGGATCATTAGGGAAAATGAGAGCCCACTGCCAAATGATACAGGGGATGTGGTGACACAGGACATGAAAAAGACTGAGGTAGTGAATCCACCTTTCCCTCAGCCTTCAGGGATCCCAGGTCCCTGAGACCAGAGAGAAAGGCTGTAATACAGATACAGCCTTGGTGGAAGAGGATCTGGCCAAGGAATACTCAGGCAAATCAGATGTGCGTGAGTCCATGGGCTTGAGGGGATGCATCCATAAATGCTGAGGGAGCTGGCAGATGTAACTGCATGGCAACTCCTGATACATTTTGATCATGGCAACTGGGAGAAGGGCCTGAAGGCTTGGAGGAAAGCAAATGTCACTCCTATCCTCAGTGTGGGTAAGAAGGACCAAAGGAATTACGCGCCAGTCTGCCTCACCTAGATCCATGTGAAAGTTATGGAGCAACTAATCCTGGATTTCCGGACATATGAAGGACAAGAAGGTGGGTGGGAGCAGCCAGCATGGATTCACCCATGGCATCTCTCCCAGGAGGAAAGGCAAAGAGAGCTGGGAATGTTGAGAAGGTTCAGGAGAATCGCCTGAAGGGAGGGTGCAAAGAGGACAGAGCCAGGCTTTCTCCTGTGGTGTCCAGTGAGAGGACCAGAGGCAGTGGCAACAAATTGGAATTGTTTTGGAAATCTCTTTTTTACAGTGAGGCTGACTCACAGTAAAAAGAGAGAGGCTGTGGGGTCTCCATCCTTGGACTAGATCACCTCCAGAGATCCCTGCCAATCTCAACCAATCTGTGATTCTGTATTGTCCTAAGTTCTATAAAATAGTAATTTTCAACTAGTTGATAGGAAGTATTCAGAAAATGTAGAGAGGTAGAAATTACTTTCCACATGCAACAGGTAAAGTTTTTATGAGTTGATGGATTAATTCCTTCCCATATAATTTTTGAAAATACTTTGAATACTGAAGCAGAGGAAGTGTATTATAAATTGTCAGCAATAAAAGGAAAAATTATATTTCTCTACAATTCTTACATTTTTTCATATTAAAAGAAAACATTCACTTTAGTTGTAAGAACTATCAAGGAATTGTTCAAAAGTGGAGATCAGGGGGGCAGAAAAAGCGAAAACCAGAGGATGAAGTCCTTGAGTGTTCAGGTGTACAGAGAAGTAAGGTAAAACTTTGTATGTGTAGAAACACACTTTTTTTGCCTTGCCTGCGAAGAAAGTGGAGAAGGCCGTGTGCCTGATGCTCCAATTCCGGCATCCATCTCATAGCAAATGATGCACACAAGCAAGAAGTATTATGGGGGGAATGTTGAATAAGGATGGGGTGCTGGAAATGCAAAAGAGAGTAGAACCATCACCAAAATGACACTTGTGGAGGCTGTACAAAAACTGGGAGAAGGACAGGGAAAAGGAAGAAAACACAGGCAAGAAGCTGAGATATATATATATATAGGGACTGGCAGGGAAATGAGACAGCAGTGGTGACAACTAAACCCGGGGGGGTGCGAACTGTAGGACACCACGGGAATGAAAGTGCTGACGTGAGAAAAGTGGAAAGAAACAGGAGTGACTGCACCAATGCATGCACCCCACACCCCTCAGCGGCACCCCACACCCCCTCAGCAACACCCCATACTCCCCCTCAGGAGCACCCCACAACCCCTCAGG
>VZRL01005935.1:17405-89288 GCA_013397895.1 Origma solitaria
TCGGCCCGGAGCGTGCGGGACAGCGAGTCGGGCTCAGCCTCTGCCCGGCACCTGCCGGCGGCAGCTCCGCCGGGAAGGGCTGCTGCTGAACCTTCTGTGACTCTCCTTAACATTAAGGTCTTGGCACAACTTTTCTGTCTGTAGAGAATACTGCTTTAACAACGCTTCCAGGTTTCGTGGGGCTTGCTTGTTTTGGTTGAGCTTTTTGGGGGAGTGGGCGGGGTTTAGTTTCTACTTTACTCTCAGTAAAAAGGCAAACAAAATGCTATGTTGCTATTTCTGTGCTCAAATTCGGTGCACAGCAATGGTGGGTCTTTTTCATTGTGATTAAATAGGAGCAACCTGTTGAAAGGACATGACTTCAATCTACAGGCTGCTGCAGATAGGGATCTACTGTTTATAACTGTGTAACTTTTAGGAGTTTGGTAAAGGCAGAGTTGAAGCTCACTAATAGCGTAGAGTCCTAAACTTCCCTGAGGATAAACAGGACCTTGTCTTTTGAAGGGGAAGACTGAGATCTTGCTGCAATAGAGAGAGGAGCCGGGTAAAGCATCTCTCTAGAGTGGAGTTTGGAAGAATTCTAGCAAAACAGATTGGAGGCACAGCTTGTGTGATTCTTTTTTTTTCCTCCGTTACCTCATTTGTCAGTAATTAGTACACAGGAATTAGCACATCCATATCTGCTGGTATATCTGGCTGCTTCTTGCCTTAATGTGGCTTGTTTCATTCTTGGTAGTGTTTTTACCTTGTTCACGTGTTCATATTGCTTGGAGAGAAGGGGTGGGAGGTAGGGAAGGCAGAAGTGCCTTTCCTGAGCTAGCAGGAAAATTAAAACCACCGTGGTGATGGCTTTACACAATGCCCCTATTGCCAAGCAAGCTTTTTATTAGGAATTATGAGGAAAATGATAATTGTAAATGCTAATTGAAAATGGATTTACATTAAAGTCCACCTCAAATGTCTCTGTTAGTGGTCAGCTGTGTAATTATGTTCACTTAAGCCTCCTTTTACAAAGATCCCTTGAGAAGCAAGGTTAAGCTTGCTTGGGGCATTCAAATGTCTGACTTCTAGGAATATGGGTAAAGGTTACTCAACTTTCTCTTTTCTCCTGGTCACAGGAAGCTTGGCTCTCCTTGTTAAAAGGCTATTTTGTCATGGGTAGGAGTGGCTGGTGATTGTTTCCTCTGATAGCATCAGAGTACAGCATCTTGTAGGAATATGTGGGCTTCCACTTGCTGGTGGGATGTACGTCAGCACATCAACTGCCTCCTGTGACTCCTCAGTTTAACTGCTTACTGTGTTTTCCTCTGAGCTTGTCCTCCTCCTAGCCTGATTTCCCTGTGCCGTGGCCTTGTGGATGTTCAGTGTCATGCTGTTGTCTGAGGTTCCTTTGGCCTACAGTAAAACTTAGGGGAGACTGTAAATGTCTGCAGGGAATAGTGTTTCTCAAGTACACTGTCTTAGGGGGAATGTATTGGAGTCTCCCCCTGGAACAACGTTGTTTTTAAACTGTGTGCATACTCATGTACTTAGCAGCAGCCAGCTGGCCACAGAGTGAATTTTGATTGCCTCTCCTTCTACCAGCCTCTTGACCCCTCTGAGGGTTTTTGTCATGCTTCCTAGGTCTCTTCCTAATCTGGTTCAAGTAGGCCAACAGATTCCAAAGCTGTTTTGCAGAGGAGAGAAAGTGAGATGTTGAGGAAAACAGTGGTAGTGGCATTGTTTCTTAAAGCAGGCTGAAACCTGCAGGTACTGTTGGCATTTTTTGCCCCAGCCCCTCCTGTTGAGTTGTGTGAGTGCAGGGAGCTATTGTAGGCAATGCCTTTGTTGTAGCGAGAAGTGTCTGTATATGGTGATGTTCCTATGAAACTAAACCTAAAAGCACAGCTATAAATACTGATGCTGAAGACTGTTTACTGAATCAGTCTTGGGCAGTGGAACCATGTTTTTCTGTCCCTGTAAACAAGAATTCATGGGAATGTATGTTGTACTAAGCAGAGCCCTTTTTTCTAGGTAATATTTCAGTCTTAACATGACTTTGCTGCTTCTAAATAAGAACATTTTCTTCTAAAAAGTGTATGAATGAAGAGCAAAACCTTCACTTCTAAAAGTGCCATGAGAAATGGTCTGTTATTGAAAGGAATAGCAGCAGCAGTGCTACAGTGTACTGCTGTTGTCAGACGTTCTTACTAGAGGGGTGTCTGAGAATGGCATGACTGCGTAAGACCAAAGGTCTGTCTGGCTCTGTCACCCCCTTGTGAATATTTAGGAAAGAATACAGGTGTCGAGCAGATGAAGGTAACAATTTAGAGTGTGTTCTTGCCTCTAGCAGAGTGGCTTGGACTTCTAAACCAGAGATTCTCTAGTCTGTTTTCCTTTTAATTGCCTCTTGGTTTCCTGCCACCCCCAAACATGTATGTGAGTTTTTAGCAAACTGTAGGTGACTAAACCCTTTTCAAGGAAGTATCGCAGAGGTTACTTAGGTAGCTGTAATCAAGCTGTGTTAACAACTGTTAAATTGTAGAGGCCAAAACTCTCTCTTTTTACTAGAGGTTTGAAAAGTACAAGTTTGCGGTGTCCACCCAGTTGCTGTGAGGTAAGGAGGGGTTGAACTGCCTTCATCACTGAGTTCCTCCTACACATTCCTGTAAGTTGGGGGAACAGGTTTTGCCAGATCCTATAAGACTCTGCAGTGTGGCTTCTAAATAGATGCTGTTTTAGTATCTAGACAGGACCTTCCCTTGATCCTGGCAGTCGTGGAACATGAAGTTGGTCACTTTGTAACTAAGCAATCACAGATCATCCTAGAAGTAGCAATATTTAAAAAAAAGGTCTTGTTGGATGTTACTTGGTGAGTGTGATGCTGGCAATGCAAGAAAGCTTTCACAGAATAAGAATGTGCTGCTGTTTATGTCTTAACTACTAAGCTGAAGAGAACTGATGAATGGCAGTGGGATTTTCAGCTTTGCTGCTCATCTCTGGGATAAGAAATTAAAAAAAGGGATGGATGGTCAGTTCTGAAAATAGAGCTGGGCTTTGTGCTATGTGGTAAACTCTTGGTTGAAGAACAGTGTGTTAAAGCACAGCATCTTGCTACTGCATCAGAATAAACTGAACTGGGAAAGGAAGGCACACTTTGTATGTTAAGAGAACAGAGAAAGTCTGGTTGCAACTTTCTATGCAATTATGGAAGTATTTTTATAACATTATTGTACTTTATGTTTTAGATTAACTTCTTTAACTTTCTTTCCAGCCACCAAAGTTCTTGGCACAGTCAAGTGGTTCAATGTCAGAAATGGATATGGCTTTATCAACAGGTATGTTTAAATTCTGATAGTTGTATTTATGCTGTACTAAGACTTGTGGTAGAGATGATAGGCCATGTATTACTAATTGCAACAGAGGCCTGAGGATGTGACTAAAAGTTCATGCAGTTGATAGTCAGCTGAGGCCAGGCATTCAACCAACTTTCTTAAACACCTCAACCCCCAATCAAAGGTTGTATGTGTGGGGAGGAAACAGAAAGGGTCAAACTCATTATCAGTTTGGTCTGTTACCTGTTTCATATGCTTACTTCTACTCCCTTAATGAGCTGCAAATTCTTTAGTGACTGCCTGGCTTTTTTTAAAGGCCTGAGAAAGGTAGGAGGATGAGGGGAAATACTTTCAGATAAACTTTTAAGTGTTAACTGATTGGTCAGAATACCTCCTGTGGATACTCATTGAGATTCTCTGATAGTATCTCACTGAAAATATGCCAGGCCTGGGTTTCACAGAAATTCTCTTTGTATCTTTTGGTTATTTTCCTCTTCTTCTGTGGGCACAAACCTCTGAATGGCATTGAGAATCCAAAGAGCTGTAGGTGAGATTGATCACACTGCAGCCTTAGGTGCAGAAGACCCATGCTTCCAAACTTTGGCTTTTAAGGCTGAAATATCTTTGCGGTTGAGTGGCTTAAATGTCTTGTGTGTACACTTTGAGGAATGAAACTCCTGCATGCTAAACACTTGTCTTCCAAAAAATATACCTGGCAAGTTATTTCACTCTGCAAGTCCTTGAGCTGTTGCCCATCTGGTAGATTTGGGTAAGTGGGACAGTGCAGAAAGGGGCAGAAGACCCCATGTTCATGGATCTGAAGGCAGTTGTGGTGTGGTATTAGTCTCTGGAGGTTATTATCCAGTGTTTTGTAAACTTAGAAGAAAAGTTTTAATTGGGAAGTACTCTTAAAATCTGTAATAGCAGTTGATGTAAGAGCCTTCAGCTGGTTTTGGTGTAATAATTTGTTAGCTTTCTTCCTAACATGAAGTCCACTGTTGCATCAATTCAGGACAAGAAGTTTTGGATTATGTATTATCTTCACAAACTCTTTGACCCACCTGTTCTGTTTGCAGAGAAGGAATTGAATGAACAGATGGCAGGGCTTAGGCTCTTTCTTACTGTATGGGAACACAGATCCAAGGTCTTAGACTTATCTTTAGATTTTGCATGTGGAAGCCTGAACTGTCTGGCCTAATCCAGAAAACCTCACATTCATGTCTGGGTCCTCCTCCTGTGGACTCTCCTAACACCTCTTGTGCCTGGTTGCTTTGAGTTTCACTGAAAGGAGATCTCTGTTAACAGCTGTGGCCAGTCCTCTTGATAGTCTTGTTTGACCTCTGGGGTAACAGCTCAGGTTGCAGTCCCTCTGGAAGTGTTTTTGTGAAGTGAAAATAGTGAAAAACAAGCAGTCCAGTCATCAACTCTGCCCTGCATAAAAAGAAAACACTGAATGTTTGCTAGAAGGTTACAGAGAACCTCCCCCGTCCTCTCCTGCTTTTGAAGGCTGGGCAGTCCTTTCTGTTCTCAGGCAACTGACCGTAGAAGTTCAGGGTAGGGTTTTGGTAGCATAGGCTAAGACAGAATGTATGGAATTCAGGGCATGTGCTACAGGCTGAGAGAAGGAGGGTTTCACTTGAAAAGCCAGGAATTTCTAGTTAAGTCCCTTTAGTCTAAACTCTCACGACTTCTCACTTTCTTTTCACAGAAATGATACCAAAGAAGATGTGTTTGTTCATCAGGTAAGAGAGCAGTAATGTGGTTAGAGATGTGTACTGTGATAGGTTTCTAATGCAGCTTCCTGTGATAGCTATCCAACCCTATCCTGGCTTCTTAGAATATTTACTGCAGATAACTTGAGTGGATGTGTGTGTTGAAATTTTCAGGGAGAGATACTAGGTTATGTTTTCCTTCTCTCTGAAGGGCTAGGTATTTTAACACTTCTTAACCTTTTTTTGTCTGCTCCAATTTGAACACTAAAGTGGTTCTGTGTGGTTTTAGTTTTGTTTGGTTGTCTCCCCTTGGTGAGATGACTCCTCTTTTTGTGAACACCTTGCCACTTGTCTGTCCTTCCCCCATTTCCTCATGCTCCTTGTGTCTTTTGTTTCTTCCTACCCTCTTTACTTGCAGATCTGTTCTGTCTGCCCTCCCTGGTATTGAAGAGAAAGTGATCTAGTCTGGCTCTTGACCAGCCTGGGTTGCCATCAGCTGTTTCTGCACGAGGCAGCTGCTCTTAGGAAGAAGAGGAGGAAGGCTGTGTGCCAAGTGTGCCTAAGCATAGAGAGCTTGCCCAGAGGCCTGTTATTGGTCAACTTTCCTCGAGCTGTCAGGAGGAGGCTGTTCTAAGTTTATACTGTGACTCTCAGGTTGCAGGCAAATAATGGCAAGACAGAGGATGCTGTCTCCGTGCTGATGTCAAGTGATCAGTTGGCTTAGATTTGGGTTTGCATCATTCACCAGAAAATGCAGTCTCGCCCCTGGAGTTTGTCTCATCTAAAATGTCTGCTGGCTCATGTGATCCTTGAAAGCATGAACCTTCTCTGTGGCATTAGTGACAGTATTTTATCTAATGTAAGTAGGAAACTTGTACCCAGGGCTGGTCACAGAGGATCAGGGTATGTGCGTATGTCCTTAGTTATGAGTCAACACTGAGAGATAGTTTAGTTCCTGTGTCTTGGTGACTAAATAGGCTGTGGTAACTGGCAACAGTGGTAACTGTTTCTCTGGCTCCTAGGGTGTACACCCATTATCTGAAACTGGCTGAAGGTGGGTGGGAATGAGTCTAGTGCCTGTAATGAGTGAAGATGATGTTGGGAAGTGTGCACAGTACACATACCGGGTTGAGTTGGTGGACTTGAGAGCAATGAGCTGTCAATACATATACTGATTTTTAATGGTCCTTTTCCTTCCTTAGCAACCCGTGCTCTGTGTGTGCTGGCATATTTGTGGTCTGATGGGATTGGGTCCAGAGGAGGGTGGAGAGAGTTCTAGTAAGAGAAACATGTTCTGGATAGGCAGCATTGTAAAACTGCCCCAAAGACAAATGAGGTCTCCTTGATACCTGTGAGACAATAGCCTGGAAATGGTGCTGATGACAGGTAACAGGGGTCAGTGGTGTTCTGCTTGGGAAGGCTGCCAGCTGAGACCCAAACAGAAAGCTAGTGTTATCTGTGCTGTTTGGTCTTCTTCACCTGTGGAGAAGATTATTCACCTAAATGTAAACTGGTGGGTGTGGGTGGAGGTGGCTGAAGTCCTTTTGGGGGGAGCACAGAGCAAAACGGGCTTTGTTTCAGAAATACCACATCATGTGCAGGCTTGCAGGGGATTAACCCTCTTGGCAGGCTGAGTACAGCAAGAGTAGATGCTTCTAGTGCTGCTCTGGCTTGGCTGCAGTTGGATGTTCCTCATCCTGTCCATGGATGTGCTCACTCCCAGAGCCTGGGACGCTCTGGCCAGAGCTCCTGATGAGACTGTCTGATGAGGGAGGCAAATCCGTGCTGTGAGCAAACATCCTGCTTCAAGCTCCCTCTGCACTGATAGTTCCTGCGCTGCCCCTCCTTCCTGCCGGGGAGGGGCTGGATTACAGGCCTAATCCCTTCAGAATAAGGCTGACCTAGTTGAATAGATACAGCTTCCTCCCTGCATCCGCATGGGGAGGGAACGGCCGATCTCATGATTGGAATGGGGGTTAGTGCTTGGTGTCTGGCTATTGGATGCTATTTATAACTAGTACAGATTAAAATGCTTTTCTTTTTAGGGCATGCATGGCTTGCTTTGAGTTAACCCTTTGTCTTGCAGGGGCCCCAGGCAGTGTTTTTGGGAAGGGCAGTTCTTCAATTTGCATCCCTGTCTGGTTGGTTGGTGCAAGGTGCTGTCCAGGGCACTGTGTCAGTCAGCTACAGGTGCTGTGAGCAAAAGGGATCCATCTGCCTCATGGGCTGCAGTGTGTCTTGCAATTTAACACCAGGACATGTGTCAGCAGCCAGAGAAGTTCCATTTAATTAGATAGAGTTTAAATCAAGAAGCAGTGAGGAGGAGTTACTCTACTTTGCTGGATTGTGTTGATCATGCACTGCCTGGAGTACCTACACCAGAAATGGGTGTAACAGATTTTGGCTATTACTGTGACAATGCTGGATGTGCTGATGATGTGCTGGTATGAGCCTATGGAAAGAACTTTTTCAAAAAAACCCCCTGAACTAGCTCTGAAGGCTCTTGTAGCTGCCTGTTCATCAGTGTCCCGTTGGGATAGGAAAGGCTTTTGTTGTTGAGTGCTGTCTGTTAATACGAAACATCTGTCTTCTCAATCATGGAAGCTGCAGGATGCTGGTAAACAGTAACAGGGAGAATAGTACTCTCTCCCCTCTGGATACAGAGTAAAAGTCTTCATCAAGCTTAGAGCTTAGGCTTGTTAGAGGCTTATTTCGGTGATGGTTATCTGCAGCTGAAGTAGCAAAGCTGTATAGTTTCTGCTTGGATTTCTAGGATTTACTTGAAATTGTCTTGACTGCCTTTATAAAACAAGCTCCAGCCTAGTGCAGCCTCTGTCTCCTGTTGGGAATTACAGATCTGGATTCTTAAGTTTCTGCCCATAAAGCTGGGAACATAACATGTGGGATACTGTTGCTTTTATCATCCATTATGCTTTTTGAAGGATATTTGAGGAGCTTCATCAATCTTAAGTACACCCTCTGCTGAAAAGAAATTTGTTAGTCCTTTCTTTCTCTGCACTTACAAGGAAGGGGATGGAGTTTGAAATACAGCTTATTGGCATCTCTGTCATATGCAAAGCACAAATCTTATGAGTTTTAGTCAGTTATTTCAGTATAAATAGTACTAAACCATTAACTAAATCATTAACTTCCCTGCAGATGAAAGGTTTTAGTATATTTTTTGGAAAAGCAAACACTTCTATCTGATTTTTAGAAGTGGGACAGTTACACTAAAAGGTCAGCAGAAAGCAAACAAAGTTGTCTGAGCTAATTGTGGAGTCTCTGCTTGCTAAAGTAATTCCCAAAGGAATTCACTTGAACAGCTCATTCTGTTTCTGTTTTAAAAAAACCCCAAACCTCTTGGGTTGCTTTTGCTTTGCCAGTAGTAGTATCTGCACTCTTGCATCCTTCCTTAAACTGTTCAGGGATACTGCAGGTTATAGGGGAAGGTGTGGCTAGGACATACGGGTCTGTTGCCTGAAACACAAAGGAGATTGGATTCAGCAGCAAGGAAAATACGTTTCCTAAACTAGAAAAGATTAGTTTTGAACTGAATAAATTTTTCCTTCAGTTGGAAATACTTTCAGGCTGTTGTTGACTGAATGAATATTGTTGCTGTGCAAAGTTAACAGCTCCACTGATGGTTATTCTGCCTGTTTTTCTTAAAATGCAGACAGATAGGACAGCTGGCTCTTCTGTTTCTGCCCTACATCCCATTTCTTAAGCTGGATTTATGTCCTGTGTTTCTCTCTACTGATTCTGCACCTCCGTCCTTCCTGCTACCTAAAGATTCCCAGATCAGGAAACTTAAAGTAAATTGGGCTTTAATAATCTAACCTAAGTTAATAATCTTTCAGTAAGAAAATAGCTACTGGATTAGCTTGTACAGTGCATCTCTTGGTCTTTTCTCCCTGGCATCTTGCAGTTTGTGAAGCCTTGCCTGAGGAACAGACTGTAGACTTGTCTTGCTGACAGCCTTTTGTGGAATCCTATAAATACTCCACAAAGTACAAAGTATCTGTAGTTGATGGACTGAAAATCACTCCAGGAGGTTTGAGTGTTGCTGTGAGTCTGAGGAGGTGTACCACCAGCTTTGATCCAAACCCATGTTGGTATTTTTATATAGCTATAATAATAGTATTATTTATAGCTGTTATTGTAGTACTTTGGGGTTTCTGTCCAGGAGATGGCTAAGATTACATTTGTCTGTCCTGGTACTATTCCTGTGTTTTTTACAGACTCACATAATGTTTGGGGTCTCCTTTACAATGCTTAGCTAAAATGCTTATTTATGTGACACCCGAGTTATAGTAATTCTTTTCTAGTTACTACGACTTGCCATGATACCATATAGTTAATATTGCTTCTGCAAAAATGCTCTGGGTCTTGAGTTCTCTTTAGATGGTCTACAGGTTTCCTAATGGCTGAAGGCACGGGTCCCTCTTGTTCCTAGAGCTGCCTTGGTACAGCTTGGAGGAGATCAAACACTCAGTATGAACTCCATTCATGCAGAGATTTGTAATAATTTCTATATTTAGTGCACTGGACAGAGCAGATCCTGGAGCAGCAGCTGATTTTTAAATTCATAAATAGTGAGAAAAGAGTAAACCTTCAGCTGAGTGTTGGTGGGCCTGTGAAACAAAAGACTTCTGTGTATTTGAGATATCTTCGTGTGGTGACTGCTCTAGTGTATAGAGTTGCAATTGTAGCAGAAAAATACTGCCGTTCCCTCATCCATGGAGCTGTGAATGTGTAAGATAAGCAAAATAAAATAATATATTTTTATGTATCTTTTTCCTTTCAAGACGGCGATAAAGAAAAACAATCCACGGAAGTACCTGCGCAGTGTTGGCGATGGGGAGACTGTAGAATTTGATGTGGTTGAGGGAGAGAAGGTGAGAGGTTATGGAGCCTTGGGGTGTGGTCCAACAGAGCTAACATCACACGGAACCTTAGCTGTGTCTCTGGTGTCTGTCTGATGTGTTAATCCCTGGGTAGGTGGCATTCATACTGCTTTTCTGGGGGAGATCTGCTTCATTAATGCCTATTTCTAGATATGTATCAAAACTCTACAAGTAAACTGCATCCAGTGCTTCTAGCATCTGTAATTGTTACTTGATAGAACATTTGAAGCCTACAGCCTGCCCAGTCATTATTAACTGAGGCATATATTGCCCTGCAGAATTTGTCATGGAGTCTGGTAGCTTAATAACTGTGTAAGAACTTTCAAGTTCTTTACACTTCTACTTTCTTGAACATTTTTTGAGGGTTAAGAGGTTTTGTGGGGGTTTTTTTTGGTCTCTGTATTCAGTTGCTTCTTGCTTCCTCCTCTGAACGCAGCCTGTTGGGTAGGATTTTAGTATCTTAACTCAGGATGGTACCTCTTGGTTAAGGGGTTGGCAATAACAGACCTGCTTGTGCACTATGCAGGAGAAAGGAATCACTGTAGCTTGAAACCTATACAAAAAAGCCTCGTTCCTGTTTCATCTTCTCCCTGTGGCTGGTTGCTCTTTTCACACCACCCTGACTGCCTTTCCTTTTGTCCTTTTAGGGTGCAGAAGCAGCTAATGTCACTGGTCCAGATGGAGTCCCTGTAGAAGGCAGCCGCTATGCTGCAGACCGGCGCCGCTATCGCCGGGGCTATTTTGGCCGACGCAGAGGACCACCTCGGAGTGTGAGTTCAGTTTCCCTTAATTGCTACTGTCGCACACAATACTGGCAGGGCTGTTTCTCACCTGACTGTCTGAGGCACTTCTGACCATGCAGCACAGGTCTAATAAACTTTCAAGTTATGGAGTACAAAGCATCTTGACAAAACCAGAACAGATTGGTATTGCAAAGTAGATAAGTGATATAAAGCTGTCGTAAACTGAGAAGTGTAATTTTTCTTTTGAGTTCTGAGTCTCTCAATTATACCTCGACTGCTGTCAGATGCTACCTGTTAGTACGGTCTATCCTAATTCCTTTGGATATTTATTATTCTGATCGGTTTTATACATGAGAGAACATCACAGATGATTGTGGGTTTTTTAATTGAATATGATGGTGATGGTTGAAATGGCTGTGTAGAATGGAAAGGATACCTGTCAAACTTAATGTACTAAGGGCTGTCAGGGGGCTACAGCTTGTGCTTCCTACTGGGTCAGATACAGAAGATGCACTTCTGTTTCTAGATTTCTTGTTAAATTCCTTATTTTAAAGGGAAGAACAGTACACTGGGAATTGTAACTGATACAACATTTTATAAAACAGACATTACTGATGGCTGGCGTTTAAAACCCAAACTACAAACAAAAAACAAACTAGAAAAAAACACCCAAACTGACATACAGCTTTATCAATTAACAGCTAAAGGGGAAAGATAACAACTACATCTCTGAAAGGCTGAAAAGACTGGGTGTGTAGAAAGAGTGTTTGACATGAGGTAGTACAGCTTTTCTGTCTTTAAAATTTCTTTATGTTGTTGTGGGGGTCCTCTTTGGAGTGGGGCTTTGTGTAGAATGTGGTCTGTGGCAAGTTTCTGTGTGGTGTCTTTGTTAGTTTTCCAAATTCAGAATTGTTCTGATCAATAGCTGCCTCTCCATAACATCCCTTACAGTGGAAGGTCATGTATTGAAATACACTAAATATGCATTGAAGAGAACTGCTGAGATCTCTACCTTTATTTGGCAGACAGGGAGGAGGTATCATCAGGTAGCATCTTAGTCTGTGAGGAACAGGGGTAGCGCTATTGGCTCTTGTTTTGTTCTCATCTTTAATTTGCCTAGATTAAAGCCTTTTGAGAATCTGCTGCTTCTTTTTACCCAATATGTGGGGTTTCTGTACTGATGTAGTGGGTTTGCATTCAGGTCATCGGGGTTTATGGTTAATATACGGCCTGTCAAATACTAGACTTCTGTTTTCTTTTGGTGGCAGGGTGGTGAGGGAGAAATCAAGGATGGGGTCACAGAAGGAGGACAACTTCAGCAAGTTCACAGGACTCCTACCTACCGTCCCCGCTATCGCAGGTCTGTACGTTTCTTTTGCTCAGTTATTTGGATGCTTTTGTATTCCACACAGGCTGCTAAGTGTGGGAACACCTATGCAAATGGTAGGGACAGTGAGAAGCATTTTAATTACTAGGAGAAATTTGTTTCATGTGCTTGTATGTTCAGAGACATATTGGCCCAGAAAGGGCAAAGAATTCTTTGTATCATTTCTTCTCACAACTGAGCAGCGTATTGAAGTGAGTTGCAGGGTCCATGTCCTCCCAGCTGAGCACTCATACTTTCCTGGACAAGTAATAATCCAAATCCTTGATCTGGGATGGTGCTGGTGGGTGTAAACTGTGTGTGAGCTGGTGATACGGACATGCAGCCCAGAAAGCCACCCACATGCTGGGCTGCAGCAGGAGCAGCATGGCCAGCAGGCTAAGGGAGGTGACTGCCCAATACTCGAATGGGGCTTTTAAGAAAGATGGGGATAAAATTTTTAGCAGGGCCTGTTGTGTTAGCATGAGGGGTAATGGTTTTAAGCTAAGAGAAGGTAGATTTAAAGGAAGAAAAGCATTTTTTTTACTACTAGTGTGGTAAAACACCGAATCAGGCTGCCCAGAGAAGTGGTAGATGCGTCTTTCAAGATTAGGTTGGATGGGGCTCTGAGCAATGTAATCTAGTTGAGAGAAGTTGGACAAACGACCTTAAAGGTCTTCAAGGAGCTGATATGTCTGCCATTCACTCAGTTGCCCCTCTTCATCTTGTCCTTGTCTATAAAGTACTTTATGAAGTCAAATTCCAACACTGAATTTAGAGATCAGCTATGAAAATTATGTAATCCCCATTTTTTCATGTGTCTGTTCATTCAAAAACAAAAAGTAAGAGGTAAATAACTGTGCAAGAGCAGCAACAATTTGCATTTGATAGGGATAACAAGATTGTTCTTAATTAGAATGACTACCTGTTTCATGCAGGATCCATCCTTTTGGAATCTCTGTCTAGAGCCACAAGCCTTCCACCTCTGCTTTGAGCTGTTCTGTTTACAAATATTCATATTCAATTTGGCTCTTTTATCTTGGATTGTGGGGAGTGGGATACCACTGATGCTTGCTGCTTGTTGGCATCTGAGCTGAATAAATTTAATTCCTAGAAATCTTCATTAGCTTTGGGAAGACAGAGATAGCAACACAGCAAGTGCAGTGAGGCTTTTGAATGTCATGTGGTTGAATCACAGACTGAGTAGTTTGTCTGTGGCTAATGGAAACTTGTGATTTTCTGATGCACTTTTCCTATAAGAGGAATATTATATCCTATCAGTGTAAAATGTTTCGGTTTGAGTTCACAGGTATTGCTTTTGTTTACAGGCACTAAATTCAGTGATACTGGTGCTTTTGTTAGGTTCCTTTGGAACAGTTTATTGGCTTTTGGGACTAGGTAGCATTGTGGTAACATGAATTTAGCTGTGTTTGGGCAGTTTCTAAACATACTTTATTTATGCTGTAAATGAGGTGAAATGCTCTTGTATACATCAAGAACATGGACTTGATAGCTTAGTGTTAATGAGGTCCAGCTCACCTGTCATAGGTGCTGTGCTTTCCTAGATGGTTCAGAGGGGAAACATGAGGCAGAGCACAAAGATCCAGGAATGGTTTGTAGGTAGAAGTGATGAGGATTACAAGGACTGCACCATTAATTAAGAATAGGACTGGGCTGGCATGTAGCCGTCCCAAAGCTAACTTAGCACAATCAGCCTGTGTGGCTACTACTGGCTTGTTTCTTCTCCTAGCCTGCAATTCAAAGGGGCTAACTGCATTTTCATTGCTGGATAGACAGTAGAATATGGTGATGAAGCCTCAGTGGTGAAGAGGCACCCACCTTCCTTTCCTTTTCAGCCATATGCCAGCCAAACCCCAAAGTGATGGTTTGCTAGCACTCACAACTGTTGAGGATGATACTTGGTTACGGAAGGTTTTGCTGGGCTAAAATTATTGTAGTTAACCTTTTTTGGGCTTCTTTCACATACTTAACCCCTCTTTCTGCTTTTCTGCAGAGGGCCCCCTCGCCCGCGCCCTGCCCCGGTGACTGGAGAGGCTGAGAACAAGGAGAACCATCACGAGGCCAATGCCATGAGCCAGCCGCCGCTGCGCCGCGGCTACCGGCGCCCCTACAACTACCGGCGCCGACCGCGCTCTGCCGGAGCTCCAACACAGGATGGCAAAGAGGTAGGGCCACCAAGCTGCTCGGAGTCATGGAGCAGCTCTGCTGGGAGGAAAGGCTGGGAGAATTGGGATTGTTCAGCCTGGAGCAGAGAAGGCTTTGGGGTGACCTCATGGTGGCCTTGCAGTGCCTGAAGGAGCCTGCAGGAAAGATGGAGAGAGACTCCTGACAGGGGCCTGCAGTGACAGGACAAGGGGCAATGGCTCCACACTGACAGAGAGGAGGTTTGGATTGGATATTGGGAAGAAATTCTTCCCTGTGAGGGTGGTGGGGCCCTAGCACAGGTTGCCCAGAGAAGTTGTGGCTGCCCCTGGATGCTGGGAAGTGCTCAAGGTCAGGTTCTGGGACAGTGGAAGATGTCCCTGTCCATGGCAGGGGGTTGGAATGAGATGATCTTCAAGGTCCCCTTGCAACCCAAACCATTTTATGATTCTGTGTGGCAGAGACTGAGGTTTTAATGGGGTGAATGCTCAAGACCTTCTGCCCTGCGTGAGTGTTTATTAAGTGTATTGTTTGTTTATACTGGCTAAGTCTGATGACCAAATCTGATGTGCTGATTTCCATGCCCACTTTTCTGACCTTGGAGAATAAGCACCAACTATTTCTGAAGTGGAAACAGTTGTATTTTCCCACTTCCTCAAACCTTAACTCTGTATGAAGCGTAAGAGATGGATTTGAAAGCTCTAGATCCATTTGCTCAATTTTTTGAACCACAGTTTTCAGGAAGCTGTTTGCAAACACAGATTCTACTTAAATGAGGCAAGACTTTCTCATTCAGTGTCTACTTCAGGTGTTCCCTTGACAAAATGTGCTGTGCAATACTCAATTACAGGAAACACACTAAAATTTAATGCTTTCTGGGGATTAATTTTCTTGACTGTTTTAAACCCTGGGTTATGCTGGCTGTACTGCTGAATAGAGGAAGGGTGTGGAGGTCAGCCCATGACTATAATAAGAGTGTGTTGTGTCTCAGACAAAGGTAACTGAAACACCTGCTGAAAATCCTGCTCCAGTGACAGAGCAGAGTGGTGCTGAGTAATGTCCGGCTCCCCAGGCACCTTTACCATCGCTCAGGTAAGGAATAAAGATAATTCCTATTTTCCAATGGAAGCAGTGTGTGTATGCTTCTAGGTTTTTGGCTACATTCATCCCCCTATGTATGGCTTGGTATTTTTGTGATAAGTTCTGAGAGTGCTGTGTAGGCAAACCAAGATGCTGCTTTTCTCTTCTTTTTCTCCTCTGCCTCTGTGTCCATATTTGTCACAAAGTAAGTTCTGCTTTATAATTGATTTTCAGGAAGCTCTCTGGTCTATATAGTAATAGCATCTCCTGATGAGTTGTTTCATTTTAGGAAGATCCTTATCACTGACAGAATAAGCCAGTTGTGCTTATCCTGTCTAACTCTTTTCATTTGACATCTCGCCCATTTAATGAGAAAATGAAACTTAAACTGCATTTTTTTAAATTTGGCTCTTCAACAGGTGTCGTAAAATACAACTCAAAAGTAACACCAAAGAAACACACAAGCAATAAATTGTCAACAGTGATGATGAAAGCGAAGATTTGAAATACTAAAATGTAAAAGAAAACAAAATTTACCAGCAGCTGAGATCCAGGGAACGCCTACAAGATAGATGCATGAAGAGAGAAAGAGAGCGAGATTGAGAACAACCTCCCTAGTTTCAACAGCAACTCTGGGGCTTTTTGTTTTTTGGGGGTTTTTTCCCTAGAATTTCACTGTTTTGCTAGTATTGTTTTTTTTTTTCAATTTTTCTTTTGGTATCAAACTGAAAAGGGAAAAAAAAACCAACCAAAGAACTAAAATTGAAATAAAATGCTTTTTTTATTGGATGCTGGTGCTAAACCTCCCAAGTGTGAGTTTTTTTTTTTTCTGTGCCAGTCCTGTTCACTGCAGGACGTGGGGAGGACAAACTTCCGCTTTCCTTGTTAAGATCTATTTGAAACTGTGCAGCATGGGTGACGTTCCTCACAAATAAAAGTGATTACAACTACAAAAAAAATCTGGGTTAGTATGTTTTTTCACATTTGCTTTTAAAATAATTCATCATTTTAATCTTGTTACTTCAACATTTTATGTGAAAGAGCTGCCTCTTTGGTGTGTCTTGCTGTATGATACATGACCATGGTTAGGTGGATATACTTCAGTACAAAACAACTTCTGCAAAGAAACTACACAACAAAAGCTATTATTTAGCTGTCTCCTGTGCTCTTCTGGCTCAAATGATGTTTAATGGTTGGATTTTCCCGTTACTGTCTTGTGGCAGGAGTTTGGGGGATGTGGAGTGAGTTCCTGGAAGGGTTTTTTCCCTCATCTGTTTGTTAGGCTTTTGTGTTCTGTAAACAGTAGAATCCAAGTTTTGAGACTCCTCTGCTCAAAAAGGACACTGGCTTAGTAACTATCACTTTATCCAAGCTTCTGTTCTGAGTAATAGCAGCATGTTTGACTAGCTTCTCCACTCTTTCTTATTTCAAATCAGCAGAATCTCTGTACCTGTGCCATCTCATGTTAATGAGCAAAGAACTGAGCTGTCTTACTAACATCAGTGCTTTTCTAATGTTCCTCCCTAAAACTTGGCTGTCTTTCAGGTATTATCAGTCTTCCAGCTGCTGAATATGGGTGCATATCTTGTGCCCTTCATTGTCTAGTCTAGCATTTCTCATGTTCCTGTCTTGCAGCTGCTGGTACCCAAACCTTAGATAAGTATGTTTGTTTCTCAAACAAATATTCCTGTTACTCTTCAGGAAATAAGCAGAGAGTGCAGGGCATAATTGCACTTGAAAGCCTTTTGCTTCCAGCCTCTGGAAAGGTGAGGAATGGCCCTTGCACCCTGTTGCCTTTGCCATGGGGAGAAGGAGGGTAGGAAAAGGCACCAAATCTGGTGTGCTGTAGACTGGGAAAGATACTGAGATAGACAGTGTTATCCTAATGTCCTTCCTTGGAAGATGAAGAGGTGTGTGTGTTTTGACATAAAATAAAATGTAATAAGGTGAGAAAATAAAAGTAATGTACCTTTTTAAAAACTCTTAAGCAGTATAAATCTTTATTGGCTTAAATTTTTTTAGAACTAAATGTTCAGGCACACTGGGAAGAGGTTGGTAATTTCATCATAAAAAACAGATGCAATATATTCATAAATAGCAAAATGTTACTGCAGAATTTGTCATAAAATCTACTTGAACTGCCTTCAGTTGTTCTAAAGTAGGTGCTTTTTCTTGAAGTGAGATTTGACAGGCCAAAGAGAATTTTCTTAATCTCTGCAAAAATATAGGTCAGATTGAATCAGGTTAACACAAATACCTAACTAGTCATCTTTTTTTTTTTTTATGAAAGGAGAAAGCTGAGGGAGAGATGTCCTAGCATTGAGTTGTATTTGTTATTTCTGTCCTGCCTTTGTAATAAGAATGTTTGCATAAAACAGAAGCTAACCATTGACATACCTTCTTCATCCCTGAATTCCCTGGTTATGAAAATATAAGCTTAACTCTAGCAAAGTTTAAAGCACTTACTAAAGTTACATTTTAGATGTAAATTGTTCATTTACTGGGCCACTTGTGCTCTTGTAGGCTGACTTTGGCAGAATAAAAATGTAGTGCTGGTGCTCAGAAATGAGGGCCATTTCTCTTGGCAGTGGGTGCTTGTATACAGTAAATAAGGTATGGGTTATTTGCCTCAAGCAGAATTTCACATGAGAGCTTAGTTTGTGCTTTGTTGGTTTGCTTTTTTAAAAGACATTTAGCTCCATGGATTTTGAATTTGCAGAGTAGTTAACATGCTGCAAAAACATTCCCTGTGGCTTGTGAACTTTTGAGGAGGATAAAGAAAGGAAGTAGAAAGTTTTGTAGGCCTTTTGAGCCTTTTGTTTCATTTGAGTATAATTGCAATACAAGGCATTCACAGTCTGGAGAGATGCATATCTTTTGAGCTTCTGTATTGGACAGTGTTGCTGCCATGGGAGGACTACACAGGTGCAACAAATGCCTCGGAAAGGAAACATTTTCTGTTGTAAAAAGCTTTGGAAATAAAGCCTGCACTGCATGGCTTGCCATAAGGGCTGTGAAATCAGCTGTGCACGTCTCACTCTGTTAGTTGTTGTGGCTTTTTTAGAAAGTCTGCAGATCCTGAGTTCAAAGCCATGGCCTTAGACATTATTATTCTTTCTGCTGGTTTGGCTTTTTGGAGAACCAACAAGCCTTCAGCTCCACTGTGATTCTGTAGGGAGAAAGTGCATGCTCTGAAGCATTCAGAGTTGTAGGGAAAAGCAGCTGCATGACCAAGTGGCAGTGGATCCTTCCTCAAGTGTAAAGGGGATGAGAAAATTTTGGAGGCCATGTCAAACAAGTGGTAGCTTGAACTTTCTATTTTTGTGCTGTTTGCAATAGTGGAGCCATGCTGCTATGATTTGATTTTGAGTGCTAGAGCAGGACAATGATTCATGGAGCAGAAAATTGATCTTGATGACTTAATACCACCAGCTGATGAGATGAATAGTTACTTTTAATATCTTAATGTTTTTAAATGTGATGGAGCAGACTCAGAACCTCATATTTCTTGATAATGTCAGAATACATTATTATTCAATGTTTGGCTTAAGTTTTGATTTGTAAATGATGACTTCAGTAGGAGCACAAAGTACCTTATAATTAATCAATTATACATTGCCACTTTCATACCAGTAGTGCCTATGTGCTACAGCTCTTGTTCAGAAAAAACCCATTATTTTAATAGTATGTGTAAATAGATGTGTTACAGGTTCAATTTCAGGAAAAACGGCCGCAGGAATCTGGAGTGAAATGTTGAAACAATTTATGCTAAAAGGTAAAACAGCTCTTGAGCCTTTCTGAGGTAACCTGAATTGGGGCTGTAAAAAAGAACTGGAGAGCAGTAGTAGTAAATAAAGTAAATATTCTAAACAGAGCTCTAGGTCATGTTCTGACAAGGTCAAGATGGCTGAGTGGATGTGTGAAATGTTCACATTTCAGCCCCTTTTTGGTTGTTCTACACTGGAGAGAGGGGCAGAGTTTCAACCATCAGAATTTCCATCAGAATTATACAGGATGCTCTATATAAGTCTCATCTAAGAAACTGTTAATGGAGAGTCTGGTTTAGAGTACTGAGAACGTCAATGGCTCCACTGGATGGCTCTTGGGTAGGTTACTCTTGGGCCTCAGCCTTGACTCGCCAACAGGTGCAGTGCCTAACAGCAGTAAATTTTGCTGTGCCAGGGATAGAAAAAGCATTGCTGACACTTCATCACAGAAAATGGGTGCTGGGGAGTTAAGAGATGTCAGTAATGCCGTTCACTGGTACATGGGCACTAGATGGGGCTGTTAATCCACAGAACTTTTTCTGAAAATTTACAGACACACCCCTGTGACAGGACATAAAGGTGTTGCAATGTGGGCTATCTGGGCTCTGCTGCAGGCTGTAGGGGCGCTGAAATGTGGTAGATGGTGAGTAATAACCCAGTAAATGAAGAAATCATATGTAAAATTAAAAAAGTAGTAGAAGTATAAATACCTTGCTGTATAGTTTTTCAAAGAATAAGCACTCCTCCCTATCCCTAACTTTCCTCTGGTAATCATCACACAGCTCAGCTGGGAAGAAAACCTTGGGGAGAAAGAAGCTCTCACATGCTCCCAGCCACACCCTTTGGGTACTTCTTGCCAGCTTCTCTCCCCTACTCCTTGTCACCATTAGGTGTTTGTGGTTGTGAGGGTGAGAATTTTCAGGAGTAAGGAAAAGAGCAGCAGAGGTGACAAATGTTCAGAGGTATTCTGAGCGCCCCTCCTGTGATGCCATCTGTTGATGGTGCTGTAATGCCTTCTGCCTCAGTAGCTCTACAGAAGAAAAAAAGATCTGTTTTCCAAAATTCAGAAAGAAAAGTTGTAAAGCACTGAGATTTGAGGGCTAAAAAACATTACCAGTCTCTGTTCATAGAATCATGGAATGATCATGGCCCTTTGCTCTGGAGAAACACAATATTCTGACAGATTCAGTATTGTGGAAGGTGTCTCAGCCCATGGCAGGGGGTTGGAACATGATGGTTCATAAAGTCCCTTCCATCCCAAATAGAATTCCATCCTCTGATTCTGTGATTGTAGCCTTCCACTCACAGGAAATAGATTTCAACTTTACATAGAAGATACATCTTCACTGGATGTCACAATTAAAAGGTGCATTTTTATCAGTGTTGTTTTTGAGCAGTATTCTCTATTTTCAGTGGGATTCCTGGTTTAAAAAAAAAAATTAGCACTGGCCATCTGGTTTAAATATCTAAATGGAAACTGGTCTTTCTGGAAAACCTGCAGTCAATCTATACTTAACATTTTATGGCCAAAAGATTCTAGAAAATCACAAAATTCAGTACATTCCTACACAAGCTGTTAAAGTAGTGCTTTGTCAAAGAATTTAATTTTTAATACAGAATTAAAAAGTGAAGACAATGTGGTCAAAGGTATCCAAGTGACAATAAACCATTAAAAACCCTCCAGAGATTAATCCAAGTGAAAGTTTTCTCATGCTGCTCTGCCAGTTTGTCCTACCTTGGTAGGGACAATTGGTAGGACATTCTTGGTTGGAATGAAGACCTACCCCCTCGAAAGTCAAGTGTAGAGTTCAATGTTTGTTCTTTACCATTTGTACCTCTAGAAATACTTGATAGCATTTAAAAAAAGTTAAATTGCTTTCATATTTTTTACATATTTTTCACTTCAGTGGATAAACATTTTGTCTGAATTTAGATCAACCAATCTCAAAGAAACACATAGTCTAAAAATCAGAAAGTTTTTGAGAGATCATTTAAATTTGATTTAAATCTCTTCAGAGGAGATGGAGATGCTCTTGCTACATGGTGCTTACTTTCTAGTTAAAAGAGAATGATTTTAATGAAGATCCTTCTTAAAACTGACTTCCAACTCAGATAAAATAGTCATTTATCTATAACCACAAGCCACGAGGTGGTGCTCCACATCTTGACTAAAAATAATTTTTTTGTCCTTTTCTAATATTACGCAGTTAGAACATGTGGAGAGAAGCACTTTTTATAACATGGTTAGTTTGGTCTCTGCAGCAATGCCACCACACACACTGCAGTCTATAATGGTAAAAAATTTTTATTTAAACAAGTCATGCCACCCTGAGGGGGTTTGAGAAGAACAATCTTTCTGGGGAAACCCCTTCAAAGAAATGGTTAAAATTCCAATGGAACAAAATTAAACAACTGTACTTGACCTATCTGAATAATAAAACTCTCTAATTGAACACTTAGATGACAATCCCACATAAAATCAATCTATTTGCAAATCCAGAATTTCACCTGTTTTTCATTTGGAAAAATAAGCAATTCTCCAGTTTTCTTTGCAAGGCATGGGCTGGCACAATGCCACTGTGATGGTCCATTACAGTGCCCCTACCCCCCCAGTTTGTTCAGGTCTCAAAGAATTCCAGTTACACTCACAATGGAGGGAGTTTGATCTCCCAGGGAGAAAGAAGTGTGCCAATTGCGTGTGCAAACACTACGGGGATTCCTGATGGCATCATACACATACACACATTGCTGCCTTTTACCTTCAACAACTCAAAGCTGTATGTGTAATCTCATTAAAATACTTCTATAGATGTACACAAGTAAATAGTTCTTAGCAAGATGAAAGCCAACCCATTTCCCACAGTGGCTGTGAAACCTTCACAGCTGGAGGGAAAAGAAAAAAAGACCGGAGTGATTTTCCAAGGGATGTTGGTCTGCCAGCATGACAGTTCTGAAATCAATTTATTCCTTTTTTTGCCCTTCACCTCTAGATTCCATTGCCACCTGTGGCCGTTTCTTCTCCATCTGCTCTTTGCACCTCAGGAAGGCATCTTCCAAGAACTTCATAGCATTGGGCAGGTCGGGGTTGGTCCGGATGGCTACCATGTCATAGGCCAAGCAGTTTGCGTGCACTGCAAACACAAGGATTGCTAAACCAGGAATTCTGGCCAGAAAAAAACAATGGCTGATTCAATAAATGAATAAAATGAATTATGATCAGATCTCAGAGAAGACTGGAAGATAAAATGGAAATTGCCTACAGTAATACTCAAGAATAAATAGGCTGTTCAGTATTGCTTCTTTAGAAATGTCTCAAAATACTTCATAAAGGAAGTACACTGATGTAAATTATGAAAAGGGGATGGACACTTTACCTAAAAATTACAACAAAACAGGTAATCAAATAGAAAGGTTCAAGAGACTGTTTTAAAATATATGAATAGTATATAAGGAATCCTCTCTCCAGACTAGTTACAGCTCATGTTAGGTGAGGAAGAGTAAGATTAAGGAGACTGCAGCATAGAAATGAAAGATTTTAAGAACAACTTAAATAATGAAATTGATATTGAAATAATGGGTATCTGATAAAGCTGAGCAAATAGTTTTAGCACATATGTGCTAAAACTATTTTATTTTATGAAGAATTCACTGTAGTGCACTGATCTCACAGGTGGTATGTATCCTGTCATTTTTCAGAATTAAGTCTCATTTTATGTACTATATTTTAACAATTGTACATTAAACACCTTAGTAGTATTTCTCCTCTTAACCAAAACTCTGAACTCAGCATCTATCACCTCTTGATTTTTAATTCTGAGCCATCTGAACCATCTAAATTATTTGCATGCTTTTTCACAATTAAGAACATGAGGGCATTAGTTGATGGTGATTGTTTTCATTTACATTTCTATTGCAGAAGTTTACAGAATAAATATAAATAATAAATCATCAGTGTCTTCACTCTCGTACAAAAATCTGTATCATTCTTAATGAAGACCTCTACCTGTATTTTTTTCCATTTGGTCCAGAAGTTCTTCGATGTCCCTTTTGTACTCTATCATCTTGTCCATTTTATCATGGGTTCTTTCTTGAGATTCTGATTCAGCCATCTAAAAGGAAACCAGGAATTTCCTACTTTATTTTAGTCTAAAGAGAGTTGATTTTCACAGCTGAGACAAAGTAGCATTGCAATAAAAATAAAATAAGCATATACATTTTAGATTGAAATGTAAATTCAGCAAAAAACTGACATTAAGGTTCCTGGTATGCTGCATATTATTTTCGATCCACTTTGAAACCAATTTAAGTTGAAAGTGTTTGTGTTTGTGCCAAATAAACATTTTTGGTATCAGTAATAACAGAGATCATTGTGTCAAACTCTTCATTAGCAAATTTCGTTACCCTGTTACAGTTTCCTTCAAGCTTCTCTCCTAAATATTCTGATGCAGGGAAACTCCTAATTTTCAAAGCTGGTTGTAAAATCCCCATTTGTAACCAGTGTTTATTTCATAATTGTAGGGTCCAGCCAGGTTAAGTACAAACACCAATTTCTGTCACCACAGAGGAAGCTAAGTGATTATGATTTCCTGGCCTCTGCTTAATTGAAAGGAGTGAAATTCTAGAATGTAGAAATGCTTGGGGCAAAAACAGAGATACAGTTTTAGAATCTCAGTGTTAATGAAAATGTGACACAAAACATTGCCTTTAATTTCCTTTCTGAAAACCACCGAGGGATGGGACAGAACCGTGCAGGAAGAGACAAGAGCTCACTGTAAGCATCACACACAGTTTTTGTCCTGTGATTTCTCAGACTCGGTGGGCATCCGTTTTCCGCGTTTCACTGCCGATACGCGCGGAAGGAACGCGACGGGTGGTCTGCAATGGCTTTACAGCCTTTTCGAACGGTGCCAAACCTCAGCCGCTGGGTGTTCCGAGTGTCTCTTCACACGACGCGGTACCACTGCGGCGAAGCGGGCGGGCCCCGTGCCCCGGAGCCCCGGGCGACCCCAGGCCGCGGGCCCGTCCCGCATCGCGGCCACCCCGGGCCGCCGCCTCCCTCACGGGCGGGGCGGGCGGTGACGGGACACCAAAACGCCTCCCGCCGGCTCAGCCCCCGGGCTCCGTTGATTCTGCGTTTCACGAAGACAAGCGCTTGGGAGAGTTCTTCGGCCGGGGTCTTGGTGTCCCGTTACCTCCCGCCTCGTCCGTGAGGGGACGCCTGCCCCTCGCTTCCAGCGCGGCCGCGGCGGCTCCGTGCGGCATCCCGGAGCGAGCCGTGCGTGTGCTTTGGGTGCTTTCTCGGTGTGCTCTAGCTGTCCTGGAAATAAAGGGGGTGGTAATGTTAATAAGGCTGCCAGTCTGCTGCCTTTCAGTGTGCTTAATCATAAGGAGAAAGCAGAGAAGGACAGACGATGTTACACAGGACCGGGCCGGGCGCTGAGCAGCGCCGCGCCCCTTCGCCCCTCGCCCGGCGCGGTGCCGCTGCGGCCGGACCAGAGGAGCGAACACGCTGCCCTGCCCATGGTCCCCGGCACGGACCGCCCTCCTCTCCCGGCTCCGCAGCTTTCCGTCCCCGGAGGCCGGGCCGGAGGAGCGAGCACCCTGCCCTGCCCACGGCCGCTGCCCTGCCCACAGCCCCCGGCCCGGCCCGCCCTCCTCCGCCCGCCCCAGCCCGGGCGCGGCCTGCTGCAGGAGCTGAAGCCGTGACAGGAGCGGTCGCCTCAGACGGCCTGTGGTGGTTTCAGGAACTTTCCTGAAAGTAACCCAGAAGGTACATCTTAACCCCTAAGTTTGAAAGTTGGGTGGTGCTTCTGCTGCTTCGCTCAGGGAGTCTGTCCTCGCTTGTAGGAAGACGTCAGACCAGGGCTGGCAGTGACAGCACACGGAGCAGCAGGTTCACGGCTGAAGAGAGTAGGTTTATATTAGATATACGGAAAAATACTTGACGATGGGGGTGGTAAGATGTTGGCACAGGTTGCCCTGAGAACGTTGTGGGTGCCCATCCCTGGAAGTGTTCAGGGTCAGGCTGTATGGACTGATGGAAAGTCTGTGCCCACGGCAGGGGGTTGGAACTGGATGGTCTTTGAAGATCCCTTCCCAAACTGTTCTGGGATTCTGTGATCTTTGCCTCCGTTTAAAAAAAAAACAACAACAAACCAACAGAAAATCTGGAATGGGTGTTTGCAGGACTAGGCAAAATCAGGTTAGAAATTTTCTGGAGAAAGAGCAACATGACTCAAAGTTTGTCAAGGTTTGCTGATACTAGGAATTACCTGTTTTATAGCAGAGTGAGGATCAAGTCCCATCTCTGCATTGTGCCTGCCCCCAAGTCATGTCCCATTCCAGATCAACATCCAAACTTTGAGTGGTTTGGGCTGTGTCTTGTTCTCCTTTTTCACTCACACAAACACAAACTTAATTCTGTTTAGAAATTACTTGGTATATTCTCATTATGCAGCAAAGTTGCTCATCTCTTGGAACCACCACTCATTTCACAGCCAGCTGAGTAGCTGCTTTGAAGATGAGCATCCATCTTCAAAATAAAATATTTATTCACCCAAGGTGCATAAACGCTGTGAAACTTACCACAGAGCATTGTGTTGCTAAGGCTTTGCAGGGGTTCAAAAGCAGCTGAGTAAAATCCCTGAATAGAGGAAGTGCTAGCAATTTACTGGACCTTCAACTGGCTGATGAAGATTGATTCCTAATCATTCAGTCATTTCCGTTTTCTACTTTATTTCTTTTCATACAGTGCTACCTTTGGAAATTTTAAATTACAAGTACTGTAGGGCTGAACTGAAAATTATACTAGAATCACCGTTAAAAAAAAATTAAATAGGATTGTAATTTTTCTTGATTAAGAAGACCTACTATCTTGAGAGGCAAAGTTCATGAGGCAGAGACTTGGGATAATGATGGGATGTTTTTTCCCTTTTAGATCATTCCTATGCTGTGCCATGTTGTACTTATTTCCAGGAACTATGTCCATGGTGTTTGTCCCAGACAAGTGCTGCCCTTCCTCCACATGGCCCCTTCTCCAGCCACATCTTGTTCTTTCTCACAGTGTGTTATTACCCACAATCCTTGGTTATTACCAACAATTTTTGGCTGCCTCTGCAGCCATCTGGTTCTTGCTGTTTGAGACATACACATTAGCCCCTTATCTTCTGGGTTTCTACACCTCTGTGGGCTTAAGTTGACTGAAAGATCAGTCACAGTATTGGCTGTAAGCCATGGTTTTAAGTCTTACATTAGAATGTGAAAATAAGTCAGAGACCTTACTGCTTAGTGCCAGAACCCCGTCTTGAGGCTGTGGTGCAGCAGCTGTGTGGGGTTTGGGTGGTTTCTAGGTGTGCTACCTGGAAATAAAGGGGTGGTTATGTGAATAAGACTGCCAGTCTGCTGCCTGTCAGTGTGCTTAATCAAATAAGGAAGAAGCAGAGGAGGATCGAGGATGTTAAACAGGCAATGTTTTCTTTGTGGATGCACGTGAAATACAAGACAAAGCAGGAAAGGTCTGTTTTTCACAGGACAATAAATGACTTTTGTCACTTCACTAAAAAGGGGGAAAGGCTTGTTGATGAATGAGGAAGATTATATAGGCTGAAGCCTGAACTCTGAACCATTGAAATATCTTATCCAACCAGTCAGACTGGGAGCACAACAGAGAGACTTGGGGGGGGAATTAAAAGCAGCAGCTATTGCTGCTTTTGCATATGGTTACCTTAAGTATTTAACCCTTTGCCTTTCACAACTATTTAACCCTTTCTGTGCCTCTCTTCCACAGTGTAGGGAGGTGTAGAAACGGAAAGAAGGAGGAAGATTTTAAATTGTCATATTTTTAAACAAGAATCTGAATAGGTTTTCCCAGGTGCCCTTGAGGAAGGTGCCTGTGGAACATAACTCATTTCACTAAGGAACTAATTTAAATGAGGAACTGTTATTTGCATTTTACCTCTTGTTTAATGGAGAATGAGGTATAAGACAGATCCCCTGCTACTTCACGGAGAAAATACTCCAGAGTGTCAATGCAAGTTAGTACCAGAATGAGAGGGAAGTTGAAATCAGAGCCTACGCCTGTGCTGTGCACCTGTAATGATCATCATAACTCATGAAAATTTTCAGTCTAGAAGATGTCTCTCGTCATTTCTCAGGGAATGAAAATCCACAGCACAGGGCTATTTCACAAAACCTATTTTGCCTACTCCTGATGACAGGGCTGCAGCCATTTTCCAAAATGCTGGCAGAATGCGTGGACAGCCTGAGCAGGAGGGACACCAAGGGGCAAGGCAGAATGTGAGAAAACTCTGTTCCTGCTGTCTGCTATAGCATTCTTGATATTATTAATCTTTCATCTCTTTCTTCATTTGCAGACTGATAGAACACTTTTTCAGCCTCTGGAGTCCTGGGGTTTTTTTACAGATTTTCTATTCCAAGAGCCCATTTTTTACAAACGTCAACCTGTAACCTGAAGTGTATGAATTCTGTTCATTACATAACGTATCCCTCTTGATCTGCATTGGTCTGCCTTTCAAATTGCACTGCAGGTCCGTGCCTGAGGGCTCTGTGCTGTGCCTGTCTCTGTAGTCAGTGTGTGTGTGGAAGCCAGGCAGACCTGTTTTGCAAGTGTGTGCCTTCCTGTCAGCTGCGTGTTGGACATCTCTGGGGAGATAGCTGAGAAGACCTAGAGAAGCGAAGACCTGAAGCTGGGCGGGGCTGGAGTGGAAAAATCAGTGCGGAGGAGCTTAGTCATAAGAATTACAACCATACCAAGGTAATCATCAGCATTATTGGGAGTGGCCTCACAAACGAACAGGCAGCAGGAGAGCAGAGCGTCAGGAAAAGACAACCTCAGGGCAAGGGAAGTGGTGTCATTCAGGTAAGTGAGAGAAAACACTTCTGGAAGATCAGCCCATGAATATTTATTTTTTAAAAGACTTTTATTAACATAAATGTGACGAATTAGAAGTTATCTGTACTCTAAAGTTTATATGTATGCATGTACGTATGTGCATGTACTTATTTGTTTGCAATGAAGCTACTTACAAATTTCTGTGATCATAATGGTACTGGGGTTTGAGAAAAAAATAAAAGAGGGATGTCCTCTACAGCCTGGTTGATTTGAATGAAATAGCTTATAGGCATTTTTTAAAGAGGAAGAAATTAACAAGGTAATTAAGTTTTGTATAAAATTAGTCTCAGTTCACTGAAACAGGGCAATGCTAGGCATGTGTGTATAAATATGTCCAGTCTTTAGTTAAGTAATAAGTGCCTTGGGCTGAATTCAGAACTAATTACCATTTTACTCCCATCACTGTTGCTTGATTGTAAGGCAGTGAACTCTAACCTAAAGTGGTGCAGATACCTAGATTTTCCTGTGTTTACCTGTTTTCATGTACCTGTATGTGAATGAGCTACTGATTAAACTATAAACAAAATCTGCGTTAAATCCACCAAGAAACATCCAGAACTTGGGAGGCTGAAACTAAAGTTGTCTACACAGCTTCAGGTGGCTGTGAATTTATGAAAGCAGGTTCATGTTCCATTTCTTAAGCCATTAAGCATCAATGTGATGACATGCAGTATTTTTATCAGGTTTGTTATAATAAGAGCTATATGTATGTGTGGTCCTTTGAAAAAGAAAAATCCTTCATTCTTCTCGTGTTCTGTTACAGCTTTTGCTGTCACAGTTTTTCAGAATTTCTGTGCATGTCCTAGGTTTGATACAGGCTTAGTACAGGCAGCTACCAGCAAAGTCAGAAATCAGTCATCAAGGAGACATTTTCAAAAGTCGGATATTTTGACTTCATAAAAGGAAGTCATAGGTGAGAGTGTGCTGTTGAAAGTTTGGCCTCTAGACTTTTAATAGCCTGCTCACTAAGGGATTCAGCTTAATGTATTCCTCAGGGGTTTTTTATAATTTTAACTTATTTTGCCGATCCCTGTGAGGAATTACTTTTGGTGGCCTTAATTCGGCGGGAGTGATCAAGAGAGATGTTAATTTTCCAGAAACCATAGTCTGCATTAGAAAAAATATTTTTGCCTTAATCCCCATTCAGCTTCTGTACCATTTCACACTTCTGTGACTTAGATTTCCTTATGCAGCGCAAGTAAATTAATTTTTGTAGATGATCTGAGTTTAAGCAAGACCTAGCACTTTAAGAATTTTCATATCTCCACTGAAATGGTGCCAGTTTGGACTAACATTTTTAGCATGAAAGCACAGCAGCACTGAATTCTCCTGACTCATTTCTCAATGCAGTAGTGACTGTTAACTTTGCCTGTTGTTTCTGCTGTATTGAAAAGGAGCCAAGTTTTTCCTAAGTAACCACCTGCTCAAATAGCAGCATTATTTGCTGTTTTCTCCATGGTCTAGCTCTTCAGAAGTGGTCACCCTAATTTTCTTTTACTCCATTAATTTGCTTCTGTAGCAGCTAGCCTAAGTTTGATATTCAAGTTTTGCTTTTAATTTTGAACCAAGAGAAAATCTTGTCTCTGTATGTGATTCTTGAAACACTTTGTTTTCTTACAGGGTGTTAAACCTACCAGCTGTTTCACAAGTGAGTTATACTACTTAATCTTTACACTAAATCAGTGTTAGAGCCAGCCACAGCATATTGTTTGTAATCCTTGTTCACAAGGTCAGAAGTGACTCTGGTGTGTTATAATCTGGGATGGCTGGTCAGAATTTCCCGTTCTGCACAGTTAAAGATGCTGCTTGGTAACCCACGGGTGCCTTGCAGTGAGAGATGAGGTGACTCCACAGGCTAGGGAAACCTTGCAAAGATGTCATGGTCTGCCAGGCTGTTGGAAATAGTCACTAAGGTCTTCTGAAAGCAGAAGAGACAGAACATGTAGTCTAACAAATGCATGGCTGAAACCTGTCAGGCTCGTTTTTTGTTTGCTTTGGATGCCGCTTTTTGTACAGGACAGGGGAAAAAAAATCTCTGTTTCGCTGCTTGCTTTACAATGGCGCTTTGCTTCTCCCTCTTCTCCCACATTCAATGTCCACACCTGCCCACACGTGGTGGTTTCCTGCTGTTTTGGTTCCTGCAGTTCCCTGGCAGCTCCTCTCCCTTCCCGCTGCACAGCCAGGACAGTGTGCTTGTGCAGAACACTTGCCAAAGCCTTGACTGTTGACCACGTTCAAAGGTCAGATAAAAGGGGAGGGAAATAATAAAAGCAGCAGCTAAATGGTGACTGGAAAAGCTGGAGAGCAAGGTTCTGCCGCTGCAAGGAATGAAATAAAAGGCATCATGTTTAGGGATTTATTTTGGTTTTTATCTGTCAGGTAGTGTGCTGGACTGAAGTTACTGAATTGCCCAGCTGTTCTTTATGTGCCTGTAGTCTTGTTGCAGTTGATCCTCACAATTAGTGCATGAAAAACAAGTGTAACAGTATTTTTATAATAAAGTGGTGTGCAGTTAATGTGGGACAAGATGTCTGGAGAAATAACTGCATTAATTCCATATCAGCTCATAGCACATTTTAAAGGGTCTAATGAAGATCCAAATGAATCTTTGCCTTTACTTTTGTTGTATTAAAATAATCAGCTGTTTCTTTAGACCTTTAGCTAATCATTATACAAAGATTTATGCATTTGCACTGATGATGGGAACTGCTGTTAGTTCCCAAGTAGCAATGCTCAGTAGCAGTACTGTATATTTGCTGTGAATATGGACAATTTATTCTCCTGAACATGGCAGGAGCAAGCAGCAGGCAGTTTCTGTGTGGGCAGTATTCAAGCTGTCTCTTCCCATATATTCCATGGGCATATAAGTCTTGATATTTCTCTCTCTTTTCAGTCTTCATCACAAAGTTTGTCGCTCAGGCTTCTTAACTCTTAGTCCTGGTACTTTAAATAGCATAGTGAGCCTGATGAGAACTTTAAGGCCATAAAATGTGAGAGAGGATTGATTATTTTAGGGCAGATCACTTTCCTGATTCAGTTTACCACACTGCCACGTGAATGCTTCTGCTGTCACTATGGGGACAGTATACATGTGGCAATGAATGACAGAGGATTGGAAAAGTCAAGGTAAGGCTTCTGCTGTAACTCAGTGCCTGTGGATCTGTGCTGACACAGGGAATGGTTTCACAATACTGCTTTAGATGAATTAGCCATTCGCTGCCGACTCATACTGAGCAATAAAATGGCAGGAAATCACTATGGCCAAAGAGCAGTGAATTTTTCCTGCTTGGTTAGTGGTTTGGATCAGTTTACCATATGATCAGTTGCACAATTAAGAGCAGAACAAGCATTGAGAAGAAAGCAGAGAGAAGAGATAATCCCTTCTTTTGGCATTGGTGAACACTTAATTCAGCTCAGCTGCATTCACATTCAATATTTCGGCTTCCTGAACTGGTTTAAGCAGCCCCTACAGCTACCATCTTCTAGCTGCTTATTCCTGTCCCTCCGTTGCCCTCTGTGCTTTGTCTAAATTGCCATGGCAAGCAACCATGGCTGAAAACAAAACGCCACCTTTTCCCGTGCGTTCATCCTCTCAGCAAATGTGCATGGAGGAGCAGTGTCAGTGTAGGGCAGGTATGGGGCATAGTCAGTGCTGCCAGGCTGTGGAACTGCTGTGCCACACGCACTTCACCGAGTGCTGGTCATTGTAGTTTAACTTCTGCTAAGGTTTTGCCTTGCATTTCCCATTGCTTCTCCTGTTTTTAGGTACCATGGTCTTTGTGGTGTGCTTAGCTTGCACGTCAGGCTTTGGGTTCAGGTGGATGTGCTGAGGGCAGGGAGGCTCTGCAGAGGGACCTGGACAGGCTGGATCCATGGGCCCAGGCCAGTGGTCTGAGGGTCAGCAAGGCCAAGGACTGGCCATGCCCTTGGGTCACACCAAGGCTGCGGCTCCAGGCTGGGGCACAGGGGCTGGAAAGCTGGGAAAGGCCCTGGGGGCTGGGGACAGGGGCTGGGCTGAGCCCAGGTGTGCCCAGGGGGCAAGAGGCCAATGGCACCTGGGCTGTCCCAGCCGTGGGGTGGCAGCAGGGCCAGGGCAGGGACTGTCCCTGTGCTGGGCACTGCTGAGGCCACACCTCAGATCCTGTGTCCTGTTCTGGACACCTCAGGACAAGAAAGACACTGAGGGGCCTATTCTCCATTCCAAAGAAGGGAATAGAGCTGGGGAAGGGTCTGGAGCACCAGGGGAAGCTCAGCCTGGAGAAAAGGAGGCTCAGGGGGGACCTTCTGGCTCTGCACAGCTCCTGACAGGAGGGGACAGCCGCGGGGGGGAGGTCAGGCTCTGCTCCCAGGGAGCAAGACGAGAGGAAATGGCCACAAGTTTTGTCAGGGGATGTTTGTATTAGATTAGGAAAAATTTCTTCACTGAGGCTGCCCAGTGAAGTTAGTGGAGTCACCATCCCTGGGAATCTACAAAAAACCTGTGGATGTGGCACACGATTTGGTGGTTTAGTAATGAACATGGTGGTGGTGCTGAATTGACTCTTGGACTTGATGATTTTAACGGTTGTTTCCAACCTGAATGATTTTATGATTCTGTGAATTCCAGTGAGTAGAATTCAGTCTATGTAAAAGAATATTAAAAAACCCCAGTGGAATAAATAAGCTGACATTTAGTTGAAATTGCAGAAATTCTCTAATGGAAATTCTAAATTGAGGTAACACAGTGTATGTGTGTGCGCACATGATGTAGACAGCACTGATCTTGGTACAGCGTAATACACAGGCAAGGAAAATCAGAATTCCAGTGAGGTACGGGTTTTGAACTTTTTAAGGTATTTTTGTCCCCTTTATTCTGGCTTTGTACTGGACAACTGTCTTCATCTAATAAAATAAGTAGCTGAGCACTGTCAGTAGTTCTGCTACATTCTGAGTATGCACCTGTACCTTGAACATGCTAATTCCACATAACTTTCATGTATCCCCTTACTGGTACTGCAAAAAAATATAAAATGTATAACTTGAGTTCTGTGGATTTCTGAGTTAGCATTCTTGTAAGGATAGGAATGTAAGAACTGCAATAATGTTACTGATAGACAGGTAAATTGCAGAAACAGCCTAGTATGGGAATTTATTTGGTCTTGACCTGAAAAGTAGCATTGAAAAGCAATTCAGAATTACCTTACAGAGTACAACTTCTTTTTCTGCTTGCTGAGTTTTCCAAGAGGATAGACACATAGATGTAAACGGGCTTCTCTAATCAAGCTTTTCCAGTGATAACACCTCCCTAAGCAACAGCAGCACGTGGGAGTGCCAGGGCAAATAAAGTGCCGATGGCTGCCCATGTTTTCATTTCTGGATCCCAGAGTCCTGCCCTGAGTGTGGTTAGAAAACATGGGTGCCACCCACTGGCATCACTGCTGGGAGGTGCATACAGGAGTAGGGAGGAATCTTTTTTACAGGCAGGGGACCAGTGTAGATATGACTGCTGTGTCTACACAGAGCTTCTTCAGTGGATCTTTGCTGCACTCTCTGTATGCACAAATTGGTGGGTGTGTGCGTGCTTTTGTGTGCCAGTGCATGCATGTTGTTTAAATGTAAGCGTGCATTTCTAGTAAGCACCTGTACAAAACCATTAGCAAGTTTTAACATGGAGCTTGGACTGTTTATGACTTAGATTATACAACATGATCGCTGGCTGATGGTCCTAAAGTCTGTTTCTCCGTAATGCTGTTGTGTCTGTCCATATGTGTCTTTCTTTTCCATGTGTACCTGAGAATGAAAGAAGCCAGGACTGTTCCTGAGTATTTGTGTGTAAGTGTGTGTGTGTGTGTGTGTGTTATAGCTGAGGTGGGTTGTTTTAGTGTGCTTGCTTTCAGAGTGAACCTGAAAAGCTTGGTATTATTGCTGTGTTATTACTCCTTTGACTGGATTCATGGTGTAGCCACACCTTGGAACCAGGTAAATTTGCTAGTACATTACGAATCAAATTAAATAAAAGAAGGAAGTGCTTTTTGTGATACCTTAAAGCACTGGTATAGTCCATTTTCCTCTCTCTACTGCCTCTGTTGTGCAACTGGTAAAGAATAATTTCAGTCATTAATTTTATGCATGAGAACAAACTCTGTTAAATATTTCATCACCAAATTCCATAAAATCAATGCCCTATATCTGCCATTGAGGTTAATTGCCTTAAACTCATAGCTGAAAACAAAATAGGTACTTACAGGATAAAAGTCACAATTCCTATAAAATGTTCTAGATGATGCTGTTTGTGAAGCTGTTAAGTCTTATATTTTAGCAATGTTTGTAAGAAGCAGTGACTAAACAAGGTGCATGCTTCTACAGGTTCTGGATTTTCGACTACAAATACAAAAGAGTTGCAGATGTTGTGTTTCAGAATACTTACAGACTTAGCAGTGCTCAGAAGTTGATAGCAGAGAGCCCTAATGACAACTCTTTTTTCTCCTTGTCTTTGTGCAGCAGCAGCATGAGTTATGGCAAGGACTGTAGTCAAGAATGACAGACATTTTCCATGCATGCTGCTGATCTGTTCACTTGTAATGGACCAGAAGATAAAATGCTGAGCCATTCTGGCATCTAAAAAGTGTGTTAACTAGAAGTTCATTAGCTGTTTCTTAAATATAAATAAGTTCATAACTATGGATTTTTGTGCATATGCCAACCTTTAGGCCTAGGGGTCCTTACTTGCTTGTGCTTAATCCTAAATTCTCAGTGGTCATGCAGTGCATCATCCATAGGGTGTGATAGTGGATGTCCTGTGTCACTCTCTAAGCCTCCAAATCCCACTGCTGCTTCATGCAGCCACTGATTGTAAGGGGTAGAAAGCTCCATATTCACTTCGCTTGTTGCTTCATGATCGTCCTTTCTCCTAATTAGATTTGCTATTATTCTTTATGTCTGTGCAGAAAGAGGTGTTGGAGGCCTGCATGTTTGTGATTGACCATGGCAGGGGATGTGAAAAGATTCACACGGATGCTGCTGGAGTGCAATAGCAATGACAAGCTCTGTGGTAAGATTCACACAGTCCTTTATTAAGCTTTCACATGCTGGGCAGGAAGGCCTGCTTCACTAAAAAGTGTATCAAGCCCTTTCTCCTCCTCCACCTGCATCCCAGCCCACACAGAAAGATTTGTTGGAGCGTTCCCTGCATTGTGTTTCAGGGGAGAAATGTTTATGGGGATGCAGCCTCTGTGGCTGGATTCATCTCACATAAATTCAGCCATTTTAGAGAATTTCTACTTTGAATGAGGCATACAGCAGTCATTAAAGATCCCTACAGCTTCCCAAAGGACCAGTTTTGTGAGATTTTGATTTCATGACTTTCTGTCATCTTTGGGAACTGAAAAAATGGTCTTGACCAGCTCCAAATCTGAGGACATAAGAAAGTTACCTTCACAAGCCTTGCTAATTGCAATGTCTTCCAGTCAAATTCCAAAGATGACTACAGCCTGTTTCCTTTAAAAGGCTCTGTGTAATTTTACTGGAAGGAGCTGGAGCTGTGATTGCACGTGTATTTGTGATGACATAGCAATATCCAGCCCTTCCAATTTCCCTGCTATCCCAGTGCCAGTGCTGTCTCTGTTTCACTGGCGGATGGTACTTCCAAATGGCTACAATTCCTGGCCTCCATATTAAGGCATCTAAATAAGTGACCTTAGGTGTGGGAGTCTCAGTGATTTCATGCAGTTTGGGTACTCGGCACCTTTGAAAAATAGGGTGGCAGCACTACCAGTGTTCACTTGCTATTCCAAGGATCAGAGGATGGAACACACACTTTTGGGGTTGAAAGTTACTGAAATGGATTGTTACCATGTGGTTATACAGAACCAATGTGCATCGGATAGTGCAGCTTATTCCTTGGTTTTCCAATTTCTTTATCCGCTGACAGTTGTGCGTGAATATCAAACGGAAGTGATTGTTGTCCCGGTTCTCCTTGTGGGACTTTTTGTCATTGTGCTCACTGTGATCCTTTGGCTCCACTGTCGAGGCCTGCGAGCAAAGCAGCAGCAATCAGCACGATCTGGAACCCAAGGTAAAAAAAAGAGTTTTCAGCCAGTGGAAAGAGTATTGGTTTCAGTGGCCAGAAGTCAATTCCATTTCCCCATTGCTTGAGCTGCTAGGCAAAACCGTTTATGAGGATCCTGAGTGGTATTCAGCAATCCAGTAAACAGTAGAAAAATTGGGAACCTCCTGATTTACTCCGCTTTGCAGCAGCAGTAGTGGAATCTGTAGTATAGATGGATCTGAGAAAATCCAAAGTGTAACATACCGTGTGGCTGTTTAACGTACTGTGGTGACAACACAGGAGCTACAAATTGGTTTTTTATTTATGTACCAGCCTTCTGAAGGCTACTGCAAGGAGAGTTTTACTGGGGTAGTTACAAATAACAGTAATTTTGAAGTAGATCACACCTAGTTAATCCATTTTCTCTACTGCCATTTAAGAAATTTAATTTCAAGCTGCTGTCTCCCTCTTCCTATGGAGACAACATGAAGATGAATAGGGGCTGGTGAGGGGGTAGGGAAAAGTTTGTTGCTACACATGTGGCTGTGTGGAAATGAAAATACAGTTCTGAACTGATTTGGGGTATGTAGAGGGAAAAGGCCTCTTTAGCCTTTATTAAGAAAAATAATTGAGAGCTGGTAATAAAAGAAAATGGTCATTGCTTGAGCACATGGGAATGAAGTACAAATGCTTCTTATCTGGAAAGTTTATGTAGTTAAATGTGGGAGAAATTTCTAGACTGGTTCTGTCTTTCAGTCAAAAGGAGTGAGAGATAAATTCTTTCTCCTCTTCAAGGGCCAGGCTAAGTAAAAGACAATAAAAGTTCCTTACTTTGTCCTGATTTCCTAAACACTGTGGGGCAAAAATTAAAGAGGATATAAGGATGAACATTGCACCTATTACAGGAGTTGATCTGTCTGTTTTTATGCATCATATGTATTTGCTTTTGTCAGTGAAGAAAAAGAATCTGCAGGAACACTGCTCAACAGAGAACCGCTGCATCCAGCTGAGGGAGACATCTGTGGATAGCCTGCTAAATTCTGCATCCTTGACTCTGAAAGAATTAGAAATACCACGAGAGAAACTCTTACCAGGCACCTTTCAGCTGATAAAACATGGTGCCTATGGGGGCATCTACAGAGCACAGTTGGAAACTGGGAACTCTGGGAAGACTAAGACTGTGGTACTGAAAGCCTTACAAGGTAAGGCCCACAGTCAGGGTCCACTTTGGTACAGATCTCTGTATCCCAGACATGATGCTGGGCAGAACTTTGCTATCAGTGCTGGGCAAGAACAGACTATGTTCAGTATCCTTAGTAAGTCAGAGGTGTTCTTGTAGGAATGTCTTGGTAGGATTGAAGACTGCTGATCATGTTGATTTTAGCTACTCATGTACAGCTACGTGTTCTTTGCTGCTTCCATTTGTTGTTGTTTTGTTTTTTAATTAGTTTTCTTTTATTCTTTCAGATGTGGCTAGTCCCCAGAAAATACAGGATTTCTTGGGAAGGATTAAATTCCATCAAAATCTTGGCCATCATGAGAACCTGGTTGAATTGGTTGGATGCTGTGTAGACCAGCTCCCACTTTATATGGTCATGGAAGATGTGCCTCTTGGTGACCTGTTGACATTTCTGTGGACGTGCCGGAAGGTGAGTCAAAAGAAGTGATGCCAGAACAGCTTTTTAAATTCCTGAGGTGCATACCTATCCATAACTCATAGATGATTCTTTTAATCTTTCAATGCATCCCTCTATGTCAGTCAAAACTATTTCCATACGCCAGAGAAGTTCTACACAGGTCCTAATTTGCAGACCATTGAAGGGCATTGCAGGCACTGGAATTAGAGTGAGAATTGATACAGGTACCTGAATTTCTAAAGTTTTTAATCATGTCTCACTTCAAATGCTTTTAAGAAAGCAGAGCAGTGACAACACAAGGGGAAGGTCATGGAATGATAACTAATTGGTAAAAGACAGGAAATAGAATATAAGAATGAAAGGTTGGTACTTGCACTGGAGGCAGGTCAGCTATCTAGGACATGGTTCTGTTCGTTGCATGTATTAATAACCTAAAAATGGGATGACAGTGACGTGATGATGTTGGCAGTGATTCAAGCCAGTAAAGGCAAGGGCTTATCCAGAGGAATTACAGAAGGATCTTCCAGGACTGACAGACTTGCCAATAAAAAGAACAGATGAAATTCAGTGTAGTTAAAAATGAAACAATGCACAGGTAGAAGTTTCATGTATGTGAATGATAGCTTCATGTCTGCCCATTGCTGATGAGGAGTAAAATCTGATGCAATGAGGTCTGATAGTATGAAAATATGCAGTCCATTGAAAATGTTAACTCAAGCTAAAAAAATCCCAATTATCAGGGGAGGTTTAGATTAGATAGCAGGAAAATACTCTTCCCCCAGAGGGTGGTGGGCACTGAACAGGCTCCCCAGGAAATGGTCACAACACCAAGCCCAACAGAGCTCAAGCAGTGTTTGGACAACACTTTCAGGCACAGGGTGGGATTTTTGGGATGTCCTGTGCAGGGCCAGGAGTTGGATTTGATCCCTTCCAACTCAGCATATTCTGTGATTCTATGACTCGTTACGAAAGGCACAGAAACAAAACTCTACCATGTGACTGTGTAAATCTATCACTCTCCTACATCTGAAACTCTAAATACAGAAGGATTGCTTCCTGTCCTGTTCAGCAGAAGGTCCAGGTGGTAGCAAATAAAGCTAGAAAGTGTTGGGTTCAAAACAAACTAGTGGAGTTGGTTCTTCCTGAAGTGAGAAGCTGAGTAATGGAATTCCTTACCAATGACTGCTGTGGATACTGAAACTTTGTATGAGGTCAAGACAGGATGGAATACAATCATGGAAGGTAGCCTTTCGGAGGTTACTGAACATGTTGAAGCCATAACCATCTCAGGAAGTTTTAAAATAGAATGTATCTGTGGTCTGTGAAATGGCACAGGAAGAACATTGGCATCCAGCTAGGGTTACTGTTACAGGCAGGGTGGTAAGAGAGATGGACTGTTAGTCTCATACCAGGTAGCCATTCATATGTTAGAAATGTGCTTTTCTACTCATCATTTCAATTTATAAAATGTATTATTTTCATCTGTGTGGATTGTCATTCCTCACTGTCATTCTGACAGTTTCTGTCTAACCTATTAATTTTTTCCTCCACCCTTTGATTTACCCACCAGTTATCTTCAGTGTACTTATCTTACTCAACACAACATTAGCATCACCCAACCATGTCCTCTTACATTTCAGTCAATTTATGACGAACTGTGAGAAGTAGCATAAGATTAGCTAGACTAGAAGGAAACATTCCCCACTATCCTGCTACTGTGGCATTTGTTTGAACCAGTGTCTCCTGTCTTGACTCTAGGACGTGATGGCAATGGATGGTGTCCCCTATGACCTCACTGAGAGGCAGGTGTATGAGGTTGGACTGCAGGTTGCAGCAGCTCTGGTAAGTCTGCTCACATTGGCTGCATTTTTTCCTTCTTGCTTGATTGCAACACAAGTTTGTGAGGTGGCCTTAGTCTTCTTGGCCCCAGCACTGAGAACGAATGCTTTGTTAAAACAGAGCCAAATATGCTTGTATTGCATGGGTGAGCACATGCCTCTACTCCACAGTGTAGAAGACAAGCGTAAACTCAGTGAAAATTTTTATCAACTTGTGATCGTTTGGGTCTCAATTATCAATCAGAGACGTGAATCCAATTAAGGAATTTATTAATTAACAGCAAGCGGATATTAGTCAAGCAGCGCTGGGCGGGCACAGGCGTCTCCTTCTGCGCCTATGGCACCGTGCCGGGGGTTACAAGCAACTGTCTTTTATACCCCTTGCATCCCCCTCCCTTGGTGTCCCCTCGTGAGTCTTGATTGGCCGCTGAGGCGTCCGGGTGTGGTTGCTGGGTCCTTGGGGCTGCAGGCTCCTCACCCTTCCTCTGGGGGGATGGTGCAAGGCTAGGCTGCCCTGTAGCTACCTCGTGTGGGGTTGCACAAAGTCATTTGCAAGCTCAAACGTAACAGTCTGGTCCAAAGCAAAAACCACCTCTACAAAAGCAGAGCTTAACAAAAGTAGAGAACCGTCTTAGAGAGGATTAAAACTTATTATCTTTCCCAAATGATTTGTGAACTACACCACCTGTGACTTATTACAAACTGAATTTCCTTTTAAAATTATCCTTTTTTCTTTCTTTTCCAATTTCCCAGGCTTACCTTGAAGAAAAGAAGTTGTTCCATGGTGACATTGCTGCCAGGAATGTCCTTCTTCATCACAACTTCACTGCTAAGCTCTGTGGTTTGGGCCTGGCCTATGAAAGTCACGCATGTGGTGCCAGCTCAGTCACACGGAAAGTGCCAGTCAAGTGGCAGGCACCAGAGAGGCTCCTGAGTAAACCCCCTACCATCAAGGCAGACATGTACGACTTCATTTTTGGGCTGGAAGTTCACCTGTTTGTCAGACCTGTCTCTTTTCACTCCTTTGTGTGTCGTTTCATGTCCTGAAGTTCACAGGAAGGCAGATTTAGTTTCAGCGTAATGCTCCACTTTTACAGCTCACAGCTGCTCGTGTCTGCAGTTCAAGCCTAGTTGTTTTATGTATTTAAGCCAGCAAACAACATTGCTTTGTTTTCTTTTCTTGCAGATGGTCTTTTGGAATTCTACTATATGAAATGATTACATTAGGTAAGAAGATTTAATGACAATAAAATAAGTACGTAAGGAAGCAGCAAATTAAGAACACTCAAAATCTCAAATTTTAGAATGTAAAGTTGGGCCGTTTAAAAAGAATGGTTTTTTCCAGCTTGCAAAGTCTTGTCTATTCCTTTTAGACTTCATTTAACTGTGGTAGGGAAAAAAATGGATTTTGGTAGGGAAGGAAGGCAGTATTGCACAGAAGCTGCTATTTGCAACCATTGCCATAGTGATTTCTACCGTTACTCCTTTTGCCCTTCCAGGTGCTCCACCATATCCTGAGGTGCCACCTTCTGACATCTTATCCTACTTGCAGAAACAGAACATTATGAAGCAGCCCTCGAGCTGCCACCAAGCCATGTAAGCCACTTGCTTTATGGACAGTTGAACATGAGATTGGCAGAGCTAAATGGAATTGAAACAGAAAATGAGATTTTGCACAAGATTTCTAAGTCTAGACTGTACTAAGAATGATGTGTTAGCTGAGGAGACATGTGTCTGCCACATCCCTTGACTGGGTTCTGATGCATAAAACCTCTGTGGTGAAAACCTTTATGTCCTTCTTTTGAAAATGACACTTGTTTCTGTTTCCTTCTTTTGCAAGTGATGCTTGTTTCCATTTCCTTCTTTTGAAAATGACATTTATTTCTGTTACCTTCCTTTTAAAATTGTGCTTGTTTCTGTTTCCTTATGTGCCCTTGCATTTTGCTGCTCCACTGCTTCTTTGCAATGTGGAATGATCTTTCTTCTCTTAAGTTGTGGGATAATCTGTGAAATGAACAAAGCATCCACAGGGAAGATCTAAGGTTCATTTCTTTGTGAAGACATAAATTCTTTTAATATTCAAAGTTTTTTTCTTCCATAATGCTGTTTCAAAAGTGGATTTCCCACACTCACAGCTGACATCCTGGCAAGCAGCTGCATGCCCATACATCCTTATGTGGCTGCAAATTTCAAAGGGAAATTGAAAGAACTTCACATGAAGGAGAAAAAGAGGATTTCTCTAGCCATTTTAAATACGAGATGATTTGACTCTGTGTTGGTGCTTCTCATTGCCAGTGCTTCTCCCCCTCACAGGTACTGCATCATGCAATCGTGCTGGCAGTGGAGTGCAGCTCACCGGCCTTGTCCAGCACACCTCCTGTGCTCCCTAGAAACAGCTCTGAAGGCCAGCAATGGGCACACGGTGCTGCAGGTGCCCGAGCCAGTGGTGCCTGAACTCTATGCTGATGTTGCTGGTGTTGATGTGCACAGTCTAGTGAGGGAGTACACAGTTCTCTGAAGGGCAATTTCATGTTTTGGTAAAGGAGAAAGAAGACTCAAGAGTTTTCCCTTTCTGAATGTTTTGAGGCGTGCATGTTGGAAGGGATCCCTTTGTTCTTCAAACATCTATAAAATCTCTCCTCCGTGCCAGAGACAACAAACTGTTACCATTATTGTTAAATCAACCTGTTGGTGTCATTCTGCCAGTGGTCATTTGGGAGTAAAGTGTGTTTAGGAAACTGTAAAAAATGTAATGAGAAACTTGAGTTAAAGGAGTGTGTTAGGTTTGTGTGGCAAGGTTTTGGTGATGGGGTGGACTGCAGGGGTGACTTCTGTGAGAAGATGCCAGAAGGTTCCCCCAGCTCCACCATGGACGTGCTGCTGGCCAAGGCTGAGCCCTTCAGCAGCACTGGGAGCACCTCTGTGATTACGTATTTAAGAAAGAGTAAGAAACACTGCACAACAGCAGGTGGAAGAGAGAAGTGTAAATATGAGAGGAGCAGCTCTGCAGACACCCAGGGCAGGGCAGGAGGAGAGGCAGGAGCTGCTCCAGGCTCCGGAGCTGAGGTTCCCCTGAGATTCCGTGGTGCAGCCCATGGAGAGGCAGCTGAGCCCCTGCAGCCCTGGAGGGCACGGGGGTGCAGAGATCCACCTGCAGCCCCTGGAGGAGCCCCCGCTGGAGCAGGGGAAGCCTGAAGGAGGCTGGGAACCTGTGGGAAGCCCGTGCTGGAGCAGAGTCCTGGCAGAATTTATGGAGAGAGGAGCCCTCATTGGAGAAGAACTGCATCCTGTGGAAGGAGACTCATGCTGGTGCACTTAATGAAAAACAGCCCTTGGGAAGAATTCACATTGAAGAAATTCCTGAAGGACCTTGTCTTTTGTGGAGGGACTCCACACTGGAAGAGTGTGAGGAGTCCTCCCCCTGAGGAGGAAGGTGTAGAAGAAACAATGTGAGATCAATTGACCACAACCTCCATTCCCTCTGCTGGATGAAAGGAGGTAGACAAATCGGGAGTGAAGTTGAGCCTGGGAAGGAGGGAGAGGTGGTGGAAGGTGTTTTAAGATTTTATTTCTCATTATGCTTCCCTAATTTGATTAGCAATAAATTAATTTTCCTGAAGTCAAGTCTGTTTTGTCTGTAACGGTAATTGGTGAACAAACTCTTGCTGTCCATTTCTTGACCTCGGTGCCTTTTGTTACATTCTCTCTCCCCTGTCCAGTTAAGAAGAGAGAATTGCAGAGTGGCTGGATGGGCATCTGCTATTCAATCAGAGTCAGCCCACCATGGGAAATCTTTCCCAATCCTTTCTGTCCCAGGAAAATGCGTCAGCTGGGTATTGGAAAGAGGAGATATCCTGGGGAATATGCTGGGGTAGTGTTCAATACATGTCTGGGGTTTCTCCAGTGCTTTACACTCTAGCTTCCCATGGGAGAATGGGTACTGTATTCAAACAAACAAACCCACAAACAACCCCCATGCATCCCTGCTCAACAACAAAACCAAGCAAAACCCTTCATGTCTGTGGATGCAGAAGTTGTTACATAAATGCTGTACATTGTCATGGAGAGTGTGCCTTCTGTGCAGGTCAGGTGAGTACTCCAAAGCTTATCTGAAATTATTTGATCATTGATTTTAATGGACATGCAGACTTTGTTTTAAAAAATACAGGCACTGGAAGTTGTAATTATTTGGCCTTCATTTAAAAAGAAGCAGAATCAGTCTGTGAAACAAATCTTCTCACTTCTGTTTGTGGTTTCGAGCTGACGGTGCCTTAAGCTTTTTTTTCTCTTATTATTTTGGCACATGGAGCGTTAAAGGTCCTTGTGACTAAAAGCACATTAAAGGAGTTTTACCATCCTGCGTGAAGAGTGGATTCGATGGTCACTCAGCATCCCCCCAATTAGCATTGCTCTTGGGTGTGTTTGAAGGGCACAGTGACCCACAAAAGGCTATTGCAGTCAGTTGTATTCATTAGGTTTCAGTATTTTCATGGACTTGAACCCCTAATCATTTCAGGACCAGCTGCAAGCCTGCAGCATTCTTTAAAACTAAAATTAGGTGTGTGATTCATGTAGGATGTAAGGCTGGAAATTGGTGGTGTGGAAAAAGGTCTTTGAAATGGGAATGTCTGTCCTGAGGGAAGTCTTCAACCATCTCTTTAGATGTTATATATAGCTGGTTTCCATCAAAACTTGTTGGTCATCTTCCAAATACAATGTTAAGAAGTCTTCTATTTTTAATGGAAAATAACACAAGTGAAATACTTGGTTTTTGTCTGTCACTTGGGCTCTGTAGGAAATGATGTTTCCTGCCATAAATAAATGTCATATGAGTTCATCCAGCACATGTGCCCCCACTGTACACTGGTACATTGCAAAGTCCATTCAAGAGGGAACAGTCAACTTTCTGACTTTTCTTATGGTGTTGGCTGATTGCCACCTTGATCTTCATAAAGCAGCTGGTGTAAATCTGACTTGGGAAATTGAGATAATCATCTTTTCCAAACAGTAAAATAATAACATCCTCTTCTCTCTCACTCACTTGAAAACAGGCTCAAAGCTACCTGGTAAATTAGGTCAAATTCACAGTTATCTTTGGTGAATAAACTATTCATTAGAAAGAGCATTTGATTGGTTCAAATGTCCCAGTCAAGAATGGGATATTGAGAAAGGTCTTGCCTGTGAAAGGTGGGTGTGTTTCAGACAGGTAATGCAATCCCAGAGTTGTGAAAGCATCCCCAGTGCTGCTGCAGACCTGACCAATAATGCACAGGGAGCCTTGTTAAACAGAGCTAAAGGTAAAAAATGCAGCACTGTTCTCAGCACAAAAAGCAATGCTCTCGTTTACACAAATGCTCATATTTTGTTTCTGTTGTGAAAGCTCTGATCAGGGAAATCCATGGGAATTCAGGATGCTGAGCACCTCACAGCCTCAAACAAAAGATCTGCTTTGGTTTCCCCTGGAAGCAAATCTCTGCCAAGACCCTGCTTATGAATTTGCCCACAGAAAGACATTTTCCCGCAATAGGATAAGATCTAATTTAATTTCCCTTAAATAAAGTGGCCTTACTCATTCTGTTACAAGAATGTAAGCATTCTTAGTCTCATTTGTCTTTTCTCCAGGTTATCTTAGGTTGGTTTGGAAGTGACTGAATCTAAATCAGATTCAGTTTTATAGTGGCATAAAAGTAATTTTACATGTGGGGTTACACTACTGTAACTTACCTTCCTGCTAATTTAAGTAGTCTGAACAGAAATCTTTTCCTCCTAGAAGTCTCCATCATGCATTTTTAGGATCAGTGTAGACTCATGCATGAATTCATCCTTAGTGAAACCACTGAGGGCTTGGTGGACATTTTACACAGTTGTTCTGTGGAGAATCATGGCTCTTCAGTTTTCAGTGATAGACTTTGTCATACTAGTTTAATTGGAATACTTTGTTCCCATGAAAAATGTTGACTTTTAATTATTACGTTGAAATTTTCTCGAAGATGACAGGGCCATTGCATAATTTAGTTTGTTTTTGGTGGATTGTTTCCCTGTTCTCAAATGTAGCATGTCTTTCATTGCACATAAAGGTTTATCTACCTGTCTTCTTCACCTATCTGATCACCTTTTCAGTGAGAGACAGAATTAGATCTCCTAAGGATGAGGAAGTCCTGTCCAGAACAGGCAGAGAGTGGAAAAAAAAAAGGTCCAAAAAGTGACAACAGACAGGAGGCAGAGATACTAAATGTTCCTGGTGCAATTTGGCGTCATCATGCTTGGAATTTTCTGAAACCACATATGAGCAATATGAGCTTTTTAAGAGTCTTTGAACTCCAAAATCTTTTTAGTGTTACAGGGGGCACGTAGCAAAGGATTCTCATTCAGCCACACAGAAGAGAAGTACTGCAGTACACTTACTTGCTTTTCTGCATTCACAGAATTGCTTTTTGGTGAGGGCTGTGGTTTGGTCATGAGGATGTGAGAGTGGTTTGTATGCTACCTCCTACAGCTTGTGGTTTTATTGATAGCAGATGCTGCACCATCAAGAAATAGCAATAATTCACAAACAATCCCCCAACTCTCCAAGACACATAAAAAGGCTAAATTTTTCACATTAGTTTCATATTAGTCTCATACTTTTGAATGGTTTAACCAGTCTTTCTGCCAATGATAAAAGGAGGAGGTGGCCTGGGTTTTTCCTCTTGCCTTGTTTTTAAACACTGTTACCAACTTCTGCAAGAGGCATTTTACTTCACAGAGTCACAGAGTCATAGAATGCCCTGAGCTGGAAGGGATCCATGAGAATCATCAGCCTGTCATCAAGACAAGCTGGTGTTTCCTGCCTGGTTTAAACTAACGTCTTCAGAAAAAGCACTTCCTGTGAGCTGGCGTTACCTTTTAAAAGTGTGGATTTACTGTGGTTTACTGTTTGAGAGAAAAAAAAAAAAAAGAGGAGACACATACAAGCTGAATTGTCTGTCACCTAAGTTCTTCTTAATGTGTATTCTCTGAAGAAATATATTCCAGCTCCAAGCTGGAGGACAGCATTTAGTTTGACGAGTTAGGTTTTAATAAGTGTAATTCTTTAATCTCTCATGCTGAATTATTGATTTTATTGATCCTGTTGAATTCAATCCTGCATTCTGTATTTACATTTTCCGATAGAAGATACGGTCAGCTGCAGCGGCACAGTGAAGAAATCGGGGATATGAGGGCAAAATTTAGATCCACCTTGCTGGCAAGTGGGATAAGTCTGATGTTTATGTCAAAAATCTGCCCACAAGGAGCCACAGACTTGTAAAACAGTGCCAAGGTTCTTTGTTCAGTCAGTGTTCATCCTTTATGTGATTTCTGCTGTGTGCACAATTGCTTCTGAGCTTGCAGGCTATGCTGCATGGCAATATTAGTAGGAGGAACTGTACTACCTTGTTTTGCCCCTTGAATCACTACAGTGAATCATGCCCCGTCTGGATGAGGTTGAAATATCAAAAGCCACAGAATTATTCCATGGAAATGGGCAGCATTTCCAGCAGCATCCTGCAGCTCACGCCTACAGAACTGTTCCTGACGTTGGCATGGACCTGCCAGCCCCTTGAGCCACACACCACACGAAGTGAAGTGAGGGAGGAGAAAGAGATCTTTGGATATGGAGGCTGTGAAAAATCTCTTTTGGACCTTATTAGGTCACACAGCACAAGACAGAGCAACTTATTTTAATTTATTAAGCCCAAGGCATTCTTTTCAGCAGCCAAAGGTTTATTGTAAAGATGGATTTTTAAATGTCAGCTCCTGATGTCAGGCTGACTGTCCTGTAGTTCCCTGTCTTCTTGAAGACATTTACTGCCACCTTTATTTTGTGTCCTGCTTTTTTGGGATGGACTATGGTTGAGTTCAGAGGAGCTGATCCTTGAAAACCAGTTCCATCCTGAACCTCTCTTCTCTTCAGAACTCTCTGCCATGGGATTTCTGAACACAGACTCCCAAGCTGACCGAAGTCTGTTCTCTTTAAGTCCAGGCTTGATTGTGATTTTGTTTTTCTCTTTTTCCCTTCTTTTCAGGAACTCCAGCATGATTATTGCCAGCCTTTGTGTCCCTGACCAGTTCTCCTCTGTGTTCTTAAAAATAAATGGAGTACAAGAAGAAAAAGAATGGAAAGGAAATGAAGAAAAGGGGTAGAAAATATTTATATGTTTTAAAATTAAACATGTATGTTCCTGGTAGCCTATAAAGTAAAAATAACCACACAAATTTTCATTAAATTATATTTTCAGATTTTGATTAATTTTCAGAATTAACAAAATGAATGATTTGTGAAGTCTTTTGTTCTGAAGGTACTATAATTTCTTTTTTCTGTCTGAAGCAAAGTCTCAACCTATCCTTAAGCAAACGTGAGCAACTTTTTTTCTGCACAAATCAAAGAGTTGACTGGAAAGGCTGATATTGTTGGACAGGTCAGAGAAATTGTTGCTGTGGAAAAGAACTGGCAGTACAAGCATATCATTTTAGTAGTGGATTCTACAGACACAACCTGCTCGATATATTCTCTTACTCCATGCATGTGGCATTAAAAATAGCTCAGAGTTTGGTGCAACCTTGGCAGGAACAGGTTTGTCACTACAAGTCTGAAATGGCAGAGCCCTGTTCTGGAGTGGAAGAATTCAAGGTTCCTGTGTGGGTCACCACAATACTTAGTTCTCATCTCTCAGTTGCCCTGTTTCAGTCAGATGGTAATGGTTGCTTTGTCACCCTGCAGAGCCACATATGGAGAATAGGACAGAGGCACCACCTGTTCTGCTGCTACATTTCAGCTTTCTCCTGTGGAGTTAAGGTAAACCGCCCCTCAATTTTCTTGTCCCAATTCTCAAACTCTCATGTTTTGCTGTGTTGTTAATATAAATAAATTGGTCTAATTAAGGATGTTGATATGGCTCAAATGCGCCTGCATTGCTTTCACTGATGGTGCTTGCAGTGAAAGAGAGAAATGCAATCTGTAGATTATCCCACTAGAATTACCTATGTGCTACATAAGGAAATTTAATTAAATTTCATCTTGATCAAGCCTAAACTGCTTACTTATATGAAGTGAAAAATGCTAGGTGGCTTTGCTCCCTGGCTAACAATGACCTATGGAGCACCCATCAGAGCAGCAGTTTAATCACGAAAGACTGAGCTCTTTGCGAGCTGCTGTCATTGCTTAAACAATTTTGTATTCAAAAAACCTGATTTAGGACATAATTCCTTATCTATATTACTTTTCTGCTAATAATATGCTTTATCATTAGAAATGATTCCAAAGTGCTGTGAGGAAAGCTCTACCAACCTTCGGGGAAATTCAGATCCAGGCCCAGGCTTTGTGGTGGATGGGACTGCTAAACTCCAAGTAAAGCAAAGTGAAAAACCCCAACACTTAAAAGCATGTGACAGGGATAAAAACGAGCATATCTATCTGAATGTGAAACACAGAACTGCCATGAAACAGAGGAGAAGACAAGGAACAGAGGGGAACAAGGACACCAAGAACAAAGGTAAAGTCTGTTAATAATGGGAAAGACACATGCATTAGTAAATAAGCAGTCTAACAGATTTCATGTCTGAATTAGAGATTTGCATTTATATGCTACAGTTTTTTCTCTTCTGTCCTGCTGTTTTAGTTTGGGAAGGATGGGCAGTTCAAGGCAGGTCAAAGTTGGAGACTTGCAGCCCCAACAGTGTGATCTAAAAACTTCTGTTGATGCTGTAACAAAAAACTCATTGTATTTGGACTTCCCTTCAGAGGTAAACCTGAGTTGTGACTGTTCAATAAGTCCCTATAATGGGGTAAGTCTCAAGGGTGGGAGTCTCAAAAGAAAGTGCAATGTGTACTCATGAAGTATGTACTGACTGAATATGGCTGGCAGAAAAAGTTAAGGGGACCAGAGAGATATGATTTTTTTGATTTACATTTGTATCAGTTGGGTGGATCAGCTGATTTCATCAGCTGGCTCTGTGAATTTTTGTCCATGAGTTAATCAAAAGAGCATGAATGTCTTCCTAAGTTAGCCAGACCAGCATGGGGGCAGTGTATATATTGCTCAGCCTAATACATATTTCTTTCTGGTGCCAGCCAGCGTTGCAATGGTGAGCATATAATAAATCCTGCCAGTGAGAATCACATTTGTATTGTGATTCATCTCTGTATTGAAATTGCTACATTCTGCTAATTTACACTTGTGTTGTGCTTCCAACACATAGCTGTGTTATTCTGCTAAATCAGAATCTCATAAAACTTCACATGTCTTCAAATAAGCAAATTTGCTTTAAATGTTAAATTATCAATGTGTGGAATATTGAAAAGAACCCTGTCGGACACTGTTAGACTCTGACATGAGTGCAGGCTGAGGTAAACTGACACTGCAGTTTGTCATAAATTGTATTTTTAGAGCTGATCCCATTGAGAAAACATCATCTTCCTCACATTAATATTCTTTTTCTTGTTAGGCTCTCCTGTTTCATCTACTACCTGCTGGATTATTGCAGTGATTCTAGGGATCCTCTTCTTGGCATTGCTGGGAACCACAGTGGGTTTTATTACCAAGGGTAAATAAATCTCCTTCACTGAAAATATTTCATTTGAATTTAGAAATTTGTCAGGGAGCACAGCAAAGTTCTCGGAATCTGCTCATTGGTCTGAGAAAAATGTGGACCTCTTCTCTTTTAAAGAAGACTTGCTGTCTCACCTATTTCCATCTGGAAAATGGATGCCCTTCACAGATTCCTTCAGAGACTGATTCTTTGCCAGTCTCAGAAGAGCTTCAGGGATGGCATTGCTATAACTGGGGAGAATAATTTTCTGAAAAGACCATATTTGTGAAATGTGTTTGTAAGGAACTAGGCTATGACTATGAATAGGAAGAGATGTATGGTTCTTTTTCAGGCTGTCCCTGTCCATGCTGCCCTGAGCAGTGGGTGAGCTACAGAGGTAGCTGCTACTCATTCTCCAAGGAGCAGAAGGACTGGAATTCCAGCCAGGAATCCTGCAGGGCACAGGGAGCTCATCTCCTGGTGATCAGCAATGCCAGTGAAATGGTGGGTGCCTTTGCAGGGCCAAGGGCAGGATGTCATGGTCAGTGCCTCCCCTCTGGGAGGACGGGAGGCTGTAAAAGGTTCCTGGCACCCACTCACCACCCTCCTGCATTGGCAAGACGAGGCTTTCCCTTAGACACTTCGCAAGAGGGACTCACTTCTCTCTGCCTGCTTCAGCTGAGCTTGTTCATCATGAGTTCAGCCCTCAGAACCCACAGCTGGCAAAGCTGCCTGGCACTCTGAAATGCTGAGCCTCACAAAGCAGGTCCCTGTAGGAAGGAAGGGAATAGGTGTTCACGTTGAGAAATGGCCCCAAAACTTCCTCTCTCCTTTCTTTGCCCTTCAGAACCCAGGACTTGACTGGGTTTCTCAGTCTAGTGATCTCTGCCTTTCTGTCCCTCCTAGGACTTCTTCCAGATACCAATCCAATTCCACTGGATTGGTTTGCAGAGGAGCACTGATGGTGGCTGGGCCTGGGAAGATGGCTCAAAACTGAGTGACAAAAAGTGAGTATGGGGTTTCCTTTCTATTTTTAGATAAAAGGCTTGAGATCCTTCCCTGCTCTTACATGAAAAGTCTTGTGGTATTTGACAGAAGTCAGCCAGCAATGAACACAGCTGCTAAGGGATGTTCAGAGTGCCACAGGCTCTAGGAGATAAGGGCCTCCTCCTGCCCAGCTGCCAGAGCCCAGCTGGGTGCATGTAGACCTGGGAGTCTATCCCAGGCCAATGGACACCGCTGCTCCATTCCTGTCTGTAGGTCCCAGCAGTTCTGTGTCGCAGAGACACAAACACGGACACAGGCAAGCACAGGACTGTGACACAGCTGCCCACAGTCATCAGCTGCTCCCAGAGGCTCAGACCCATCCCCTGCTTTATCTCATCCCCTCTCTTTACTCCCCGTCCCCTGAAAGTTCCTCAACAAGTTTTGCACAGGCACACAGGCCCACCTTGAATATACTCCAATCCTCCACTCCACCTTTCTTTCAGTTCCAAACCCTGGGTGACCCTGTCCAAAGCTGTGCCTGGAGGTTTTTGATGGCCTGTCAATTAGTGGCTGATGACTTTTGGTCTTTGCAGTTTTGTCCATTATTTCTTGATTGTTTGTGTCTGTGGATTTATTTTTAATCACTTCTTCCTCATTATGCTCTTTTGCACTGAAAAAGTCCTTGATTGGATAACCTTAATGAAGCAGAGGCTTCCACCTTTCACATACCCATACCGTTGGTTTTAACTGGGATACTTTATACTTTCCCTTTAGTAGAACAGCAAAAAATCCCTTGTGGATCCAAGCATTTTGCTCTTTCGTGATGAGAAATGGAGAGCCCAGAATGAGACTGACAAACTGCAGGTCTCACATTGAGCTCCAAGCATCACAAGTCCCACTGCCTGACCTCCTGTGTCCCATGATGGATCCTCCCTGGCATCAGCTCATGAAGTCTAACTGCAGCAGGTTTCTTCCCTCCAAAGCTGTGAGATGTTCTTCGCCCTGACAAAGTGGGATCCCTCTCTAATGTTCCCCTGCCTGTGTGCTCTGTCTCCCACAGGGTCACATCCAACAGCCCTGTACAGAGCTGCGGTATTCTGTGGAATGGTGCCATCGGTGCTTCCAGCTGTGAAGTCACTGCCCCATGGATCTGCGAGAAACCTGTTCAGTGACCTCTGTGCACCTTGTCTTTGGAAGTATTCTTGGAGAGCTGTGCTGAGGCTTGATTCCTGTGGAGTTTCTGTGCTCCTTGCTCCTGTGCCACCTGCAATAGTGCAAGGAATGAATGCAGCTGCCACAGGAGGTCTGAGTGCTGCTCCTGGCTCCATTCAGGATCACTCTGGTGATGTTCGTATTCATAGCCCTCACCTAGTGACAGGCAGTCTTCAAAGTGGTAGAGAAGGGGAAGGAGAGATTTCTCTGAGTCTCTGTCTTGAGCACTGTCACTGCTGTCCTGAAATCCTAGGGAGAGGTGAGTTTGTGAGCTCACACAAGCTCTGAGTTTATTTCCCTCTCTTGTGGACATGGTGACATGCACCAAAGCTGAAAGCTAGCCTGAAGTTTGAAGCTGCCCTGTTTTTCCAAGTGGTTGGATCAGATGGATATCCACAGGTCCTTTCTAACCTAAATTCTTCTGTGGTTTATGTTTGTACCTGGAGAAAACTGGAGCATGGCTTCTAGTGTTACGTTGCTGTGTCAATAGCTGTGAAGGAGTAAATCTGCTATCCTGCTGAGACAAAAATAAACACGAATTGCTTCTAACAATTTCTCCAGTAGTCACTTTTTCTGTTCTCCTCCACAGTTTTGTTGCTTAACGCATTAAGGGATTAATAAATGGGCAAAAGGAAACTAGTGGCAGGAACAGAGTCAGGAGAGCAGGTGGAGAAACACTTTGCAGTGACACTGCAGCAGAACATCCGTTGCAGAGAAGTACAGCTACAGCCACAGAAGTTTCCTGCCCCAGCTCTGCCAAGTGGTTTAAGGACCGACAAATTTACTTTTCTCTGTAACCAGCTGAGTGCAGCTCTTCATCTTCCAGTCCCTTTTACCTAAGGCCCACCTTAGCCATGGTTCAAGTGCCCTGCCCCAGCCCTGAGTGGTCTGTTTGCCCCCTGCTCAGAGTTTCCTCCAGAACAGCTCTCTCCCTGAAGAAGTCCTGCCAGACCCCTCATCCAGTGCTTCATCCCATGGGATTCAGTGGACAGGTAAATATAGTTTCAGTTTTTGTGATAAGTAGGCCACAGTCACACAAACTCCTATGCTGTGCAACAACACCTTGACTATCTGACAGGATGACAGTGTTGACTTTTTAGGGACGATCTGGTGATGCTTTATGATAGTATTTCTTAAAATACTGATGATTATGTTGTTAGGTTCATTGCCCTAAGCAGTCACAAAAGAAGGTATTAGAATTAGCTGGGAGAAGTATGTTTGTTCCAGTAATAAAGCTGGTTTTTACCAAAAAAATTGAGATGCTGGTGTAATACCCAGGAGATCTGAGATGACAGAACAGTTGTTGCCTAAAGAACATTTTGGAAGCTCTCATCTTTAACACCCCTTTGGTATTCAAAAAAAGTAAGGTTAATTAAAATTAGGCAAGAGTAGTAGATTATTATTTTCCTCTATTCTTCATAGGTATATTTAAAATGTTTAGTTCTCATCATATATTAGTTTATTTTAAAATTGTAGCCCACTCAGAAGCAATTCATGAACACTTTGCAAAGTTACTTATTTGTGTTCATTAGTTTTCTTTAAGAGCTATTCACTTTGAATTACAAAAACCAACACAGCATGTGAGAAAAACAGAAGACTCTCCAAATACTTCAAAAAATTCTGTTGTTTTCTGTATTTCTTCCTAGCAGAATGCAAAGTAAACCAGGCAGGATCCTTGGCTTTTACATTCCTCTCACCTGGGGTGTTGTTTCAGCCTCTGAGGAGCACTCTCCTGTTTAATATGCATGGCAGCTCCTCATGAATATACAAGTCTTTTCTCTGTACATCAAGTTTTTGTCCTGTTCTCCCTACAGAGTCTGAGGCATGAAAGAAATAGGACTGTGTTACTTCTGCAAGTTTGTGATTTTTCCATAATCAACGATTAGATTTATAACCTATACTGACGACACTGGAGGTGTGGGAGATTATTTGGGCTGTGGACTGAAACCAGTGTGTATACATTTTAAGGAAAAAAAATATTATAGCACAGCTTTCTTTTAAAGGCACTGTACCTTGCTGAGCTGCTCATCAGAAAATCAGAGAGAAGTCTTCTGTTAAGCCTTATCCTTTGTCTTTTAGCCCCCATTTTTCAGGGCTGCGAAGCAATTTTGGGATGTATTTGTGTGTGACAGTGCAAGCTACAACAGTAACTACAGCTCTTGGGCTCTCTTAGGAGAATATTAAAGTGTATCTGCCTTGCTTTTTGTCTTGGTGAAAACCCTGCTAGCTCTCTGTTCTATGCTGCCTTCAGGGTGTTAAAGGACTAAAATTTTTCTTGTGGTATTTTATACAATTTGAAAGCAGTAATGCTGTGTACAGAGTGTCAGGAAAAAAAAACCTGGGAAAAGCAGGTTTAGATAATCAGCACTTTTAAAAGAATTTGTATTTCTAGTCTATTTTTTAATAGTATTAGAGAGGCAGAAGGGTATTTTTCACTGTGATTTGTATTGCCAGCATTTTGGGTATTAGAAGGGTGAACAATCCATTAATTCCACTATTCTGGTTTGGGGTGGAACTTTCAACTGATTTTCAGCTGAGAATTTCTGAGAATAGGTGCTATTTTATCCAGCTAGTTTGGAAAGCAGAAGAAAATACCATGTGTGTAAAAAAACCCTGGCTTATCAACCTCCTACAGGAGCAGATGCTGTCAGATCTGGCAGTTCTTAGCACTTTGAACCTTTAAAATATGCCTTGCAACAGTAATTAGCTAGCAGTAAGTAATATGAAATAAACTTTCAATTAAATGTAATGTTTCTGCAGACTTGCATTTTGATATTTTCAAGTAATTTAAATTCTTTTTTAATTTTCTTTTTCATTCCTTCTTGACTGGAGTCTTGTCAGTTGTCATCAAATAAAGCACGTAGGTGAGTCAGAGCTGCTAATTAATTTTGTTGTTCTGTTTGTTGGTTTTGTTGGTTTTTTTTTAATTCCCAAGTGTTTTGAGGAAATGCACTTGATCAGTGTTACAGTCTCCAAAAAAAAAAAAAAAAGACATGCTTAAAGGAAACCTGATTTTATCAAATTACTTGTTTTTATGCCAGAGAAGGAGAGAGATTTTAAGCTGGTGCTTACAGACAAAGCAAGATATTATTGTGCAACTTGACTGATCTCAGTGCCATGGATGTAGCCTAGAGCAGAAGCTTTTCGGTGCAGGGTCTGCTCTGGTAAAAATCAAACTGAAGCTTTTCTGCAGTGCCAGTGAAAGCAGGAACAAGCATCTAATATTGTTCTTCCAGGGTAAATCCTTAAGGCTCCTTTGATGCTCTTTCCTAACCTTTAAAGACTCCTTGGTATTTCTTGATCCAGACAAGTGTATTAGGTACTTTGTCATTGTCATTGTTATCCAGCTGGGAGGATATGGTTATTCTCCTTTACACTGTAAATACTTTTAGAGGATTGACAAGTTTTTGGTCTAAACTTCATAACTTCATAGCAGTGAATCTTATTTAATGTTGTGGTCTTGGGTCCTGCACTGATATTATTGAATCTGTCCCATCAGGTGACTTGATAATCTCTGTTCCACCCTTTGGAGATCCACAACTCCTACACCCCATCAGGCAGACAAATAAACATCTTACATAAGCAGTGGTTATTTGAGTGCTTTGACTAAAACATGAGTTTTTTAATAGAAAAGGCTTATAATAGTTACTGAAAGTGGAAAATCAGAATAACTGGGGGTTTTCTGTCTCACACTAGCTTAGACTAGTTCAACCAATCCCTTTTTCTGTACTTTTTAAGAGGCAGTACAAGACTCCACAGAATACACACTAACCCCAAATTGTAGCCACTTTACATAATTTTTCTCTGTTCTTTTCTTATGCAATTTAGTCTTTCATTTTTGCTGCTCTCAAAACTCCCACATTATGCATGGCTTACATCTTTCATTTTTCCAGTCAAAACCATGGCATTTGGAAACAGAATACAATTTTCAGACTATGCTTATGAATGAGTTATCTTTGGTATTTCTGGAAGTCTTGATCCAGTTTGAGCAGATAGTATACTCCCACCCCTCCTGCTTCAGAGCCTGGATGTTTAAATGCGTTTTCCTACCCTTTTGGTAGCTGACCTGTGATTATTTTCTGCAGCTCAAAGAGCAGCTGCCTTTTCTTAATTAGGATGACCATTTCAGTGTCAATTTCTGCAGATTGCTTTGAGATCCTTTGGAAATGGAAATTAGGCTTGTCATGGACTGCAACTTGCCCAGAACTATCACTCAGACAAAATGAGACCTAAATGTGGTAAGTCCTAGGAAAAACAAAGAAAACACAAACAGCTGTTACAGGGAAAGCTCAGCCAAGGCTCTGAACTACATCCTTGCTCTTCCAAATAATTCAGATATGGATCAGAAAGAAGCACAGAGGAACTCATAACAACCTTACATCCTTGTAACATTAGTGACACCACAAATGACCATTAATTAACATATGGAGAAAGCTAAAGCAGCCTTGCCTGACCTGAAAATGAAGAAATTGGTGACTTTCTGGCCGTCTCCGTTAGGCAGCAAAACAATTGCTGCTGAGGGCAGGAGCCCCTCACAGAAGGCTAAACTTGAGTTGGAACTGGCACATGAACAAGCTGTGCCACCAGGCTGCTCATGGACACTTTTACTGGGTGGAGTAAGGGCACTTGTCATGGCCAAAGCAGTCTTGATTTGGGGAATTTTATTTAATTTCACTTATCACCAACTAGAGCAAAATTTTGATTACTGACTTGGCCATTGAGGAAAAAAGAAAAACCAAATAGTTAAACAAATATTTAGGTAATCAACTTTTTTTCCTCTTCCTCCCAACTCAATTTCAGTCCAACACCACTCCAACCCTTCTGGGTCCCAACTTACCTTGTTTTTGCCAGGCATTACACTCAGTCTCTCCCAGTCCTTTCAAGGATGTGATGGGCAGTGCAGGAGGCTGAGGTTGGAATGCAATGGTTTCTCTCTGTCAATCCCTGCATTTGGCTCAATTTCCTCTGCTCTGGCATGGGTCACCCACAGGCTGCAGTCCCTTCGGGGATGTCCCTGCTCTGATATGGGTTTTCCACAAGCCACAGTCCCTCAGACGTGTCCCTGCTCTGGCATGGAGCTTCTCCTTCCAAGTGTGTGTCTCCAGCCACGTCCCCAGCAATGATTTCTTCCACGTGTCTCCTCACATATCTCCTCCCTTTTGTGCGTGTTGCTCTTTCTTAAATCTATTTGAGCAGGGGTGTCCCATTCTCTGTCATGGATCTTCTGATGGGCTTTGGCAGGCTGAGGTTTCAGGAGCATCCTGGGCTGGTCACATCCATATCAAAGTTAGCTGGAAGAAACTGTGAGACAGCTCCCGGGCTGCTACTGAGCATGGCAGCCTGGCAGCCTCGCTACAGAAACCCTGCCAGGCTGTTTTGTTGCCCTTGGTACCACTCACGGATGCAAATGGAGTTTTCAGTTGGATTAGCTGCGTGTGTGTGTGTTTCACAGCTAGAAATTGCCAGCCACCCACTAACACTACTTCTCTTAGCAAGCAAAGCTTAGATTTTAAGTCTCTGTGTGGTGTTCTTGTTGTTACCTCACTCTAGATTTCCCAGCACAGCTTACTTTCTTTTTATAATTGTTTCTTTATTTTCTTGGTCAAGAATATGCTGCTAGACCAGGTGGCATGTTCAGTTCCTCCTTGGGGAGTAGGCTCTGACCAAGAATCCTTTGCAAAGGAAATTTTTGTAGTTTTGTAGTTTGGACATCCCAGCCCCAACTGCAGAAAGAGGAGAAAATGTCCAAGCTGAGGGAGGAACTGACGTACAATGCTGGAGTCAAGAGAAGTGTGAGTGCACCATATCAAATTACAGCTCCATCTACATGGGATGTCCTACTTGTGTGTGTTTTCTGCTTACTGGAAAAATATGAGAGGATTACAATGAAAGAATATGCTAAAGTATGAACCTGCCTTAGCAGCTCCGTGATTTTTCAAGAGCTAAGAAAATGGTCCAAATACCCACTTCATTCTGCCTTCTGAAATAGTCAAAGTTTGCAAATTTTATGAAACATGTTCACAGTAAAACTGGAGAGCAGATACTAAATACTTTAAAGTAGCCAAAAATGACAAGAAGAAAATGCACGTTCCCCCCCACCCCCAGGCTTGCACTGTGACTTCTATTTTGTTCCAGAGAAAGAAGGCACAGATAAATGTATCAATGAGCTTTAGAGAGGGCTGTTTCTCAAAGACAATTCAGCAGTGTTTTCTTGGCAGTCTGGCAGGAGTAGGAACTACCTTATTGTTGCTGGTTCTGGCAAAGAAATCAGAGCTCTTCCAGTCCACAAATGGCAGAACATCAAAATGTTACAACACTGTGTTCCTAGAGCTAATGAGTGGGTTCTTTCATTAATGAAAGCTAATATGAATGTACAGAATCCACATTTCAAATTGTGCTGTGTAAAGAGAAGAAGCTTGTTATTAGAAGTTCCAGAAATCAGGGAGACAAGGGGTTATTTTCTGATTCTGTTTCATTGTATGGCCTTGAGGCAAGCCAGTCCACATGTCTGCACCTCCATTTCCCCAGCAGCAGGCTGGAGACAACAAGAGCTACCCCACAGGGCCACTGTGAGTCTGAAGAGATCATTTCTGAAAGAACTGAGACTGGCATATCGAACTTATTGCATAAGTGTGAAGTAATAATGCGCAGACTAATGAAATATGATCAGACCTGTCACTGCTCGTTTTGTGCTGTATGGCCCTTGGGAAAAATGAACTGAGCGAGTGAGATCTGAAATATTCCAATGTTACATCTGAACAACTACTGGAAAGTGGAACAATACTTACTGCAGATTCTAATCTGTATTACCCCTTTCTCTATCATTTTTATATACATTTTTACATAGTGCATTGCAGCTTCACTCCTGCCTTTGTTGGGTTTCATTCTAAAAGCCTTGTTTTGCCCATTTTCCCCTACTTTTTCTTTCCTAAATACTTTATTCAATTGCCATTATATCTGCATAGTGATACCACTCCTTCAATTACGTGCTTATTTTGCTCTTGGGCTCAGAAAATTTCTGAGAAAAAAGGACCATCCCTGTGTGAATTTTTCACTCCCTTGCCCTGCCATGAATTTTCTATGTGATACCAGGCAAAAGCATTTAGGATGTCCTGCACCTGCAGCCTGAGTGCCTGTGGGAGCAACTGCCCACCAAATCTGGAGTAGCTTTTTCTGCAATACCTTTGGCATTAAAATCCTTTTCACTCCTGCCTTGGAAACCAATATGTTACTTCAGTGCTGGGCCTCCCACGTAATTCTGCTTGGTTCATCCACATCCTGCAGTTGCCTCACTCATCTGTCCTTACTCCCCACCCACACCTTGTTCCACCACGCTACTACCTCCATCTGCACTCCACAAACTGAAAATATACCAGTTTTGCCTCCCTCTTTTTACCCCAACACAATCCAGTCCTAGTCAGAAGGGTCCTGGTTTTTCAGACTCTAATTTTCACCTTCAGTTGCAACGGGTAGAGAGAGGGACCTTTCAGGGTTCTTCAGCTCTGAAATAGGGCTGTGTGTAGTGGGCTTCCTTTTTTCAAGGTTTCTTATGATGCTTCCTTGGCATCCTTTACACTCCACAGGTAAGAGGCATTTTAGCGTAGAATTTTCTGAGGGCTCCAGGTTCTATTTTCACTCCTTTTACACTTGCAAGTTTTTCTGTAATCACCTGAAGCCCATGACTGTATACTACTCCATGCATATTTTCCATCCAGTGTTTCACTATTGGGAATATTTTTGCCCCAATAAACAGCAAAAAGTTACATCCTCTGCAAACGGTAGGGATTTATTAATGTAGGGATTTACAGTCACTGATCTAAAGGCCTGCTGCTACACGGAAAACTATAAAGGGGTCAAGTAGCAAGCTATCTAACCCATGAATCAACCTGAAATGTTTCCATCAATTGACTCAAGGATGGTAGGGTACAAGGACTGCTACCTTCTGATAGCTCTCTAGGTTTCTGAATGGTGTGTGGATGCTGCAGGACATAGCTCAAGTGATAAGAGAGGGCTGTGACAAAAAGCCAAGACAGGGTCCTGAGCTCTGACAAAGACTCCTCCAGAATGTGGGGAGAATAAAGAGCAGGCAGGAGATGAATCAGATCCTAATAAATCAGTACATTAATGCATTTCTAGCAAAGTCCTCACTTGAAAATTAGGACCTTTATGTTCTCCTCCTGCTTCCATGTATCACTATTTTTAGCATTTATTAACAATCTTTTCATTCCCAAAGGACAATAGAACATGCAGATGACATTGGCCAGAGTGCAAAACCAAGGAGAATCAGACCCTTGCTTTACAGATAGGTGCTGCAAGATCCAGCTTTTTCAGTAGAATATTAACCAACTCCTGTAAAACATCGTTATCCAGGCCTGAGCTGTGCTTTGGGATGCCTGCAAGCTTCCAGGAGCACAGGGATCTTCTGAGGATTGGCAACACAAGCTGGGGCAGCTGTTGTTCATGATCAGCTGTGCTCGGCTTGGGTCAGTCCTGCAAGCGCCATGTCAGCAATGAGCTCTCCAGTCACTCTCTGTGCTTCATCCTGGGGGAGCATTTGTCTGACACTAAGTGACAACAATGAGCTGGACTTTCTCCCTTTGGTAGTCTTATTTCTGTTTTAATCAGTGTTTAATTCATCTCAGACATGACTGTTTTACGGAAGCGAAAATATCAGTGTTTAGCATGATTTGGGACCTTTTATATTAGTCCATATATATCCTTCACAGTGATGTTGTCAGGCCCTAATGCCTCAAGTGATCTGTTAACTTGGGTAGTCTCTGCTCCAGGAGAATATTTTCTTCCAAAGAAAGCATCAGGATGAGTGGACAAAGGATCCCAAGTGCAGTGATACTGACTAAGGCAGAGTGTTAATTATACAACCCCTCTAAACCAGCTGAGCTCATAATTTCCCCCAGGCCTCACTTTAAAACCATTTCTATAACCCACAGAACAAAGGTCATAAATAAAACAGCCCTCGAGCACAAGCTAATTTTTCACATTTGGGCCAGGCAAATTACATTCAGCAAAATACTGGCCTGCACATTTTGTGTTAGTGCCTCTCAGCAATGGCACTGACACAAACATGCAAAGCAGCATGGCAGGTACAAACATCCCTGTGGCACCCTTTTCCTAGGAAAGGGGTGAGAGGGGGAGTGGGAGATGACTACTTATATATGCTTCATACTGGCTTTCTACTTGAGCCAGCAGACAATACCACAAACCACACAGAAAAATCATCACTATATTTGAAATTGAAATTCAAATTATTTCAGCTAATAGTGTACGCTTTTAGCTGCATCTGTGCCCATCTGGCTGTAGTCACAGCACCCTTCTGCCATACAGGGGCAGCTTGTTTCAGTCACAGGGGTGGATGGATACGAGCAAAGAAATTGCTGCTGTGGGCAGGCTCCAGTGCAGGATGCATTACTGCCTCTGCCTCAGTAGTAGCAACAGAAGCTCTCACAGTGATTCCACTCTCTATGCAGCGGGAAGAGAAGGTCCTATTAAGCATAACAAGTTTTATTCCTGTGAATTTCAGTGTTGTCATTCTTGACTTTATCACTCCAAGCAATTCTTTTGCTCAGTGCTCAGTGCTCAGTGCTGCTGGCACTGGTCTCTGTGCAGCATCACCATGGCCGGTTCCTGCCCCCTCAGCCACAGGGACCCACACAAACCACAGGTGACAGGCAGGGAGGGAGGGGGAGGAAGTGGCACGTCTGTCACTGCTTCTGACAGCACGCATCCCTTTCCCCTTCATTCACTGCCAGAGCCTGACTTGGAGTCATGGTGCTGAACAAATGGCGCCTGCTGGTTTTACCAGCTCCCAGCAGGACTCCTTCCCTGTCAGTGCACGAATATCCGCAAGGAAAAGCAGCCTCATTTGTCCCTAATGCAAGCTTCCTTTTCAAGGAGTCCCAATTTCCTTACCTTTGCTCTTCCTACCTTTAGAGGGCCCCATGGCATGGCGGACCTGCTGGGCCTCTCCCACTCCCTGCCCACAGGGAATCCCAACTCAGCATGGGCGAGTGGCTCTGTGAGGGACAGCTCTGTGAGGGACAGGGCTGGCCCAGCACACAGGACTGTCCTGCTGTACCCAGCAGAGTCAGAGGGGTGACAAGCCCCATCCCTCGGGGCTGAGGCAGGAATCCCTCCCGCAGGCCAGGGCGGGGCCCAGGGCAGGCTGAGGGCAAGGCCTCAGTGATGCATGACTGCGCAGGGCTGAGGGCACGGTCTCAACATGGCTGCGCAGGGCTGAGGGCACGGTCTCAACATGGCTGCGCAGGGTTGAGGGCACGGTCTCAACATGGCTGCGCAGGGCTGTGGGCAGCTGCAGACCAGCCGTGCTGGAGCAGTGCCACGACAGTGACCCATAGTCCTGAGGGGCTGACAGGGACAGTGCCAGCACAGATGTCAACAGTCCTGGGCCATGGGCATGGTGACAGGTGACCCCAGGTGGCTAGCAGGGACAGGCAGGGCTGGTGATGCCCTGGAGGCCCCATCACTGTTCAGGCCCTTAAAATGGCAGAAAATGCATCAGTGTATCCATTAAACACCTTAGGACTTTCTCACATCACCCAGGTCTAATTAAAGTTCCCATTGGTGGCAGGGCAAGTCACAGCCAGGTGTGTACGTGACAATACCACCAAAAATAGGAGAGAAGGGACTTGTCCTGGCAGACAGGACAGAGTAAATCTGGGGTTGTGGGAAAAAGTAGCAGCAAAAGTTCTGGTAAAGCTGTCCCCTGATTTACAAGCCCACATTGGGAAGAAATCTAGTCACCCATTTTGGACCGATCTGTGATTTTCAAATGCACCTTTATTGATAAGTTGATTAAGCTCTAGTCTGAACTTTATTTTACAAGAACCTGCAGCTAACCAACACAAAAAAATTACCATCATTACCTTGTACAATACTAGCACAAAAACAGAAATGCCACAATTCAGTTTAAAGAACTGTAAAAGAACTAAATTAAACCGTAAACTCTACACGTAACAAACAGTTGTGATTAGTCCCACGTGCCACTTATAAACCCAGCAGCGGGAGGGGAGGACTGAACACAAAACCAAGCACCCCAGATGCCAACTCTTTCTCCCCTGAGTGTGCTTAACCACGTGCTTGGCATGAACAAGCGGGACAGCAGCAGAGAGATGCACACCATCTGTCTGTCTTCTCTTTTACCATAGAAAGCCTCCTGGGTCTGTTCCCTGCTTCAGAACATTCAGAGCTTCCTAAAACAAGAGACTGATGCAGAGTTGCACCCAAAGGATGTGAAGAGAGCCTGGTAGTTGAAGGAGAGTGAGTCTAAAAGAGAGGACTGAGCAGTGCAGGCAGAAACTGAAGTTATCCAAGTTGGCAGTAGGCACAACTCATCCAAACACATTTATTCCAGATGAACACATGATGGAACAGCAAACCTGAAGTTCAGGATGTAATACCGGGGATATTACGCCACCCACTTCACCCTCTGCATTTCTGTCTGCCCGTTCTGACTACTCTGTCTGCATCCTTTGTAGCTCCTCCCTTCTCTCCCATCCTTCTGGTACTTCCCACCCCACACAGGCAGTAACCCTCCTGCCCCACCACGCTGCCTTCCCTTACCTTCACACAGTTTTGCCAGTAACTCCCACTTGACACTCCCCTGAGCTCTCCTGCCTCGTGTACCTCCAGGTAACAAGTCAGAGAAGGCTGAAACCCGATTTCCTGTTCCCCACAATCAGAGGAGCACCCATCTTGATTTCTTTCCTGAGGAACACAGGGAACAGTGATCTAACTTTACAGATAAGTAAGTTGAGCAAACACCTTCAACTTTATTTGGAAGTTGCCTGTATTCTTCACCCTTCTTGTCTTTTCCTCCCTCTTGGTCCCTCTCAAATGTAGGAATGTTTACAGTAATTCAGGTCTAGTTCTCTGATTTTTTGGTAAGACCCCAGAATTTTCCTGAAAGTCAGCTCACTCTGAGACCCATTCCTTCATTGTAGTCATGGCAGTAATGGGAAAATCTGCTGTCCGTGCCACTAGGAAATAACTGCTTTGGCATGACAGCATAAGGCTTGCACAGGACAGCACCCATCTGACACCCTTCTAAGAACAACACTGGTTTAAAACAAAATAATTTATGAAAAAAAAATCTACAGATAATCTATTCCCTTTTCCCTTCAAGTCTAAGAGAACCTCTCTAGTGGCATAGAGAGGCACTGTTACCCAATCACAAAAAGCCAGCAAAACATGTGGCAGTGACTGATTTTCTACACTTGTGCATGTGGTGCAAGGGCTGTATAGGGATGAGACATGGAAGGGAAGGCTAAACCCACAGGAATTCTGCCACCTTCAAATCGGCAGAAGACTGGTACAAGGACAACACTGATAGATAATTTTCTGTGTTCACCAATAACAAGACCACTAGTAGTTAGTTGCCTTAATGCACAGCAAGGGTGACTAAAGTTAGGTATCAGGAAAAGCAATCTCACTTGTAGGCTAGCTAGGAACAGAACAGACAATCTCAGCAGCCTCCAGGATCTTCCTCAGTGAAGTTCAGTAAGAACAATTTTGATGAGCAGCCATGGTGGACATGTTTGGGATACTCAGTCCTGTCTCAGAGCTGGTGTGGGCTGGTCATTGTCTTGAGGTCCTTTCTAGCCCTGTGCTTATGAGTTTATCAGTTGACTTCACTGGAAAGAACAAAAGGGTCATCTGATTTTTCTGTCCAGCAGTTGCAATTAAAGCAACAGAGGAAAAAAGAACTGAAGAATCTTTCCTTCCTTCCTTTCCCCAATCTTCATGTCTCACAACTGAGGATTTCCCAGCCCTCAGAGTAAGCCGTTCTAATACTGATGGACAGAGCTACCAGCCCTTCTAATACTGATGGGAATGATGGGAAACACAATACCCTTGGAACAATTCACAGGTAGCAGCTGAAGTGAGGACTGTCAGCACAGGACAGCCTTGTGTGGGCAGAGTGAAGTATTTCACAGCTCACTGAATGGGAGCCATGAACAAGACAGGAGAAGGTCAGAGCACAATACATGGCGTGCCTTCTTCATCCAATGAAAGGGTTACATGAAAATGGACATCCTGCCCAGTCACTCTCCTGAAGCTTCACTACACTGGCTTGTCTAGCAGCCTCCAGCACTAACTACATCCAGCTGTGGCAAGAGAAGAATTGTGAGCAGTGGAGTTTCCCCATCCCCCGGTGTGGAATCTCTCGTTAGTCTTTCCATTCACCCGGTCCCCCTACCCTCACTCCCCTCAATTTAAAAAATAATGGTTATAATTAATGCGTGGAAGCTGATGACATTGTGCAAGTGGTTCACTTCCAGTTCTCTTTTTCTCTTCTCATGCATCCTCCTCCTGCCTCTCCAACAACCCCCTCCCCGCCAATCCATTCCATCAGTCCATCCAGCCTGCATGCCTGGGGGGCTGCTGCTCACTTGCCATAGACGCTCTCATCGCTGTAGGCCACATAGAGAAAATAGTCCTCCTCGTGGTTATCCTGCAAGGGGAGAAAGGATAGTGAGGAGCCAAAGATGGAAACTCACTACATTGTGAGAAAGTCCAACCCAGAGACCACTGTAAGAGCAGATAACCTCTCTTTCACTGTTCCTTTCTGTTTACATTGAAGGCTTCACTTCCCAATACCAAGGAGAACTCTGGCCACAGCTCTGATTCTAAATACAGGCATGACACATTTTTGTACACAGGGAATTTACTTGAAGAGCCACAACCAGGCTGTGCTGCAAGCATGCAACAGAAACAGTTCTGACTATTCACCAGTATCTCAGCAGTGGTACCGTCTTAAGATTGAGGTGAGACTTGGAAGGCTTTAACCAGTCAAAAATCACCTCTAGATGATATTTTTAATCTTTCAGAACACTTTGACATGTGGCTGTGTTTCTAAGTCTTGTTTTACCTATGGGCATTAGAGCTGGAATGTTAAGTGATTACACTGGCACAAACAGTCTACAGAGTGCCAGGAACAGAGATCTGACTCCAGCTCTGGACAGTCAGACACACTTTCCTTCTACATGTTCAGATTTGGAAAGCTCCCTGTATGTGTTATCTTTTATTATCTTCATCAGTACACAGACTGATGAAGTGTCCAGTTGCTGTCAAAAAGTGACAGGCCAAACAAGGCTCACAGCACCATGCTGAGCTCTTTCATTAAAACACACAGCAGAAGGAGAAATCAAGGAGAAATCAATCCAGGCTGCAAACCACCCATAATGGCTATATAACTGAGAAATATGGGCATCCAATATGCCTTTAAGGTCGATCAAACAACATTGCTCAGCAGAAACGGTGGGCAGCAATGTTCACAGCATCCTACATAATCCTCACTTATACAGTACAAGTGAGGAAAAAGTAATTCTAGACAAAGAATAAGTATTCCCTAAGAAAGTATAGAGTCAATGCCCAGTTGCATTTTTACTGACTTTTCACTTTTACTAGCTAAAAGGAAATCTCTTTTGTATACACAGCAAAGCCTGTGTTCTCTGCCCTCGCTAGCCCCAGCCCCAGTCCTTCCTCTGAAATATAAAGTGGTTTATTTCAATACTTTGTTAAAGTATTAGGACCAACATATCCTTGCTGGGGCAACTATTTGCCACAACCCCTTCAACTAGCAAACAATTAGTTGAATGGATAAGGCTCCCCAGGCTCCTTACAGTGGGATGGAACTCCCACTGTCACTTCTGGACTTTCTTTTTGCCAACAAAAGGCAAGAGAAAAGGGCCAGGCTTACCTCATACAGCTGGCCCATGGTAGCACTGGTGGGAGGGATGGTATTATTGACAAAGAAGAACAGGGCATCTTCCGGCCTCAGGTGGATCCGCTTTCGGATTAAGAAGTAGAATTGTCCAACTGAAGAGGAACAGAGAATGCCTTAGATGCAGAAGCAATCTGGGGGGTTTTTTTGTTGTTGTCGCTGTTTATTTTTGTATTTTAACCCTAACCATGGCTTTTTTCTTTTGGTGGTGGAAGTCATATGCTGTATATAAAAAGCAGGGGAAAATGAACAATGCAGGAAAAAAAGCAATAAAGGAAAGCAGTAACTTCATGACTGCAACCACACAAGTGGCCAATCCACTCAGAGCTGGCAGTTTCTTGGGTACACACCTCATGCCATGTACCCTCTAAATCCACACTCCACCTACTATGGTATGAAATGCTCTACTGAGGGGATTGGTGGGAAGACCTTTATCTAGCTTAACACTTAAATCCTACAGATCAAAGACACCTTAGACAATTTAGCCTTGGTGTAAATGGTTATACCATTCCTGAGAAAAAAATCCTTACTATTTACTTGAACTATGTTGCATAGGAAAGTATTTTGCAGTCCATGAAATACTGTAAGAAAAAGAAATGCTGTTTCTTTAACTCATTCATGTTCTTAAATAAAAACAAACATAATCACATTTAAAATCACCATGACCATTCAGAAAAGAAACCTTGTAGCTGTGACTCCAGCCATAGGGGTGGAAAATGATGAGACTATTGCAAGAAATTGTCTCTTCGTGCAACAAGAGCACAACCTCTGGAAACACTGCAGCTGGGTCATCATTGGCTGGTGATGGGCTACTGCCCATGATACACAATTTAGTCATTGTCATCATGGTTAGAACTCAGCTGTGCCATGCTAGCTAAGCCAGTAAGATACCTCAAAAGATGTCAGAGAATTCTGCATGTTGTAATCCAGGCTATAAGGTATAAATATAACCAGGACAGCAGATAAACTAGGGTAATAAGATGTTGAGCCTGTCTGGATATTTTCTTTGTGCTGCTCACAGAGTAAAAAGCACTTCTGAGACCTTCTCACTGAAAATCAGGAAGAAAGGAGGTAGACATTGTTACCTGTGAGGTCAGAAGGCACAAGATACTTTCTTTTGTCTAAGTCAGGTACTCTGGCTTTGGGTGCTTTTTCCACGATTACCTGGAAAGAGAGAAAGCAAGAAACAAATCATGAGTATCATAAACCAAAATGGCCCAAAAAGCATCAGTGGATAAGGATACTGCCCTTTGATGGTGCTACCAGGCCTTTAGGTATCTATTTAGTCTGTAACAAATACACAGCACTAAAGAACAGATAGGTGAGACGACTTAAAGAAGAACAGAAGATGACTTAAAATCGCTCCCAATAGCTGTCCTGGGAGCCCAGGGCTGCAACAGTAAGCATGGTGAGTGAAAAGGAGTCCAGAATAGACATAAAAATAAACCATAATGGCTGAGGAAAAAAAAAATAGGACACCTTGATGTTCCCAATTCAGGTTAATTTTGTACGAAGAAGCTGTCAGGAGGCTAATACATGAACACAAGTAAGTTAAACTGTTTCCAGGTTACAGTTCCAAACTGCCTCACACAAAATCAGCCCTACTCCCAGTAGTCCCACATCCTAATTTCTACTTTCACCAATACCAAGTGAACTAGAATGAAGCAAAGACTTAAAGAGAAACTATAGCTCATTAGGGATTCCTTTTTTAAAATCTCCAGTTCTTCAGTAGTTATCTTCTACTCTGAAATTCATATCTTTTATTATCCATATTTCATATAGCTATGGACATTTCCTTAATCATATAAATACACAATAATTAAAACCAGCCTACCATCTGGGCAACTGGACCCACAGAGACCTCTGACACAAAACACTGATCTTCCTTATATTCTAACACAGAATATGACGCTCAGCAGCTTTAAGCTCAAACAGGCCAAGAGATCTTCTGCTAAAAGATAATTTAAAAATTTTTGTTACCAGAGCTAGGCAAAATGTTTACCTCAGAAGCAGGAAGTATTCCAAAGTGACCTGATCTCCTTTTCTACTGGAATCTTTGGAACTACTGGGTTTGTGCAGAAAAAAACTGCAGGCTTTTTTTTTGTGATACGTATTTTTGAAGTGGTAAGAGATACATCACACTTCAATCCATGCGGCTTGCTGTTCTGCAGAAGCCATTCTGACCATCTAAACTGAATCTAAAGCTGGATCTTCTGGACTTCCTCAACTTTTTAATTCCATTAGACCGCATAATTGTAAATACTCCATCTGAGACACTGGGGGAGTAATTCCTAAGGGTTCCATGATCCCATAGCTCTTTGGCAACCCAAATCAGCAAATACAGCTGTTGTGTAAGAGAAAAGGTTGAGCTGCTGTGGACTAAGCCTTCTTTGGAGGCAAAATGATGTTGCCACATCAGTGAGACACCACGCCAGAACAAAATGTTATCATGAGCTTGGTGTATTTAGCCTGGACAAGGTGCCATGCTAACCTGACTCCTCCTGGACCCAAAAGAATGTCTGCAAAGTATTTCATACCAGAGGGATACCAACTAGGACATCTCTTCCTTGTGCTCTATTTCAGTGTGGCCAACACAGCCAAACTCCCCAAAATTTCTAAGTTTGATTTTAAAATAGAAACATGGCTGCCTCAGCTACCTCAAAAATTTCAAGTACCTAAGTTCGTACAAGCCATTCAAGCTCTTTCAGGCACTTTGTGGTAGGACATACACTTCTGTACAAGATGCAGTTGGAAAATGCTGTGAGGGAAGGACAGTACCACAGTCTCACTGAACAGGTGCAGGCTGAACTTTTCACATTTTTTACCAGCACAGCCAATGAGGCAGTATTTAACACAATAAATTGCAGTGGGGAGAAACCTTTAGTTCTTGCCTCCAATTAAAAAAAACTACTGACAAGACAAATTGCTTGCTGTGACTACCCTGACTGGAGGGAACTTGTAGATTGGTTGTTAGACAACAAAGGAAATGAAGTCATGCCTATGAGAAAGAGGTGACAGTGCTGGGGCTTCTAAACCCCTACGAAAGATTTAGGAAAGATTTAAATCAGATCACCACTGAGCTTGAGAGAGATCTCCCTCCTGCAAAGATGCAGGGAAGGAATGGAGGTGCTCTGCTAGTCTGACTGGCAACTGTAGTAAGTTTGCTGGATAATGCAGGTTATTTCCTCTGAAGCACTAAACCCTTCACTTACATAAAAAGACCTACAAGGAAAATCCTAAGGGGAGATACAGACTGTCTACACTTGTGTTGCTGCTGAGTGGTGACTGTGATAATACAGGACAATAAAATCTCATCAAAATGCAGAGATGTATCAGGGCACTGCAGCGTAGGCAGTCAAAGGGTGACATCTTCAAGGATCCTGCTGTCAGGAACGGCAGACACAGAAGTGATGTGAAGAACAGACTGCTGCATTCATTTCTTTGTATGCAGCTCTGACAAGAGGCTATTTCTCATAATTCGCATCTGGGCCTTGCTGTGCAGCATTTCCATCTCTCCTGAACTCCAGCACACCTTGTTATTCTGGTCCTGGCTTTCTTTACAAAGTTCTGCTGATGCTCCCCCATCTTGACCTCCTTTACCTCTTGCCATCCTGGGCCTCGTCCTGGGCTCCCCACACCGTTCTTCCTGACACATTTGCCATGGCCAGCTGTACGATCTGCCACATTAACCCTCACTTTACACCTCAGCTCACTCCAAACCTGCTGAGCCCTCATCATAAAACACCCAACCATATACACTCCAACCCCGACTTGCTGCATGCTCAACCTATGCTATGCCAGGCATCCCAAAAACACAAAGGCATTCAAACACTGACTTCCAAACATTTTTTCAAGTCCATCTGAGGGTCACTCCCAAGATAAAAAATGCTTTTAGTCTGCACAGAAAACATGGGATGTAATTGCTCCCCTTTGTCACTAGTTTTACAGGGGAGTCCAAGTTTTTTTGAATGCACTGCCCTTGTGCAGTAAATCTAGGGCAGACTTCTCCAGCAGGGATGGAAAAAAAGGATACTTGCAAAATGTTTATTAAAAAGGAAAAAACCACTCCACACTTTACTAGATTTGTCGTTTTTTCCCCCCTCAATAATTATTTGGAATTATGAAGCCAGAAGTTTCCCACGGGCACTCCAAAGGGGCCTAAGAATGAGGAAGCAAAATTTAGCTAGATGACCTTGCATTCCAAGTGACATTTTCTCCACAGGATGACTAAACAGGAGGGCAAAAGGATTGAGAAGTATCATTTTTTGCTCATGCAGAGGAAAAGAGCAAGGCTATATCGAGAAGACAAGCCAAGCTGAAGTAAAATAAAAATAAAAGGGACGTATGAGATGACCCGGATGCAGACCATGTTTCCTACGAAGAGGACCCGGTTAACCCACTCACTGATCTCCTCCATTTTCACAGAGACAGGGCTGAGCGCCTTCCCCACTCATCCCCACGCACAGCAGGGAAAGATCAGCAGCGTTCCCACTGCCGAATTACTGCGGATCCCAGGGAAAAAGGTGTATTCCACGCCGCACCACCCACACTGCAGCCCTTCCCCGCACCATAAATAGCCCCAGCTTCGCGCTAAGGAGACAAGCAGCCTGGGATTTGAATCAGATCAGCGAGATCACGATCATCTGTACTAAACTCATTTCCTTCGCCTTCAAAATGAAGCGAGCAGCAGCCGACGGCCGGCAAGGAAAACAAAGGCGGCCGAGCACGGGCCCGCAGCCATCGCCGCCCCGGCAGCGGGCACTCACGGGGACTCTGTCGGGGTATTTCTTGCGGATCTTCTCCCCTTCTTTTTTCCTGTACTCGAACGGGTGGTCTTCCTTGTACTGGAACTTCATGGCGCCGGGCTGTCCCTCCGCTCGCGGCCGCTGCGGCTGCTGCTGCTGCTGCTGCTGCTGC